>CM072824.1:7665260-8265260 GCA_036937905.1 Salvia rosmarinus | reverse complement strand
GACCTTCCCTCCTGCAGCTTCTATCCTTGCACACTCGTCTTCTCTATTCGGCTGCACACCAGAATCAAATCATCACGTTAGATCAATTATAGTATCCGCTGACAAAGCACGAATATCTGCAAGATAAATATATGGTCGCGACAAATCAAAAACTACCTTATGATCCACAGACAATGGCACGGGCACCTTCCCCCGGTTCAAGACTGCCCTCGAATCACCACAGTTTGCAACAATGATATGAGTGGAACAAACAATTGCAACCGCAGCAGTGGACCCAACCGATTCCGGGGCAATAGGCGCGTGAAGGTCTGAAGCAATGTCACCATCATTTCCCAGGAACCCCCCGACTTCATTGTCCAATCTACGAAAGCATTTCTGAAAGATCTTGAGCCATTTCTCCTTCAAGTTGTGCTCACCACTTTCGACCTTCAAATTTTCCTTAGCCGCGCCAATCTCATCAGCCAATGCTAGATGCATATGTTCTCTGCAGTAGTTAGCTACCTACATATTTACCAAAACAGTTCCATGATTACATTGCATACACTATGGGCTCGTTTGCTCCGGGTGATCAGAAAGAAAAAAATCGAATCTTTACCTGGCAACCTCCATGCCCATCATAAATTCCATACACATGGCCGGTTAAGTCCTTATGTATCGAGCTAAAAAGTGGGGCATCGCTCAGCATCTGAGGCGGAATCTTTAGGAACCGCGGTAGAGCTACTGCTGCATCTTCCATTTCTGTCCTCCTTCCACAAATGGATGTTAGCCCCCAAAGAGGTGGTAAATTGGAAGGAAAACTTGGCTTATTTATCTTCATTTCCTCAGTAACCTCAACTAGGGAAGCCGAGAACGTCCTTTTAGGCTCTCGAATCCTGGCAGCCTCACCAGTCTCTTCTAAAGAAACGAGATCATCAACTACCTCAGACGCTATAGTCGCTACCCATGATTCTGATCTCTTGATGCTCTGAGACATATTGCTCTTCTTAATTATACAATCCTCAATGCAAATGCCATTGGGGCAACCAGTCAGACGTTGAGAATCGAGAACGCCTACGAACATATCGCCCTTTGCATCATCTTTCTCTAGTTCACGGTTGATGGTGCTGCTAAAAATCAGACTCTGCCTAGTCTTACTATCTTGATCCTCAGCATTGAAGTTCGACTCTACCGTGATCACAACTCCGTTGTTAGGAATATCACAACGAGAATGCCTATTCTCAGAGTTGAGAGAGATCGAGGGCAGCTTGGTCATGGATGGTTCGAGAAACAGATTTTTCGAGGCGTTTGCTATCAGCTCAATCCCAGTGATATCAACACACGTTGCATACAATGATTCTTCGCCAATCAAATTACTCAGGTTAAGTGGAAGGGCAATTAGTTGAGAATTCTCATCCATCAAATTTCACCACTGAGATGTTCAACAACGCTCTCTACAGAGTCCATAAATGAAGTTAAACCCTAATCAAAATAAAGATTTTGAATAGAAATCAGAGAGAGAAATTTGCCACAAATCATAATGCAGAAAAATCTCTACAGAGTATCACCATCTATAATGAAGTTAACTCTAATCAAAATGAAGATTTTGAATAGAAATCAGAAAAAGAGATTTGCCACAATTCATAGTGCAGAAAAATCTCCAGAGTCTCTCAACATCTATAATGAAGTTAACCCTAATCAGAATAAAGATTATAAATAGAAATCAGAAAAGGGATTTGCCACAATTCATAATAATGCAGAAAAATCAAAGACAGAAGAGCGGCTACCTAAATAGTGATGGAATATGCATCTAAATTGGCATTAAAAGGGGAATCAATATATCCAAAAGTCATGCAATATAATTGTCAGCAACCACTAGGCATCTTATCATCTCCTCATCTCTATTCTTATATTCATCTTTATCTATAACTCATCAACAAATTTCAACCATAAAAACTCAGAGGTGACATAATCAGTTCATTTAACACATGGGTTCAGATTCTCCAAAGCAAAACACAATACACTGACATAACCTCTTTCTCTCTCCCCCTCTCACACACACAGGAAGATGGAGAAATTGTTGAACACATACCTTACAACAAGGCTGAAGAAGGTGCCCCTCGAAACAGAAATGTTGATTTCTTCCTTCCCCACTGCAACAAATGGATCTTGAAATACTAAATAAGAGAAAATCCTAATTTAGGCGTCGATATAAAAAATGCAGTCGTAGGCTCTCCAAGTGTTAAAAATCAAAGCTTTGATCACCAGATGTCACCCCAGAGACCTAAGTTCACAGTCAAAATTTCAGTGAAACAGCACCAAAGGCCACCTATCACATTTCCCCTTAGAAAAGTCAGTCTCTTAAAGCATCACATGCATCCTCCCAACACACACATACACACACACACGAAAAAGAAGAGAGAGAGAGGGGGACGAGGGAGATTACGTGTCCCCAAGAAAGATTATAAAGAAAGACAATCTTGAAATCGAATAAATAAACAATTAGTCAATCATACAAGGAAGGTAAGTTGCTTACCGTCTCAAATCGAAACAGTGGAGAATGAGTGACAACTCATGCCTAATAAAAGCTTCTTTTCCCATTAATTCTTGAAAAAATAATTATAATAATTAAGAAAGACTCTTAAAGAGAGAGAGATACAAAACACAATTATGTGTCGAATCGAAGGGGGAACTCCCCAAATTTGATCCCATGTTGTCAGGGAGAAGATTTTCAATCAATTGAAAAACAATTGCAGAGTGGGGTCCAGCTAGAGGGACATGTGTCCAACCAGGTGTCCAACCATCCTACGTTCAATGGTTCCTTTCGGTTCAACTAATTTTTATCTTTATTTTTATTTTATTTTATTTTGAATATTTTACCTTTTGAAATCTGTGGATTACCAGCCAATCAGATGCCTCCACGCTCTGACCAACATTTTTTTATTTTTTTGTTGATTGGTTTACATATATTAAGTGTGAGAATTTATTTAGGTTTTTTTCTTGGGAAGTTGCTTGTTTGTTGAGGTAATTATTCAAAAATTCCATTGAACAATCTAGTTTTTGGTCTTCTTCAAACTTAGTAGATCGTTTGTTAAGATTCTAGCGACTTTTTTTTATTCGTACGCGGTTCCTGAAATTTTATAAAAATATTGAATAATAATAATTTTCTTGTAAGATATTTCTTCTCCCTATTGTATAATATAATTTTCAGTTTGAGATATTTCCTCCCAACTTGTAGTTTATTGTTGGAGTTGTTTTTAATTTTTTTTTAAGTTGTAGAATATGTTATTTTAAGTCAAATAGTGATGGATATGGATGAGAATATGTACGTGTTTGGTTAACCGAATCAACAATTCTCCAAATACCAAAAATCGCAGCCTAAACGTTTATAGAACTAGGTTAACCGTATATCAAATCGGTCAATGTGGTTCGGTGTTCGGTTAATATTTTTTTAAATGTAATTCTACCAAAATCCTAAACAAATCATAATTAAATCCGAGCAATGGGAGATCGACGATTAGGTTGGGGGAGAGAGAGAGTCAATGAGAGAGGAGGGAGAGACGAGATAAGAGAGACATGATACATCAAATTAGAGTATGTTTCAAATTGATTTTACATTTACATTTTAGTATTTTACAAATTAGAATTTAAAAGTTTATTTAAAAAAAATTGTTTTCGGGTTTAAACCATTCAGCTACAATTTAAATGAAAAGCAAAAAAAAAATCAGAGCATCTTACCGTAAACCAAACAACGAAGCAAATATGTAGTTTTAGTTAATCGATCACGCGAATTCAATTTGATTCGGTATTAACCAAAAATCAATAACTGTTCCCATCCCTAGTGATAGACTAATTATTTTCGTTCGTAAAAGACTTGCTTTATGTTTCATGATTTGCCTTAATTATGAACCTGAAATCATATTTACAAGCCTAGCATTAATAATATCATAGGTAGCATTATTGATTGCGTATCTTGTGAAGGGAGTAAACAAAAAACTTTAAGTCCGAAAATATTTTTCACATTTGAGTTTTTCTGGAAACATCTTTTCAAAAAGTGTATGTACGTTATTGATTTTATCTTTTAAAGGGAGTATTTTATTATAAATAAGATAGCATTATTTTAGGTTTGTAAATGTGAATTTAGATTTATGATTTACGGAGAATGCGAAAAAAAGGAACAAGCATTTTAGGAATGAAAAATATTTAAAAAGATGGAAACAGAGAAGGTTTTCCCATCAATTGTCATTGGGTTTCAAAGTACACGTAGAGGGCTTTCTGCACATTTTTTTAATAGAAATATGAGAATTAGAAATTCGTTATAAAAAATAGTTAATTTTATATGATTTCCGATCACCTTACTCTATCAATCTCCACTTCATTTTTTTAACTTGGACAATATTTTCTTGTTTTTCAATGAAAACAAAAATAAAATTACTTGCAGTCATTGGCCATCAATATTTAGACATTAGTTGACCTTCTGTCAATCTTCAATTCTTCAGTCTACGATCCTTCAGTTGAGCTTCTATTAGTTGCACTGATGCTGATATTCCAATCAGTAAGATTGACTTCAGTACTGCTTGAACTCCTTCAATCATGGATATGTTCAAGCTGGTAGTTCTACTGAGACCTGTAATATAAACGTCTAACTCTAGAACAAGTCAGTAGCATTAGTTACATCAGCAAAACAATCATCAAAAGTTTGAGATCTAATCAAAACACATAATTAAAATAAATTAATTTCCAACAACTTAAGAATTTTTCCAATAACACTCGGCATGTTGGATTTGATTCAATTTCATAATACTATTAACAAATTATATATTATTAAATAGTAATTTCTCAAAAAATTACAAAGCGTGATATTATTGAAAAAAAAATACTGAATACACTTGACATCAACACGTCATCAAATAAAATTATGATAAGTTTGTTTAGTCAAAAAGGATATATTTTGTTTACTAGATATCTCACATTCATTTTTGTTTATCATAGTGCTAGCTTGAGGTTTAGGTTATCTAAACTCATCTCCTTTATAAATCTAGTCAAATATCGATTTAGCTCTTAGAATACCGAAGGGTAAGAAAATATCTGAACTGACAAAATTCTAACCTAACGATGCCACCTCATCTCCCCTCAACTAACTCCAATTTGGCCATCTCTCTCTCTGTGTAATTTGAACAAACTGTAAATCCAAATAAAAACCTAAATATATACTACCATTCTCATTTATTGTTTATATGATTTTGCTTATTCTATTTTTTTGTTAGAAAAAATTGAATATTGCACCAATTATATTTTATTTGATATAACATCTGAGAGTTCAATCTTGCAGAAATGTTCCCAACCCACTCATTTAAGGGTAACCAAATAAAATTAGATATCACCCGCTGGCCGCTTCGGTTAGATGACCCTCAATTATAATCTTGGAGGTGGTATCCTGTTCGGCATCCATATATATGGATATTGATATTTTTCTTCAATATAAATGATATTGGCTAATTATAGGGTAAAAAATAAATGTTACTTTTCTTCAATTTAAATGATACTTTTTTTAAGAACAAATGATATTTTTATCCACTTTCATATAAGATGAATGTACAAAAGCTTTTGTAATTATCTTTTTTTTTTTTTTTTGGTCAATTAATACAGAAATTTTGAAGGCTGCGTCACGGTGGACTCGAACCCGAGACCTTTGACCTCGGGCATTAACCACTCTACCACTAGGCCAACACACACACTCTCTTTTGTAATTATCTTGACGCTGAATGCTATTGATGATAGATATGCCCGTTCACGAGATATTTACCTGATTAATAATCTAAAAAAATGTATGACAAATAAGGTTTGGCCAGCATTTAATTGTATAAAGTTTTGTGATGCACAATTTGGCATGCTCCGTGCATGGAGGACTAAAACGTGGCATAATAATTTGCGTTGTCGTTTCAAAAGAGAGAAAATCTTTAATTCAGACAACCAAGAAAGGAGAAATGCAAGAGTATTGATTGATTTTGTATATTTTAGTAAGGTCAAAGTAGTAATTTCGTGGGGAGTCAGAGACTCGGAGCAGTGCACTTGCAGTAATACCAAATAATCTATGGAGTAGAATCTCCAAATAACCTACTAATGGGGATTACAAAAAGGGATTAATGGGAGTTCGAGAAGATAAACATACATTATCTTTTACTCTAGAGAGATAACATATTTTAATCTCTCATTCTTAATTGTAACATGTAAGATTATTGTCATTATATATATTGATATAGCTTAAATTAAACTAGCTAGCCAATTAAAATAAACGGTACCAATCATTATTCAGAATAAGTCTTTATCCCACAAAAAATGGAACTTTATTGAACAAGCCAGGTAGCATGAACTTTATTGAACAAGCCAAATACTAAACAGCCAGCAAATGTGGCTATAGTTGTGCATAATATTGTTTATATTTTCAATTTCTTCTTTTTTTCTCATTTTGTATACAACATATTTTTGTCATTTTCATATAATTACGTTTTGGATAAAATATATAATATACATCTTGAATGAAAGATCACTAAAGAACCTTTAATTTGATATATGATACGTAAAAAAATATTTATTTACGCCCATTTAAAGTTTTAACATATTAAATATTTTATATTTCTAATTAAATATCAATTTAAATTCTAAACTATACCTGCTTTATCATAAATGTCCCAAACTATAAAAATATTTATTTAAACGACCAACCATCAGTATTGTATCAGAAATGTCCCGCATCCATTTTCTGGCCACTGAATTTTCATATGGTCATCCAGATATCACGTAATTTCATGCATCTATATCATTTCTTAATTAAATAGTGAAAATACCACGTAAATCATGTATTACTAACGAGCCACGTCAAGATTTCGGGGACCGAAAAATAGATGCAACATGTTTTGTACAATACTAATAGTTGGTGGGTTTAAATAAATATTTTAATAGTTAGAAATATTTTTATAAGACTATCATAGTTTGAGATTTAAAGTGATATTTGCCTTTTCATTAATGATGTTTTCCATGAATTTTTTGGTTTTTCCTTAATGCCGACATTTTAAAAATTATGTATTTATATTTATTTTATATTAAAATTTCATTAATAGGGCATGATGTCAATATTATAAAATGATAGCATATTATATATTATAATCTATGTTAAGAAATACTAACTCAACAATCTCATCCAAGTAATTGAATACTAAGTCATTCGTAAAATTATAAATTACAATTACATGTACACATACTTTCTCAGTACTCTCTCATCCAACTATTTTATTATTAAATCATACCTCTATGCAAAAATAGATAATTGAGTAAGTCTTTTTTAAAATATTGATAATATAGTAAAATATCTACTAATATATATTATTTTAAATAATCTACAGCCAATTATTTTGTAAAATGGGCGGCTGTAGTTTGGCGAAAAATGTGGTTTTTAAATTTCTAGTTCTTTTCCTTCATTCTTTACACAAAATATGATTTTTACTATTTCCATGTGGTTCATTCTTGCTAAAATATGCAATATCCGTCTTAAATAAAAGATTATGGGAATTTTAATTTGACATATAATATATAAAAAATGTATTTGAAATATAAAAAAATTATGATCACTTAAAATTTAAGTAAATTAATTTTTTTATTTTTATTTTTTAGTAATTTCTTTCTTTTCATATAAAATGCAGATGTATTTTTAAAAGTTTTCTTATTTTCCATTATTTTATTTTTTATTTTTATTTTTGTTGGGGAACCCACAACCGCTACCTACGGGGCGCACTAGGTAAACTTCACGTTCCTGTGCAATAACTTACAAACCATACAGAACAACTAAACCACACTTGAAAAACCTGTGTAATAGCCTGCAAACAACACAGAACAGTTAAAACACACTCGAAAACCAGATGAGACAAGCTCAAACCCATATAGACAACACTTGAAAAATCAGGTGAGACAAGCTCAAATCCAAAGAGGTGTTTGGTGGGGGTCGAACATGTGACTTTTCGATTACATGAACTCACCTTAACCATTGGGTTGTCCCTATGGGACTATTTTCAATTATTTCATAATATTGAGGGTTGTACTTTTGCAAAAGATGTGGATTATACAATTTTTTTAATTTCTTCTCTCTCTCTATTTTTTATTCTTTACACAAAATATTTTTTATTATTTTCATGTAATTTCTTCTTGGATAAAACATGAACGGTCTTTAATTTGATATATTATATATAGAAAATGACATGAACGATCTTTAATTTGATATATTATATATAGAAAATGAATTTAAATGAAAGGTTATCATCATTTAAAGTTTCAATACAATAAATTTGCTTTTATTTTTTTATTACTTCTTTCTTTTCGTATAAAATGTGGATGTATTTTAATATTGTGCTTATTTTCCATTTTTCCTTTCTTTTATATTTATTTCTCACGTTTTGATTTTTCATATCCATTTTTCTTTTCCTTTTTATTTATTTCAGACGTTTTAATATTTCATATTACGTACATATCTTGTCTTATCTTACTCTATTTGTAAAAGCATAAAGTGAATCATTACTTTTTAAATAGGGTTAATTTTGTCATTTTCGACAACCAGTTATGTTGTCAATCCGTGAAGATTAATTGAGACTTGTAAAGAAGCAAGTGGGCGTGTTTATTATATTTTCAAATACGGTTCCCAGTAAGTTATAGTACTAAAATTCAAAATTAAAACATAAACTGGACGATAAAATAAAGAGTTCACAGTTGAAAGCGTGAAAAGACTAGGTGGATCTTAGACTCGACGGGGTAAAGTTTAATTCCACTTAATTAAGGAACGAAGTAATTTCTTTTATTGAGAATTTTCTTAACAATTGCAAAACCGTAGAAACACATACGTTTATCACCGGTGCTCGTTAGGGATGTCAATTTGAATCAAAACTCAATGATTGATTTGAATAACCCGATAAAATTAGAGGGTTGAACTATAAAATTATCGTTCGGGTCGCCGGTCAGCCCAGTGGGTTGCCATTAAAAAAGCTCATTTTTTTCTTTCTTTGTTTCTTTATCTAATAGTTAGAATTCAAAATTCTTCATTTCAAAATTTTAAGTCTTGTTGTTAATTTTGTTTGAAATGATATATTTATTTTTAACTTAAATTGAATTTAAATTTGAAGTTCATGATGTATTTGTATTGAGAATCAAAATTTGACTTATATACTAATATTCTTCGTTTTAGACATATATGCTAATATTATTTACATTGACAAACAATTTACTTTTCATGTTGAATTATTTTAATTTTTGTACCTATTATGGATTTTTTATTTAGTTATTTATATTGAATTAAAATTAACTTCTTAAATTTGTTCAAGTTATAAGTTTTAGTTGGTATTATAGTGAGTTAACTTACTAAATATTTATTAAATAGTGAATTAGGTATTATGGATGAATATTAAAACATAATAAAAAAAGAATTTAGTTATAAGCACTATTTCATATTTTAATATTATAATATACTTTTAATGATATTATCTTGAATTAACTTATTAACTTTTCTCAAGATATAAGTTTTAACAACATTATAATTGTATTATATTAATAAAGATAATTTAATTATTTGAAAGATGAACATAAAAGGTATTAATAATTTATTTATGAACACTATTTTCTAAAAATATAATTTAAATGGTATTATAGCGAATTCAATTATTAGATTTTTGTAAGATATAAGTTTTAACTCCATTATAATTGTATACATTATTAAACATCATTTTATTATTTGAAATACGAATATTAAAGCATATTAGAAAAAAGAATTTAGTTATGAGGAAAATATTTGGCTACGTCATTAGATGTTATTCATGTGTTTAGACTTTATGTTTGTCAAACTTATATTAAAACTCATTTGCATTCATTATAATGTATTAAAACTGGTGTTATAAAAAACAATAAAAAATTGGTAGACGGAAAGAGTATTATTGTATAATGAGTCCTGATTATATTTGTCACTAAAATTTAAATTTAAAAAATTAATTACAAAAGTTATTATTAATTAAAAACTTAAATGTTTGTCAAACTTATATTTTTTCCCCCTTTTGTGTGTAGTTGTTTATTACAAATATAGGAATATCAAGAATATATATAGGTCAATTTTTTTGGTAAGCTTTCTGACCCGATTGATTTTATGGGTTAAGCCGAAACCTGAATGTTTAAGGTTATGATTGAAAATTTCTTATTCGAAAAAAATGTCAACCAAAATGACCCGATCTGAATAGTCCGACAACCCGAATGAGCTAATCTGATTGACATCCCTAAACCTAACCCTTTTCCACTTGGGGGCTAATGCATATATATGACGCCTTTTTCCGGCGATGAAAGTGGCTGTATAGACTATAGAGTGCCTTCTAAGGGCATCTCCAACGCTGCGTTGAATAGCGCACAACGCTATTTTATTGATAAAGTCATCTCCCAATCTTTGCGCCAAACTCTTCTCTATTTTTGCTTCAAAAATTCCTTGCAAGAATCTTTGGCGCAACACTGCATTGCGCTATTCTATTTTATTTTTTAATTATATTTTGTTGTTATTGTTGTATGTTTTTATGTTCTTTTCCAATTTGTTGTATTTTCGTGAATATTTGTTTATGTTATTATATGGATAGAAGATTGATATATATTTGATGTGTATGCTATATTGATTGAAGTGGAAGACTATTGTATATTTATTTATTTATTTAATTTTTTTTTTTAGAATTTCTTTTTAAAAAATTAATATTACACTAAAGATACACAACTTGAAATACAAAATTACATAGTTAACTCAAACCAAACAATAAAATAACTCAAGCTTAAATAATAACAAAAGCAAATAAAATTACATAAAATAACTAAAGATGACATAAATTTAAAATACACAACTAACAATCGAAAGACAACCAAATAAAATTACATAAATAACTAAAGATAACACAAATATAAAACACACAACTAACAATCGAAAGACAACCAAATAAAATTACATAAAATAACTAAAGATAACACAAATTTAAAACACACAACTAATAATCGAAGACCACCACCGAACCTCCAGTCGTCGAAATAAATTCGAAAATAGCTAGAATCGCCTTGTGGTGTTATTCCTCGCTTTTGAAGAACTTTTGTTGCTCTCTTGCCGAAAATATTCACGTCGTGTTGGATCACGAATCGTATCCAAATCAATCATTAAAATATTATCGCTCTCAAAGAACATCTTAGCTTCGGTTTTCATTTGAGCTGAAGCCAATAGTGTTTGTCGAAGTTTCTCATTTTCTTTTTCAAATATACCTGAAGCAGTAGACATATCTTCATTCTTCTTTCTTTTCAATTTAGCTTTTTTAACACCATCCGGTCTCTGGATGAAGAACCACCACCGTAAATCCTTCATCACTATCTAAATTGAGAGAAAACGAGGACAATGAAGGATTAGGGACTCCGAACACTTTCTTCAGTTTGTGAAGATAATCCGCAGTAGTTTCGCTTGTACAAAATCTTTTAGTATAGGCCACATGCTCAAATTTGAAGCCATTCTCATATCCTTTTGTTGTATCAAGAGGTCATTTGCTCGTGTAATCTGTATGACATATAAAAGAAAATATTTGAGAAATAATAGACAAATTGAGATCAAAATGTAAATAAATAACCTCGTGAAATACTACTTACAAGATCGGTTTCATTTGCCCCACTTGATTCATATATTCAATTTGTGATGATAACCCATCAATTTTCTTGTATCCTTCAAGATAGTTCCCATTCGGCATTGCAAAGATCTTTGAGTACAGATTTTACTTTGATTGGAGGGTTGGGCTTTTTGAGTGGAACTTTTCTTCAATCCTTTTCCAAACTGATCTCTCGATTGGTTAATGCCAACAATTGGATCTTGTGAAATATCAAGAAAGATACTACAAAGGTGTCGATCTTCACCAATAGAGTAGTTGGAAGAGCGTGACATTTTTGGTTTTGTGTTGGTGTTAAAGAAAAAGTAAGATTGTAGTAGCAATGTGTATCCAATAACATGTGTTTGTTATATATTCATAGAGAAATGCTTCGTGATGGATGAATAGATAAGATCAACGGTATACATGTGAATTATTGTGAATAGTTTTGCTACATGTGAATTATTGTGAATAGTTTTGCATGTGATATCTTAACTGCGGTGGTAGCTTTGCGGGTAATGGATAGCTTAGCTGCGGGTTGGTGATAGCTGCGGTGATGGATAGCTTAGCTTTGCGGTGAATTGATAGCTTTTAGCTTTGCATGTGATAACTTTGCGGTGAGTAGATAGCATAGCTGCGCGTGAGTGGAAAGAGATTGGCTAATTTCAAAAGCCACGATTATGCTTTTGTGAATTAAATTAATGGATGAGATTGATTTGTGTTTTCTGAATTGAATTAATGGCTGAGATCAAAACCACATGTATTGCATCAAACAATTATATATTCAAGATCTTATTCAACAATTTATTCACACCAATCCTCCTACTTTCTCCGAAACCCAAAAAAACAAAAGCAACAACAATGAATTCCAATTGGTTGCATCAAAATCTTATGGCTTCTTCTTCATCCGACGATGATGAGAAACAATTGGTTTATCAACATATACAAAACAACAATAGTATATGCTCATTGATGATGGGACAAAGTTCCAGCCTCGTGGAGGTTTGATTGAGGACACGAACAATATTTCGTGATCGAGAAGGAGTGCGTGAATCTCTTCAATGACTACTTTTCGAAACTCCAATGTACAATGATGAGCGGTTTATACGACGCTTTCGAATGTCTCGTGAGTTATTTTTGCGAATTGTTGATCTTGTAAAAATCATGATTGTTGGTTTTGCGTGAAGAGATGAACTGGCAAACAAGGTTTGTCTACCTTGCAAAAATAATCACGATTTCGTATTCTAGCATATGCACTTCTGCAGATGCAACCGATGAGTATATCAAATTGTCGAGTCGATAGCAATCGAGTGTCTCAAGAGGTTTTGCAAAGCAATTCGAGAGATCTTTTGCCGCAATATTTAAGAACACCCATCTGCCGATGTTGCTAGACTTCTTTATATTGGTGAGCAACGTGGATTTCGTGGATGTTAGACAGTTTGGATTGCATGCATTGGAGATGGAAGAATTGTCCGACAACAAGGTGTTCTTATGCGGTCAAGTGGACACCCAACAATTATTCTCGTCAGGCGATTATGATCTTTGGATATGGCATGCATATTTTGGGATGCCGGGAGCTAACAATGATATTAATGTGGTGGAGACATCTCATCTTTTCACTAATCTTGCTAGAGGTCTGCTCCTCCTGCGCATTATGTGATAAACGGAAAGGATTTCAATATGGGTATTATCTAGCGGATAATATATACCCCAAATGGGCAACTATTGTACAAACAATTCATACAACGGTTGGTCCCAAAAAAGTATTTTGCTCAAAACAAGAAGCATGTAGAAAGGGCGTCGAGCGTGCCTTGAGTCCTCCAAAGTCGTTTCGCAATTGTGGCAAATCCAATACGTTTTGGGACAAAATTATTTGGGAGATATTATGACCGCATGCATAATAATGCATAATATGATAATTATGACTAACGAGACCTTGATGCTCCAATCGAAATAGCGAGACGTGCCACCTCCGGATGTTGAATTTGATCTACCGAACTCGATCGATTTCAAGATTTTCTTGCTCGTTTAGACAAATCAAAGATGCGACGCTCATTTCACGCTTCGAAATGCACTAATTGATCATTTGTGGAATGAATATTCTAATTCACGGAATTAGAGTATATTTTATGTAACTTATGTTTTTATCTTCTTTTGTGTAAGTTTTAATTGTGTTTTTTTTATGTAAGCTTGAACTATGTATTTTTATTTCTGTATGTTTTAATTTTATGTTTAATTGCATTAATATAATATTAAGTTTTAATAATGGAGTTTTTATTTTAATTATTGGAGGTTGATATAAAAACTAAATAAAACATTTAACTTAAATAGAGAAGAAGAAGATTCTTTTTCCACAGAAAATAGAGTAGATGGTTGGGGATGAATTCTTGTTCGATTGTAAAATAGAGATAGAGATGCTGAAAAATAGAGTCAACGGTTGGAGATGGTCTAAGCACATTGAACTCGCATTGAGTTAGATTGCTACCATTATTGTTCGCCGAAAGATTCCTCCGACGAAGCTCCGGTAAGATATTCAGGAAAGTGGTAAGTTGTAAATTGCTGAAAAATAACGAACTTCTTAAATTAAATTTAGATGAAGATTAAGTTCCCATCATATATTTTCTGACCGTGCAAACTTCGAATTTCTCACCTTTTGAGGTGGAAACAAGAAACGAGATGATGAGAAAGAGGAAAAGATGTGAACAAATGATTGTGGACCAAACTGCGCACAATGGATCGAACAAGTCTGATTAATTCATGGTGCTAATCTTATAGGATGTGCTTAATTTGTTCTCTACTGCTTTACTTACCAATCAAATTATCCTGAATTCTAAATAGTTAAAAATTATAAGGAGATTTTAAAAATTATAATTTTGAAAAGAAATTTGATACATCCAACCAAACAATTGTATATATTATAATACATTCAAACTCTCACGATACTGATATCTTATATAATAAAGTTATCTTATATATATATATATATATATATATATATATATATATATATATATATATATATATATATATATAAAAACTTTCTAAAATTGTTGAACAACAAAATAATTTTAGAAAGTTTTCGTTATGCACAATTTTATGCCGTTTTAAACGTGCATCATCTTCAACGCCTTATACATGGTTCGCAGAGTTCGCAAAAGATGTGGTTCTCATTTGATCCACTCCTATATATATATATATATATATATATATATATATATATATATATTAGGATCAAATAGTACCCGAGCCCCGTGATAGTATGTAGTACTCAATCTCATCCACTCATCTCATAGATCCTATGGTTCAGTAATTTTCGGACTTTTTAAGCTTAATTTCGTTGATTTTCGCGTCATTAAGGGTAGATTAGTAATTTGATTTGTTATGTGATTGCGAAAAATAAAAATGCATTTAGTTGAACTGGATAATGCATTTAAATGAACAAAAATGCATGCAGTTGAAGAGAATAATGCATGTGATTGAAGCCAGCGTCTAGCGCACTGGGCGCGCCAGCGTGGCTCACGCCCACGAGCACGCCAGCGTAAGGCGCCCGTGCGCTCGCGTCGCTCCGGCATTCATTCGCGACGCCCGTTGGCATGCATTTTACGTTTTGTTAAATGCATGAACATGTTTTGTTAAATGCATTGTCATGTTTTGATCAATGCATGGACGCGCTAAGTTAAATGCATGTTTCTGTTTTGTGGGAACATGCATTTTTATGTTTTGTTCAATGCAGTTTCATGTTTTGTTCAATGCATTTTTATGGTTTTCGATATCAAATCTCTCATCCATCATTCTCTAACAATTCGTCGTCTCTTTCACTGATTATCGGCGAATTGGCCGTGAACCACCGTCATAACCACCATCTTTCTCGATTCTTCAATCATCTATCAAATTCATCTTCTATTTTTTCTCAAAATCCATCAATTTTGTTCCTCAAATTTTCTTCTTCTTTTTCTTTCTTTCAAAATCTGTTGTTTGTGTATCTTGTTGCCGTTGTTCGCCGGTGTTGCCGCCGTCACCGCCGCCGGCGCCATCTCGATTCTTCGCCGCCGCCGCCTCTGGCGTCGTCCGTCTGCCGTCAAGGAGGAGAAGAAGAAGGTTGATTTATTTCTTCCCATTTTGCCCCTTGCGAAAATTTAAAAAAAAAAGAAAAGAAAATGAGCTGCCACGTGTCAGCTTGTGGTGTTGCCACGTGTTCAAAATATGTGGTCTAGATTGGGTACTACATACTATCTGGGGACCGGGTACTACGGGAATCCAACCATATATATATATATATATATATATATATATATATATTATTGGATCAAATGAGAACTCTAACTTTTTTTAGAACTAAAAATTAATATGGTTCATCCATTTTTTATATATAATCTAATGGTTAAGATTAGTGATAAATCGTTTATTATCCTCATATTTTAGTGATAACCGTTTAACCATATAATTAAGTGATTCTATATATTCATTTACGGTAATTGTTCATATATGCACAATCACTACGATTATATGTATTATAACATAAATATAACAATTAATTGGAATATGATGGCATCCACAAAAACTACAATTACATGAACAACGACATGAATTGCATGAACAACGAAAATTAGAATATAAAAGATCCAAATAGCGAACATTTAGGGATTTGATTATTTTTATCATCAAATAATTATGAATCGTCCGATCTTATTCAATCTAATGGTGGTTATCGATTATTAGTTCTTATCTAAGAGGTAATTCTTTCTATACCCAACCCTATATATATATATATATATATATATATATATATATATATAGGGGATAGATCAATTGAGAACTACAAATAAAATAGGAACTAGGAACTAATCCTGACTGTTAATTTTTATTAATCAAATGGCTTAGATTAATTAGGATGTTTACGTGAAAGTGAGAGGATAGATCAATTGAGAGGATATTTTAGTAATATTGACATATATAACCGATTGATAGCTATATTTATGGGATTTCATTGTCATGAAGATTCTTTCCATCAATAAATTACTTTAATGAATCGTCTGAATATTTCCATATCATTCCATCATTTGTATCGTCTTTATTGTCTTTCAATTTTCTCCAGTGTTCTTGTTGTAATGGCGACAGAAGGTATGATTTTTTTTTTTTTTCGTATTTCAGTGTTATTGACTAAAATCTGTTTAAATATTATGTATAATGAATATATTTAATTATTTTGTATGTTTAAACATCATGAGTAATTATAATAATTAATTAGTTTATGATTTTTCTATTACAACTCATACGTAAAATTAATATGAATAATTACATTATTACACATGCACAAACATGAACTCCGACATGCAGTGTCTGATTATTGTTAGCAGATGTTGATATAGTGCACAACTGGATATAACTACAATATGCATAGTATTATAGATATATGAATACAATAATACTGAATGCATTGTTGTTTTTAAACATCATTAGTAATTCTACCTAATAATCGTTATTAGGTAGTTTATGAATTTTACCTTACAACTCATAAATTACATGTTTATGAATAATTATGTTCTTAGTCAAGCACAAACATGAACTCCGACATGCATTGTCTGATTATTGTTAGCAGATTTTGATACCAGAAGAAACTGGATATAACTACAATATGTATAGTATTATAGATATATGAATACAATACTCCTGAATGCATTGTTGTTTTTAAACATCATTAGTAATTCTACCTAATAGTCGTTTTTAGGTAGTTTATTGGTTTACATTACAACTCATAAATAACATGTTTATGAATAAATAATTACTTAGTCATGCATAACAATGGTATCTGACATGCATTGTCTGCTTATTGTGTGCAGGTATTGTTATTGCAAATGAAATATTACAGTCGAGTGAATTTATTGTTCCTTCTTGCGATGAAATAATAAAGCCGAAATTAAAATGACTTTCGGTAGCTTACGAGAGCAGAGGAATTCTATGACGCTTATGCGACTTCTTGTGGATTTGAGACGAAAAGCTCTATAAAACGTTCGAGTGATAGTAAAGTAATTTTGTTTAGGTCCATTCTCTGTACTCGTGAGGGTTCTAATGTTGGATACAATGTTCCTAGTGATGGTAGTTCATCAAATCAGAAACGTAATAGATTGTCTAGCAGAGTTGGTTGTATGGCCCGAATTGTGTTCCGCTTCGAAGCTGGTTATGGATATAAGATTCATAAGTTTATTGAGGGTCACACTCATCAAATGGTTCCTGATGCTTATCGTCACCTAATGAAAAGTAATCGTAAGGTCGATTATATGCATCAAATGTTCATTGAGAAAGGTATAAAAGCCAACATTGGTCCGAGCAAGAGTTTTCGCATATTCAAGGAGATTGTTGGTAGCTATCAAGATGTTGGTTGTACTATTGTCGACTTCAAGAATTACAAGCGTGACTTAAGGATGTCTATTACTGGTGTTGACGCTCAAATGCTGTTAGATAATTTTAAATGGAAACGTGAGAATTGCAATGGATTTATGTTTAGCTATGATGTTGATGATGCAAGTAGGCTTACACGTTTATTCTGGGCTGATTCCACATCAATTCAGAATTTTAAGTTATTTGGTGATGCTGTTTCGTTTGATGCGACATACCGTATGAACAGGTATTCTATGTTTTCCAATATTTGCCCTATGTCCTTCAGAATTTTAAGTTATTATTATGATTGCATTATATATTGTTCATGAATATATGTATGTATTCATAATTTTATGAATATTGTGCATGTCAATATTGTGTATAATAATATCATATATATATTTAGCGTTGTACATTTTTTTCAAGTGTTGTATGTTATGTATACGTAATACATTTGTTGTGCACGAATACATACTATTATATGCATGATTTAGTATGCACGCATCCATAATATGTAGTTGTTATAATATGAAATTTTTATAATTGAAGTGCGCTGTTTTAGAATTTTAATTTCAATGATAAGTTATTATGTATTCTGTGCTGATTACACATACATTCAAAATTTAAGTTATCTGGTGATTATGTTTATTCTATGTTTTCCACTATTTTTGTGGCTTATGTTTATCATTATTATTAGGATCGCATGATTTATTGTGCATGAATATAAGTATTTATTCATAATTTTATGAATAGTGTGCATGTGAATAATGTGTAGAATAATATTATTTATTTCTCGAGCAATGATATTTTTTTAAGTATTTTAAATTATGCATACGCAATATATATTTTGTGCATGACATTATACTTTTTTATGCATGATTAATATGGCACGTGTGCATACTATGTAAGTGTTATAAAATAATATTTTATATCATTGCCGAGTGATGTTATAATAGCTTATCCATAATGATAAGTTATTATGTAATAAACTTTTAATGATATTAGTTGTTTGTTATTTTCTAGGTATAAAAAGATTTTTACACCCTTTACCGGTAGAGACAATTATGGTAGATGTGTTACATTTGCTGCAGCTATAATTTCTAATGAAGACGTTCAATCATACTCTTGGGTGATGTCCAAATTTTATGATTGCATGGGAAAACATCCAAATGTAATCATAACAGATCAAGACCCCGCCCTGAAAATTACAATTGCTAATGTATGGCCAAACACTGCACATAGGTTTTGTATGTGGCATATAATGATGAAGGTTGCCGAGAAGTTGCCTCCTTTGTTAAGGGATAGTACAGAATTCAAACAAGATTTTGATGATGTTGTTTGGACAGATTTGGATGAACCTTCAGTTTTTGATTCTAAATGGCAGCTGGTTATGGAGAAATATGATATTGTTGGTCATAAGTGGTTTGTTGACATGTTCAATGTGCGTAAATTCTGGATTCCAGCATATTTTCGTGACATAAGTATGAGTGGTCTGTTCAGGACAACATCTTCATCGGAGAGCCAAAATAGTTTCTTTGGTCTTTTTTTGAATAGTGATTCTAACCTTGTAGATTTGTATCTACACTTCAATAATTCCATGGAGGCTCAACGAAGTGGTTATCAATTGACATATGTCGACCATACCCATTCTCACCGAGATGAAAACCGATCTTGATTTTGAGAGACAATGGCGTCCATATATACTAACAAGATTTTGTTGAAGTTCAAAATGCAATTGTTGCAGCGGATAGAAGGTGTGTTATGAATGATATGTCACGAGATGCAGATGCAAGGTATTTTGAGGTTGATGATAGGTCTGATGGTGTTTTTACTGTTTGCCACAATGTTACGTCCGATGATATTTCTTGTTCATGCAAGTTGTTCATCGTGAAAGGTTTGTTGTGCGAACACATGTTATTCGTCATGAAGTCTCTCAAAATGAAGCAAATTCAAAAGTATATTATGAGACGTTGGACGAAGACCGATACATACATTGGGGGTCAAAAATTTGTTCAGAAAGGATCTACTCGAAACAGTCATTTGTTCCTTGAGCTTTGCAAAATTATTGGTCATGTTGAAGGGAATAATGATCTTAAGGATCGTTTATTTTTGGATTTGAAAGATTTGTACGATAAGTATTCACAAATGGGACAGTCACTATGCTCGAGTAAGGACAAAGATAAGGCTATTGAAGATTTTTATGGTATGCCTATACCTACTGAGATTAATATTTTATCACCCGAAGTTTCTAAAACAAAGGGTAGCGGGCGAGGTGGTCGTAGGTTGAAGTCAAACAGAGAGCAAGTTATTGAAAAACTTCAAAAGCAAAAGAAAATGCAGGAAATGTAACGAGCTCGGTTATCACGATTCAAGGAATTGTCCAAACGCAGTTGATGATAAAGAGTGATTTTTTAATATTGCACATTTTATTATCATTATATTAAGTATGTCTTTATAATGTAATTTGATTTATACAATGCTTTATTATAATTTTTTGTTTACACATTCAATTTATTTTTACTTTGATGAATATGGTCGTATATTATTATGCATATGGTTGCTTACTGTCATGCATATAAAACTGCATCAAGTCTGCAATACGTTTTTTTTTACCAATATTACTGTACATATAGTGGTAATGATACATATATTATAATTAATATCGATATTGATATGTACAAACATACTTTATGAGCATATAAATATCATATTGATACATATTTATAGTAATATATAATGCACAAATGTTAACACATACATAAAACAACCATCGACGTAATGCTGACACAATTATACCTCATTTTTCATTTCATATCGGTCATATTTTTTTTTACACTTTTGTGCATACTGTTATTTATTATTGTGCATACTGTTATTTATTATTGTGCATACTGTTATTTATTATCAAATGTGAATCAGTAACGTTGATTTTATGTTTAAGGTGGATTATTACAATAAATATTATTCATTATTATGTCTTATTCGAAAAAATTAACAATTTACAATATAAACTAAATATGCAGTATTGAACATATTAACATGAGATAAAAAAACATATTTATCACAGTGATAGTTCACGATTTATATAAAAAATAATGTCTTGCACATATTAACATGAGATAAAAAACACATTTATCACAACCATAATAAGGGAAAATAAAATCAAATTTATGTAAAATTGAGTGGCCAAATGTTTTCATTATTCATTCTACGCCGATGAAAACATAAAACTGCATTAATGTATGTAATGCAGTAAAGTCAATAACAATAAACGTGGGATATAACATTATTCAACCCAATAAAATAAGATTTGCGTTAAACCTCGGATCAATACACATCTCCCGATAAAAAGCAGAAGCTCCACGTGAGACATCTTCTTTCACAATGTTCAGCTGACAATTCAAGATCGATGAACAATAACGCACGCGCATACGCATAAGTTGTCGTTTATCTTTTGCTGACAATCCACACTTCCAACTTGCGATCCATCACCCATAAATGTTTCCAAATGTCTCGACAAATAAACTCCAAGATCTATGTTGTTCTACTATCACCCATTTAAGTTTCACAATTTGCATCTTTGATTTGGATATTGCGTTTGCCTTCTTTTGTTCTTCACGATCACTACAAACTCATTAACATAAATCTCTACATTGCAAAAATTAAGCAAATCAATTAGTCAATCAAATTATATGTGCAAACAAATTATCCAATTCAGATGCCAATAGTGAATACAAATATTTTATATTTAATTAATATATCTATTTAGAATATATATAAACTTACAATATCACATGCCAACTGATCATATTTTTTTAAATCCTTGTCACGAATGTCGTCAAGTGTGCTATCCAAGATGAATATTTTCTCCTTTCTTGTATCGACACAGCAGCATAATACACCGTTATCATAAATCGGGTAGAAAACCGCATACAATAAAATTAATTCGGTAATGGACTAAAAATGCATAAATAATTTAGGTAATGAGTGCGTTGTAATTGAACATTTCACCATGTCAATCTGATCTAATTGATTGTGTTGGTTTTCAATTAACTCTGATGTCATTAAATCAAAAAACGCCTCTCTTCGCCTTTCATATGACCAATCAACTCGATCGATTGATTCAAGCTGTTAAATCACATTAGTAACTTAATTAGAATAATTCATAATATATATTTGTTCATCAAAAAACATTTAGGTAACTCATACAACAGTTTATTAGTATAATATAAAGTGTTAAGTTTACTTACGTATATACTCGTTGTTGCAAAAAAACGTACAGGTGATGCATCTGAACGGTATTGCTCCATGTCGTTTAGTATCACTGCCCATGCATTTACAACGAATATACTTATGTTGTTTCCCTTCCTCAAGGAATACATGTCAGACCATACACCCAACAAGCATTATACAAGAGTTAAGTATGCACAGCAATGAATATATACGTGCACAAATTTCACAAAATTCATATGCAAGTTCATCATACGGTAAAAAAACAGTAAGACTATATACATTTCATATTGAAAATATCTTTTTAACAAGATTGTACATACGATTATTGATTATTGTGCATAAAATATACGAATATAAATTATGTGGTTATGCACTGTTATTTAATCAAATGGATTAGTTATGATAGTGATTCAGTAAGTATAATTTTTTGTTTTCGGTGCATTATTACAGTAAATCTTATTCATTATTACGCACAGAGCATATGCAATACAAAAAGCAAGTTAATCTATCAGTAAATACAGTATCATTATAATAAACGACCCAGTTCTATGACACATATTATTATAACTACGAACCCACAATGATAAAGTACACCAAATGTGGGGGACCACTGTTCCGACAACTACAAAACATGTGGGTTCGGCTTTAAAATACAAAAATTAAATTTTCGCCTAGATTTGCACGAACGAAAACCTTTTCCTTAAAGTAGGTTTTTCCATTGTACTATACACTCAAAATAATGAAATCAAAATACAAAATACTATAATTGAAGAAAAAAACAACGAACGCACGCATAAAGTTACAGATTTTTTACCGATAAACTTGTTTGCTTTTGACAACAATGGAACTTGTTTTCGAAAGATGTCGGAATGAACTCTGAATGACCGTGTTTCAAACGGAGAATTTTTTGATTTCGAACTCTTTTCACGTTTTGTGAATGGAACCCTACGTTTAATCAGAATCTCAATTCACGCGGAGGAGGCGGTATTCGTGAAGACAGCGAGAAATTAGGTTTGGAATGTGAAACGAGTGCGGTAGAATTCGGAAGCATACGCCACGTGTCGTTAATTATGTATGAAAAGTACATTTATGCCCTTATACGCATAAATTAGATCGAATATTAGATTAATGAGTGTTAAATACAAATTATGTTTAAATTACTTTATGCATGCCGTTGGATTCTGTTCAATTTTAGACCGTTGGATTTTGTGTAATTGAGGGTGTGGATTGGTTCCTAGTTCTCATTCTAGAGTTAGTTCCTCCTATAACCATCCCCTATATATATATATATATATATATATATATATATATATATATATATATTACACATATCAAACGAGCTCTAATTAGGAGATAAAAGTAGCTAATTCAGTACATAAATATTGAGCCAACATAACACATGAGTGCACACATAAAGATTATAGTAAGATAACTATATTGTTGTGTGCGTGTGTTGGCCTAGTAGTAGAGTGATTAATGCCCGAGACCAAAGGTCTCTGATTCGAGTCTACGGTGACGCGGTCTTTAAATTTCTATATTAAATTGAAAAAAAAAAAGATAAGTATATTGTAGGTACGAAAAACAAAATAGTATATACCCAACCACATGATAGCTTGTTAAAAAACCAAAACAGGAAAACCCCACGACATAGAAAGGGTAAAAAAGAAAGAAATTTTAAAGAAACGACGAAATTCATCAAGTGCTTAAATGAGATTGCAGGTTATACAGGAAAAGTGTGTTAGTGGTCGTTACTACGATCAAGAAATTTCAAGTAACTAAGTAACAATAATGTGTCGATTCAACTTTCCAACAAAACAGTATGATATATACATCTCAACATATCATCTCTCTCTCGGGTGGTCGAATACATGAGATTTTTCCATCCTATTCCGTGTCTCACTTTCAACTTTTCTTAGTTTATAATTTTTTTTTCTTTTATCACAATTTCTCACTCCCTCCATCAAAAACTTGCATTGCTTTTGATGCCATGAGTTTTAATAAATTGGAGAAGAGATCCCACATTATAAGAGTAAAAAAATTCCAAAAAAGAAAAATGCAAAATTTTGATGGGTGGATCCAAAAAAATTAAATGCAAAATTTTGTCGGACGAGAGTATAATTTTAAGATTATTAATTATAGTTCACTAGTTAATCCCATTAGAGTTCTTAATTATTTTTATATTTGTTTTGTAAGTTTGTAATTAATAATAACTTTTTGGAATTAATTAATTCATATCTAGGTATATGGTTTTTTAAATTTAATTTTAGTGATAAATATTAATTAGGATTCATTGTACAATAATACTATCTCCGTCTACCAAAAGCTTCTATTATTTTTGGTAGTACGAGTTTTAATAAATTCTAATGAATGTAAAATGAGTGAAGATAATACAATGAATAAAATTAATTGATAGAGGATTAAAAGATGAGCCATAAAAATAATAAATTAATATATTCATGGAGAGAGTTAAAAGGTGGGTCATGTGTGTGTGTGTGTTTTAAAATAAGTTGGTGGATTGAGAGTAAAAATTATGAAATTGATGTTTCCAAAAATAGAAAATGCAAATTTTTGGTAGACGAATCGAAAATGAATTAAATGTAAATTTTTGATGAATGAAATAAATAATTTTTATTTCTATAATAGTTTTTTATAAAATAATGAAATTGATAATGGAACATCAAAAACTATGAAACAAAGGATTCCATGAAGCAGTTGGGAGGGTTAGGTCTCAGGTCCCATGCAAATGCATTTCATGAAAACGACCCAACATCCACTCCCACCTTCTCTACCTTCAATGATTTCAATTCAGAACTGAATCGTGTCAAATGATGGCATCACACATGTATTGTGCTGATTTTTCCCCTCCACCTTAAAATTGTGCAGGAGACTTAGGACTGTCTGGCTAAGCTTATTTTAAAGATCTTATTTTAAAGAGCTTATAAGATGTTTCAAGAAATTTATAAGTTGTTAAAGTGTTTGGATAGTTGATCTTATAAGCTAGAGAAAGAATAGTGAGTTAAAGAGATAAAATTAACGAGAAATGAAGTTGGTAGTGTATATGTAAGAAATAAAGAACTATAATAAAGTTATTTTGATAATTTCATGGTTCTTATACGTTTTATGAAAAATAAGTTGGGTTTGAACAACTTATTTTTAGGGAACTTATGTTTGTTGGAGCTTATTTTCACAACTTATGTTTATTTATGAAACTTTATTTCACAAACTTTCTGAACAACTTATGTTTTAAAAAATTTTATAAGTTCAGCCAAACACCCTCTTACTTGGTTGGGTTTAGTTATTTTATCATTTCAATATAAGTCGAAAGAACATATAAACTGAACTAGAAAATGCACATTCTAATGCTGGTATGTTATACCAATTAGAGATTCCAAAACATTGGTGTGACCGAAAATAAGTACGTTCCGTTCTTAATAATTTATCTGCCAGCTCAAGATACTTCAGGATTTCCACACAAAAAAGAGACAATATTTTGAATGTTTTTAAGAAGAAATAAAATAGATATGAAATATGAAATAACAATGTTTTTTTTCATCTCAAATTATCAAATTCAATATATTATTTAAATATTCTAGTTTATTTCTGATTAGGATTAATCTTATTCTCCTATATGAAGTCAATAAAATATGAACATAAAAGCTGGAACCAATATTGCACATAAAGATATAACCAGACTCAACTATATTTTAATTAACTAAATTTGAGAGTTTAATGAAGTTGAGACTTAAGAAAGGTACATGAGAGGGGGATGACTTTGATGTCCCATAATTAGTGTGGTTGACAGAATACATAATAAGGCTTAATGGAAGGAACGTGCTTATAATTCATATTCCTAGTTAGTCATGCTTAATTGTTACATCATTAATGATGTGGTTGCCCAGATGTCACATTGCATATATGAATGCTGACTAAAGGTGAGCAAAAAATCCGAAAATCGGATATCAGATCCGAATCAAATCGAAATTTAAAATTCGGTTCGGATTTTCTGATCGGATCGGATTTAAAAATCCGAAAAAAAATAAAAAAATCTGAATTATATATAATTTATATATAACAATAATATCCTATTTAAATATTTTTAAATTTAATATAAATATATATAATAATTAACAAAAAATGGTTTCGGATTTTCGGTTTTTTCATAATTTTGGATTTTTCGATTCGGTTCGATTTTTTATAAAAATTTGGATTTTTAATTTCGATTTTCGGATATTTTCGGATCGATTTTCGATATTCGGATCGATTTTCTCTCTCGAAATTCGGATTTTCGGATCGATTCGGATTAGACAAAAATCCGAACCGAAATCCGAATGATCACCCCTACACACATTGACTCCGATGTATGCTGACTGTGTGACTGTGTTGGATTAATGTGATTACGTACTCTGTCGGAAGTGGTAACACAGTGGGAATCCTAAACTCCTAATTGAGAATGACATATCTAGCAATACCAAGGAAATTCTTGTAGCTTGCTGACCCCCAATGAGAAGCCACTTGTTGGCATCGTGTTGGGTGCAAAAGCCCGTCTCCTAAAATTATATTTGAACGTAGAGGTGTCAAAGATCAAAAACTCATCAAGCCTAAAAACTCTTGGTCTAGAACGGGCCTCAAAGCTGCCCGGGATTTCTGGATAAGCCCGGGAAAATGGGTATTTTTGGGCCAACTTCATTGACATCATACCCAAAATTCTACCAAATTCAAATAATACTCTCTCTGTCTATTAAAAGTTTATATTATTTTTAAAAGTAAAATTTTAATAAATTGTAATGAATATAAAGTGAATGGAGATAATAAATGAATATATAAATAGTTAATAAAAATAAAAGGTGGGTTTTGTGTGATTTTTTCTGTAAATAAATTAGTAAATTGAGAATAATCGATGTTTCCAAAAATAGAAAATACAAAATTTTGATGGACATATCGAAAAAAATTAAACACAAGTTTTTAGTGAACAGATGAAGTATGTCCCAAGCTTGGCTTGGTCTGGCCCGACTAAGCTAATCATAACAAAAGCTATATATTGAATAATAAGATTGCATCCAAAAGGAAACTTTTACTTTCCTTGTATGGAAAGAAGTATTATTATAAATTTATAATATTCCTCTAACAATTAAACAATATTTTACTCCACTAACTATTAATTAATTTTATAATTTTCACTAACTCTTAATATATATAATATTATTGATAAATTACCATTATATTTTTTTATATAACGTACTAATTATATATAAATATAAGTATAATATATGGTTCGACGTTTGGAATCTTTTCACAAAAAATAGAGCTGAATTTTTGTTTATTTTAAAATTCTCGGACTTCACAGAAAATTATTATTTTAGCCCGCAACATTGGAAAATTTCTCAAGTTGCAGATTTCCCGTCGAGGACAAGTTTTAGGACGTAAACCCTGAAGCTCTCCCTTCTGCCTTAAAAAAAAGCACACAATGAGATCGAGTTATAGAATGCAACTTCAAAGACCAATGAGACGTTTATTTTTCATGATAAGATAGATTGATAAAATATACAATTGAGTATTTGAAGGATAAGATTGTTAAACAAGTTCAAAATTGATCAATTCATCAAAGTAACTAGTGGATTAACTTGAATTATTTTTATCTATTCATCCCAAGAAAACTAAAACCACCCTCTTTTACAACCAAACTAGGAAAGTCTTTGATGTGGGCTTTCTAATGATTCTCGATGAATATCTTGGCGGCAGCAACCCTTGAACAATCAGGGCTGACCCTGACATTTTGGGGGTCCTACGTGAAAAACAATAAAGGACCCCACAAAATGAAGATTCGAGAATCATATTATCAATTAGAATTATCATATAATGTTCTTCTAGGCTAAAGCTACAACAACATATATTTCAATAATAATTTATTTGCAATAAAATCATTAAAAAATGATTATGAAGTTGTCACAAATTCAAAAAATCACTAATCAACTTATAGACAAGTAATTTAGAATTAATTTTATGTTATTTTTGAAAAATTTGGAGCACTCAAATTTGAGGATCCTAGACCATTGTCTAAATCAATATAAAGAAGGGTCGGCCCTGCCTGTAGCTGCTCCTCCTCATCATGCTCCTCCACCTCCGTCGTGGCCATAGCCTCACCGCCGACACCTTCGCCTGCCCCATCCAATGGAATAAGGTGCGTGGCGGCGAAAGCGAAAGGCCGGCGACAACGGAGTTAGGTGATCTGGTGTGGAAATATGGATTAGCGTGTATAGGGCGTGAAGATTTTGGAGTGATGGAGGATTAATTGAAGGGGTGAGCTACAGAGGGGATCTGCTGTAACGAGTTTTGCTTCAGTTTGTTGGCTGCTACATGTAATCTGCCTTTGCATTCATTTTTTCTTTTCTTTTTTTGGGTATCATGGGAATCCGCACTGCTACTTTTTGCCACAAGACTGCAGAAATCCCACGTATTCGCGCGATAAGCCCACAAATCACCCAAGACAGGTAAACTACACTTGAAAAACCAGGTGTGACAGACTCAAACCCATAGAGACGTTTGATAGAGTTTGAACCTGTGACCTCTCGGCCACAGGAACTCGCCTTAACCATTGGACATTCTTATGTATGTAATAACTCCATACAACATGATTACATTGATTATTATTACTTTATAACAAGAAAAACATAATCTTTACTATACAGGTGGGAGAAATTGGGACCATATTTTCAATTTACTATACGTAATTACAGAAATATATAATATTGGTTGGGACATAAAAAAGCATATAACATCTGTACATATATTCGAAGAAGTTGAAAATATACTAACAATTGTGTGTGTACTCTACGGACATTTAACTTTAGTCTTACATAATATAATACGGTATAGCACGATAGCATTTGGGCCAATTTAACCTGAAGAACCACAGAGCCCATAAAAGGCCCAATAATGCTTATTAGTGCTACGATTCCACAACTATATACAGTGCAGAACCTCAACCATACAAGCTTGAAACAAACAATTTCAAACAAAAAACAAAACAATATTCGGCTCAAAGTGAATCTGAACCACTCAATATTCGGCTGCCACATCATAAGTGCAAACAAGCCACTCAATGCATTTTCATGAAACTTTAACTATGTGATATTCAAGAGCAATTATCGAGCAATTCAGTCAAGTATCTACGCTTAAAAATATATTTATTACTTTTGAGTTCGATGGCATAACAAGAAAGAACCCTAATCTCAGTCAAGAACCTAATTCATAAAACTAAAATTCGTCAGCCACGCAAACTAAAAGATGAAGAAAAAGTAAATGGATATTATATAGCGGATTAACTGATTATGTGATTATGGAAGACATGAGGACAGGGATGCATCATGTCATACTGCTTTATCAAAAGATTAAAAGGTAAAAATAACTCATCATTTGGGACACAAGCACCACTTTTCTTTAAATATTATCTCATTCGTCCCACTGAACTTGACCTGTATTCTTTTTCGGATTATCTCACCGAACTTTCATTTCTTTTTTAAGAAAAAATTATCTCTTCAAAAGGTATGGGTTATATCTACTTTTTATCACTCTAACCATTTTATACTTTTTTATTACATTCTTTGTATCAATTTAATTACTTTTTTCCCCTAAATAACCGTATCGAAACGAAAAAAGAGGAATGTATCATTATTCTTAAATGTTTTTTTTTTTGATGAGACGGAGGAATGTATCATTATTCTTAAATGTTTTTTAAACTATAAAAGCAATCGCCTTACCACTGAGTGTGACTCCAACTCCAAGAGGCAGTCACTCGAAAATTATTTTCAATTGAAATTCCTTGTTCATAAATAATATAGATTTCTACTCGCTATATTTTTGTTGCACTAATTATATTCAAATAAAAATATGTGGTTCATGAAATAAATGGATGATATTTATGGACTCATCTGTGGAGCTGGTGGCTATGGGGCCTATGCCTACAGTGATTATATAGACTTGTGTGGGCATGCTAAAGTGTTCAAAGATGTAAACGACTTTTCTTTTTTCTTGGAAATTATTGACAAGACCAACGTTATCATTTTCATGGAAATTATTTCATGTCTAGCTAAAAACTATGCAATTAACCTTATTATTATTGTATATTTGCCTTTATCACTAATTTATTTTTTCAATCGGGACAATAAATAATTTTCTAATATATTTTTTTATGAGAAACTTATGCCTCAAAGTAGACTTGAAAGTCTGACCATAAAATTATCATATAAGAAAATATAGTCTAGTAGGATGATTAAATTTTAGAGTGATGCTATTTGGCAACATTATGACCAACAATAATCTGACCCGAATGAAAAAATCAATTTACTTAAAATTTGATTTGTTTAAAAAATTGGTTTTACATTACAACCATATTTATGAAATTACATTTTTACTCATATTGTGTGGCTCCACTGTATCCATCTCTCGTCACTTGACAAAGAATATAGAAACAAATATCTAATTAATGTGGAGATATATCAATTTCAAAATTCAAGTTTAAAACTAATAAATTTAATCGCTTTTCAGAATAGGTTTAAAGTGTATTTATGTAAAAATAATTAACACATTAATTTAATATTATTATTTTATTAGTTAATTATATTGATAATTACTAAAGTATCAATGTATAGTCAGTCATAATGTTATATAACTTTGTTGTAATTTTTATGTCCATTAAATTTAACATTCATTATTCATAATTTGTTTACAGTCAAGTTGAGCCCATCTTCACGTCCAAACCCAAGGAAAATTCTTGAGTTCAAGGGGAATATGTGACTACCCCTAAGAGTATAAATTAAGCTTGTCGTAATTAAGACATGACGTGAACTCTTGTGATCGACATCTGTATGTGTAAATAGTAATGATACTTTTTAATTACTGAGTAAAAAATAAACTACATTTTTCATCAATTTAATGACACTTCTATTTATAATAATTGACACTTTTGGACGTATACGTCTGCATAAGAGTTTTTGTGTTAATGACAATTATAAACTAATTTAAGAAAATTATTTAAATTAATCCTAAAAATGATAAATTACATATTATATTGAAGACACACAAATCATTATCACACCCACTTCTCAATTTCAAATTTTGGAAAATTTTAAGATGCAAGAAACTATAAAAGAATTAAAAATCAATTCTGCATTTCCTCAAAAGAAAAAACACGACATATTAAAACAAATTAACCTTGTCGAATTGAGTTGAATTGATCTGAAGACATGTATGATATTTAAACTATGCAACCTCGAATTTACCCACTAGCTCTACCCTTAAACATATTGTGAGATTGTTGCTCATTTGCAAGTGGTGACGAAATTTTATTTTATTTTTTAAACTTAGACCGATGTTTTTTTTTCATTAGCTAAAAATGTGCCGATACATTTCAAAGAAAAATATATAGACAAGTACGATTCAAATCTACAAGCCTAATGACCAAAATCACTGCCCCTCTCATAATAATCAATAAATCATGATTTTAATTTCATGATTAATCAACTACAGATATGCAATATTGCAACTAATTGGACCTGCATTGCTCCATTAACTAAAGTAAATGTGTGGATATAGTCATGAAATTAATAAAATTCAACCAAATAATTAAAGTCTTATCCCATGAAACAATTCAAATTTCTCTAATGTCCCCCAATTTCAAAAAATATCTATGAGCAAGTAAAATAGTCATCTTCATATGAAGGGCTGTGCTGCATTTGCAGTCTCAGCCTCAACCACAGCCCATACCAGATAAGATAAAGTGCCACGTGGCGCTCTGGTAACGGTGCCAAGCGATAAGGCCCACATCCACCTCCACTCACCAAGATCCATCCACAGCCGTTCGTTGATAATCTGCAACCACCCGTTAGAAACCAGTGGGTGGCATGGCATTATAAAGGGTGGGGGCAACTAACGGAGCAGACACATCGAGTGCGAGAGAGTGAGTGTTACTGTTAACTGACAGAGAAATGGCTTCCTCAATGGTCTCCACCACCGCCGTCGCCGCCCGCTCCGCCCCCGCTCAGGCCAGCATGGTCGCCCCCTTCACCGGGCTCAAGTCCGTCTCCGCCTTCCCCTCCACCCGCAAGAGCGCCGACATCACCACCATCGCCAACAACGGCGGCAGAGTCTCCTGCATGAAGGTTTAATTTTACCCTAACTAACTCAATTTCACCTAACAAATCAAAATAGTTAGTCAATTATACATACATATACATTTTGTATGTACATTGGTAGGTGTGGCCCACTGAGGGACTGAAGAAGTTCGAGACCTTGTCGTACTTGCCCCCTCTAACCACGGAGCAACTCCTCAAGGAAATTGAATTCCTCATCCGCACCGGCCTCATTCCTTGCCTCGAGTTCGAATTGAAGGAGAAGGTGCGTGTGTCACACTCTTCAATTATTCGAAAACATAATACTCTCTTCACTTAATTCCGTTTTAGTTCGTCGCAAAAATGTTTAATTTCTTTTTTTAGACATATCAATCCATTTATTTACAAAAAAATATGAATGATCCATCTTTTCCATATAGGACGGATTTATATCAATCCATTTATATATATGTGTGTTTGTGTGTGTGTGCAATGTAGGACGGATTTCCCCACCGTGAGAACAACAGGTCCCCAGGTTACTATGACGGAAGGTACTGGACAATGTGGAAGCTGCCGATGTTCGGGTGCACTGACCCCGTGCAGGTGCTCAAGGAGCTCGAGGAGTGCTCCTCCCTCCACCCCAACGCTTTCGTCAGAATCATCGGATTCGACAACAAGCGTCAGGTCCAGATCATCAGTTTCATCGCCCACAGGCCTCCCGGCTACTAAGCATTTTTCTCTCCATGAATTTGGTTTCATGACGACGTGGAATGAATGTTTGTACTGGTTTTCCTCGCTTTTTCCGATTTCATTTGTACCCAAACTTATTTTATGAATTTCTTCCTCTTCTCTGATCGGATCCGATGGAATGTATGAGCATAAGTATCATATCATGTACAATCATCAATCCGTTTTTCAGCTATAATAAAATATAATGCATATTTGTTTTAATTTCTTTTACTTGAGGCTCTTCTGTTCGAGCCATTGCTATGCGTTATTTATCCTCGTTCAGCTTCTCGAGGTCTATGTGGTTCGATGAGTTATATATGGATGGTTGCTGCTTAAATCAAGACATATGTATTTACGATTTCCATCTAACTTCAAAATATTCAAAATAAGGATTCGATTTTTTAATTCCTTGCAACTAATTATATCTTGCTCGAAATTTATAGCCACTCAAATTTTCAAACTCTTGCCGTTTAGAGCCATTGATTCAAAAAAATCAATTACTAGGCTTGATTGGCTCGAAGAGATGAATATTCTAATAAATGATCGATATCTAATACTTGTTGACGACGATGAATTTCACATGAGCAAATCCAGCAATTATTGTTAGACATCGGATGCAATTATTAGACATTAACCCGTTGGCAAAATGTACATGCCCTTGAGCTCATCAAAACTCAACATGTTATTTTTAAATCAAGAGCTTGAACGTGGAAAATTTTGTAAAATTTGGATAATTGGTTGTAGCGTTTTAAAAATTAAGTCCAAATTGCAAATACGATCAAATATCACGATTTAAATTATTATGTGATTAATTGTAAGTACTATACAACGTAGGAAGATATGTAACACCCTACGAAAGACATATGCATTTTACAATTTAATTGTAACAAAAAAATGAATTAGTACAAGTTGTTTTCAAAGAGAGTCAAGTTTACGATGTATGTGTTCAGCTCCAGTGGATTTTTATTCACCTAGTTTGGTGGAATTGTAGCATTTTTACAAGTATTTGATTCTCTATTTCATCAATTATGTTAGGTTAAACGTATAAGCTGATTAAATACTCAAAATATAGATTAGTGAATAAAATACAGCAAAGCATAATAAAATGTTATTTGGTCAAAGTTCTAGCAATATAATAAGACAACCTTATCCAAGTAGTGATATTTTGAGTGGCGAAGGTTCACTCTTAAGTCTTATCATCGGATAAGGAAATTGATAAAGTAATTGGTGGATCATCATCTTTCTATTCTTCTTTATTTTATTTTATTTTATTTTATTTTATTTTATTTCATATTTGAATTTGAAGTTCCATTGGCCCAACGGCAACTTCAAGGCTTTTATTATAGACACTGCTGTTTTTCTCTTATTTGCAGGAGAGAAAAAAAAAAACTCCCGCTTTTCTCTAATGAAAATGTACATATATTTTGAATAGACTCTTTTCTACAGCTAAATGAATAATTGAATATATCGACTTTTCCCCCCCAAACCAAAAACAAGCCCCTAGCCACCTAAAGAAGAAAAAAGAGGCACAAAAAAAAAAACAACAACAACATAATAATAATAATAATAATAATAATAATATTTTGTATCTTTAATTTTCATTGTTTTCTAGAAAATATCCTTAAGTAACATTTATTTTTAAAAATCCCCAAATTTGAGAAAAGTTCAAATTATACCCTGCGTTCGACATAATATTGAATCACCTCATTAGATTCTTAAGTGGATCTTTTCACCTAAACATCAAAACCATGTCATTTTGATAGGTGGAAAAAAAATAAAGGGCTAGTCATATCTTGTGTGCATAACTTTCAACATTTTCCATTAAATGTCCACAATTAACGTATTCTCTTCAAAAACCTTCAACTTTAGGGAAATAAATTATTTATGTCATACTTTATAGAATACGAAACCGAATGATGAGTCATTTCACTGAATTTTAGAGAGACTTTTTTTCTTTTACCTAAACATTAAAACGAAAGTCAGATAATAACTAGATCAACGCATACACATACAATAGCATTCCGTTTCTTTGTAAAGATGAATGATGAGGATACAAATCTTAATTCCCCAATTCTCCCCCAAAAGAAAGAAAAAAAATGCTTAATAACTAGGATGCTTTTTGTATTTCAATAACGTTACCTATGACGAAAAGAGTAGTGATGAATATATAGTTAGTTGACTAAACTTTATTTAATAAATTTAGACTTTCATCTACATTTTATAAAATGTTTCACTCATTTCCATCCAGTCTGTAGCATAAAATTGTGTTTTAGATTGACTTAGTATGGATAATATTATGGGGAAGATGCATATCCCCTCAAGTATTAGGCAAAATTCAAAAACTTCTCCTTCGTTTGTTTGGACAAATGACATTTTTTTTGTTCTAATTTCTCACGGATGCATATGAATCAAATAATTTTGGTTCAATTCGATATTTGATTCAATTATTCGATATTTGAATTCAAAATTCTGTGATTCGAACATAAATACAAATACTTTTTTATTCGACTAATTAATGAATACGATTCAAAATCATGATGCTCGATTTGATATTCGCAAATATTCGTTTTGATTAAATATTTATATATATAATATTATTTTATTTAATACAAATTATAATTATGTTATTTTTAATAGTGCTAATGTATGTAAGTAACCAAAACAATAGGAATGAGAGTTTTATATTTATATGATAAAACATGAGTTTTATAGCCATTTTGGCTTAAAAAGACAAAATTGTCCTTGGAAAAAATAAAAAAAATAAGAAAAAACAGTGAGTGAATATTCTCTCTCTCTCGTGTGCCCTACTCTCTCTCTCTCTCTCACACACAACAAACCCACTTCTCTCTCTCACTCACTCACTCCCCCAGAGAACAGCCGTGCCCAAGCCAAAGAGAGAACAGCCGTGCCCAACCCGTGCCCAACTCTCTATCTCTCTCACAGCCGTGCCCAAGTAATTCAAGAACAGCCGTGCCCAACTATTATTCAAGAACAACAGCCGTGCCCAACTTCTCTTCTCACAGCCGTGCCTAACTTCAATCACTCACTGCGTCTCCCCCCTCCCCAGCAAAACCGTGCCTCTTTCAATCACTCATTAGCACAACATGAGTGATACGGATACGGATACAGATCCACGGTACTCCCCGGATGCGGCCGAGCAAGCGGCGGCCGAAGGAGAGAGCTCCTCCACGGCGGAAGAAGCTTCTACGCCGGAGCAGTCACCGCCGCGCACACAAGCACGCCGTCGACCTTCTGCTTCGGGTCGACGAACTTCCGGCACCGATTTAGGAGCACCACAGCCTCCGGTGAGTAATCGTGCATTTAAAATAGAATTTTAGTATGTACACGATAATTTTCATATAAGACACGATAGTTTTCATATAAGACACGATAGTGATGAAATTTCGATAGTTTGTGTGTTTAGAAACTTATAAATTGAAATCGATTGCAATGTTGTTAAAATTCGTGAAAATAATGATCATTTGGTGTACACGGTCCCAACAGTATCAGATCTTGAGTACGGTGCTAACCGTGTATTAAGATCTATACACGTTAGACCGTATCAAGAACCATACACGGTTCTTCAGAACACGGTCCTAACCGTGTACAGATATTGAGTACACGGTTAGGACCGTGTACTACGGTTGGTTTGAACGTGTATTACGCTGTTAGAACTTCGTTTAGTGTATACTGATTAATCTTGTGCATTTACAGCCTCGTTATAGGTGGTTACGACCGCATATGCAAGGCTACGCCGACGATCAACCAATACATCCGAATTGATGTATTAGCCGAGGTGAGGACATGTCAGAGCGGCATGGATGTATCGACGTATTTAGACGTAACCGCTTTGGGCATCTTCTTCATCTCGGGAGAGGGAAAGCGCTAATAATGCGCCGCACAACTCGATGGCCCGACGGTTGTGGATCCTAGTTTTGCGGAGTTCGAGATTTGGTTTCACGTTTGTGGAACCGATATCGATTGGGATGATTGAGTTTGCCCGGTCTCCGGATTGCGCTTTGGGCCGTCTTCCTGATCCGAACTTGAGGCACGAGATTCCCTGCACAAAGATGTTCTATAGGTTGTTTCGGCCGGAGGACTACTATTTGAGCTCGCACCGATTCATCAAACAACGGCCGGGTAATGATGCCACGACTACTTGAAGGCGGCTTTCATATTAGTAGCTTACCTCATCGTCCTTCGCGCGATAGGAAGCCATCGAGCCATGGGTTTAGGCGTTGGCTGAGGATTTTGATATGTGGCAGAGTTTTCCTTGGGGCTCCTATTTATTCCAGGTCCTCTGTCACGGGATTGATGTGCTCAAGAGGCACCCGAGCGAGGTGGCAGCTTCGAGGAAGACGTACCATTTCTATGGTCTGTTTGGGCCTTCTGATTTGGTCGTATGAGGCTATCCCCGACTTAGGACGTATGTGTGGGTGCCGAGACAGTGAGATACGGATTTCGAGATGCTTGATGTGGACTACATGGAAGTCCCCGACCCAGTATACTAGATTTTTTGACGAGCAGGTAATTTTAATCTCATGTTTAGTATTTGCTATATATTTATTAAATACATTATAATCAATAATGTGTATGTGTTTTTTGTAGCGTGTATGTCATCGCAGGCTTGGAGCCGCCGAGACCGAGTTGTCGAGGCATACTACTTGAGCCTATACGAGGCGATCCGATAGCTATTCGGTTTGTGCTGCGGGCGGCATGCCGAGGCACACATGACGAGCTCAGCGCGACCAAGAAAGTGCTGTGCGTGAGAGAGTGCCCCGCAGGGTGGCAGCAGAGCATGTCCCGATCATGCAGCGAGTGGCGGCGGCCGAAGCGAAGTGCGGAGATACATCTCGGGTTTTGAGCCGAGTCGACTGGCGCGATCTCGATCGCGATCGAGCGTCGAGACATGAGGCGCGAGCGGACCACGTGTGCCGCGAACACGCCAGAGTGTTCGACCAGACGAGGCCTCCATTGCCGCCGTGGATCGAGACCGCCTGCCGTGCCATTGTGGACGATGATTCGGAGAGGGGCCTCGTAGCTCGAGTGGCTCGACGTGTGTTCGAGCAGTTGACGGATTTCTTCGGGCGCAGATCTTCGAGACGTAGATCTCGTACCCCTATATCTGCACGTGGGAGCTACGTCGGCTATTGAGCATATCGATCGAGGCGCTCGCCTCCCAAAGATGAGGAGGGGCCCGACTAGCCACCGACGATCTCGCTACACGGCGGTCGATCCAGGAGGAGCCTCACATTAGCCACCGACGATCCGCTTCACGGCGGTCGATCGCAGGAGGGCCCACATTAGCCACCGACGATCCGCTACACGGCGGTCGATCGGAGGAGGGCCCACATTAGCCACCGACGATCCGCTTCACGGCGGTCGATCCGAAGGGCCCCACATTAGCCACCGACGATCATTTCCGGCGGTCGATCCGGAGGGCCAAGACTAGCCACCGACGATCGGGTCATCGAGTCTAGTCACGCCACCACAGAGATCGGCGGCTCGAGAGCGATCGTGCTTGAGGGTGATGGATCGTCGATGGTGGGGATCTTGATCGGAGACCCCACATGCAGCTCCGTAGAGTATGGTACCCGAGCGCGACCAAGGGCCTTCGAGGTCTTTAGCGGCGGGCCCGGATGTTTTGTCGTGGCTCATTTGAATCAAGCATGTCACGACTCAAGATTGCTCGATCATATCACCCACCCGTTCTCGAGTTCACGGCGAGGTACTTTATTACAACATTTATTCAAATTTTGTTTATATATTTATAATTTAATTAATGGTGTTCTTTTTATGTGTGTTAGATTATGGAATTGTTCACTTTGTACATACATTGGAAAATAATCAACCCACATCGTCCTGGCAATGTATTATTGCCCACGATCAATGAAGCTCGATGCGTTGTAGCACCGATTGGATTTTATGTAAGTTTTAAATGTCCTTAAATTATGCCAACATAGATAGCTTTAGCTTTATATGGGTATAAATTATTCCTGACTAAATTTATTCATTTATGCAACAAGCACTTTTGCGTGAGTTCACCCGGCTTCATCCAGATGATCCTATGGGCTATAGGGTGGTATCAAAGACCACATATCCATGATGGCAAGTACCCGATGACTTGTTAGCGATGGTACGAGGGAGCGATGCAGAGCATAGCAAACCGTGGTTGTGCGCTGATACGGTAAATTTATTACCTCATTTCTATTTTTTTTCTATCCAATTGAATGTAAACTTTAAAATTTTCAATGTTGCGAATCGCCATCTGTAACGCCGGGGCAATCATCTGGTCACGATTCGCATATCTCTTGTTGCGTGGACTCTTGAGGTGTACGACTACCGTCGACAACCCCGACTCTCGGCGTTGAGACGTTACGGATGTTGCCCATTATTCGGCTTTTCCTCGATCGATGAGGTAGCCGGGTTTGGAACAACAATCCATTGAGGACGCCACACAATGAGCATCCGACATTGGCGGAGGTGCCCATGATCAGCAAGATCAGCAGAAAGACTCGGTGAGTTGCGGTGTCTTTGCATGCCTCTATATGTATCGCCTCATCACGGTATACCTCGGAGGTTACATCACGATCGGTGTTACATACTGATTCAACAGACAATGATAGCTCGTAGGATATGGACATTGTCTCGTTTTGATTAGTTTCTCGACTTTTTGTATTTATAACGGATATTGTAGAATTTTTATCGTGTTAGTGATATTTTGTTTGTATTGAGGTCGTGACCTCTATGTATATGTTGTGGAGGTCGTGACCTCTTTGGCTATTGCTTGTTGTTGGCTATTTGTTGAGTGCAGTTGGCTTATCCATATTTTAGAGGTTATCTTTTCGCTTTTTACATGTATATAGTTTGCAAGTTTAATAGTTTTATCGAATTTGCAATTAACCGAATAGGGGGCACGGGCATTGTTGGCTATTTGCTGAGTACACATCGTGCACGACCGTGTACTGTGCACGCCCGTGTACCGTGCACGACCGTGCACGCCCGTACACGCCCGTGTACCCCCGTGCACGCCCGTACACGCCCGTGTACCCTCGTAATCCAACAAAAACCAACATAAACCAACATAATCCAACAAAAACCAACATAATCCAACAAAAACCAACAACAATCCAACATAATCCAACAAAAACCAACATAATCCAACAAAAACCAACATAATCCAACAAAAACCAACATCAATCCAACAAAAACCAACATAATCCAACAAAAACCAACATAATCCAACAAAAACCAACAACAATCCAACATAATCCAACAACAATCCAACATAATCCAACTGAATCCCCCTAATTCAACAAAAACCAACATAATCCAACAAAAACCAACAATATTCAACAAAATCCAACATAATCCAACAAAAACCAACAATATTCAACCAAATCCAACATAATTCAACAAAATCCAAAAACAACGAATATCACTGCATATAACAAATATCCTTACTCACGAGGCCGTTGAGGACACAAATTCCTTGTATGCTCTTCACTTCGACAAATACTACATTTTTTCCTACGTCGTGTCCTTTCCACACATGTTTCATCACTAATGGCAATAAATGTTGTGCATGAGCGTTTGTTGTGGCCTTGACCCTTGCAACGTGTGCATATTTGACGACGCGATCTTGACGAACCCTCAACAACCGATTGCATCCTACTCAATCTAGGACGCCCAGCCTGACGTGTGATGATTGGAGGTCGAATAATGTAAGCTGATACAGAGTCTGGTACAATCCATGCACCGGGATGTGATACAGATGCAATTCGATAAGAATAAGTCGCCGCAAAAACAGACTGTCGATAATACTGAGCCACAAAGTCAGTGACTTGTAAACCAGCACGCCTAAAAAAAAGAAATTAATCACAAAATAAATTAACCACAACATATGAGTTGGACTTGACGTTTAGATAAATACCGTACCTAATAGCAGCACAAGCGTGACAACAAGGGATCTCGTCCAAATCGAACTCACGACATTCACATGTCCCATTCTGCAAATCAACCACGTATGATGTGTTTTCTGTTGGATTTGTATACTGAAAGCAGTTTGGTTGAGCTTGTATACAATGTTTCGTTACCACTATTACAATCTCCTATCCGAATTGAATACTTGATTGCATATATCCGAGTCCCTTATCTCATATATAAGTTAGATCATCACAGTGTGTAGAAGATCACGTAAGTCTCGTATGATTGGTCAAGCTTAATGAGATATAAAAGTTTCACTGGTGAGACAACTTAAGGACTAATTGTCGGTTTAGGTGCAGATAGATAAGAAGTGACTTGACTTAGTTGCTTGTCTATCTTTGATGCGTCTCGACGTATTGAAGGATCACAGTGAGATGTGTTCTTCTTCGACCGTCGTGAAGAACCAAGATCTCGGTGACTTACGATGATCTAAACCTCGATAAGGTATTAGGTGAGTATGAGTTCTTGACCATCACTTTGACTTGTTATGGGTGAGGTTATATGTTCTAACCCAAGATTCTCGCATCTTGGGTGGTGGCGATCTTGTATGTCACGCTAGTTATCATGATCGAGACACCGTATCCGTTTAGGATGATGACGTCCCATTAAGGAGCTCAAAGGTTTATTGTACTAAACCCCGCAGTTGAGTTAGCTCAAGTACAATAATAAGGTTGAGTGGTACTACTTAAGAAATGAAGTTATTAATCGTTTTAAGCGATCGATTGCTATAAATGATTAATGGACGCTCGATATCATAAATACGGGATTCGTAATGTCTAAGTGCAAGCCCGACTCAACTTCGTAATAAAGGGTAAGTCAACATTCTTTCTCTAGTGGCATGATCGAATGTTTATAAATTAATTTATGTTCGGGTGAACATAAGATAATTAATTTATTTGAGGCCCATCTTTATTCCTTGCATTTGATCCTGGTCGGCCCATCCAGCCCGTAGTAATCGTGGAAATCGGCGCCCTATAGCTCTCAAAGGAAAGATTTTATTCTCTTTATCCTGCAAGGATATTATTATATTTATGGTATATGCATAGATCCTTTCCATATAAGATTATGGTAATAATCGAGAGTATGGAAATAATCCCGAGATTATGGTATTTTTCCATATAGGATTATGGTAATTTCCATATAGGATTATGGTAATTTCCATATGGGATTAAGGTAGTGCATTATAAATATAAGGTATGAGATAAAGTCTAGTTAATGCTCACACAACTAACCTATAATTTTCGCCATCATCCTATCGATACTCTCGAAAATTATGAGAGCTCGGTGATTTTTGGTGCATTCTCCATAGATCGTCCTCACCGACGTTGGAGATTGGGCAACCGGATACATCCGGAAGGTCAAAGCACGAGTCTCGACCGTTCGATCCGTTCATCCCGTTCGATCCACCTCGACAGATCCAAAGGTAAACACGAGAAAACCCCTACGTGTTGCGATTAATTATATAGACGCATGCTAGGTTTATAATCAATGTATGGTGAATTAAATATCCAAGATGGATCCTCGGGGCGAGGGTTAACATATGTTTTCCCTTCATTTTCCTCTTCGACTTTAAACATGTGTGTCGTCGTTGAACGAACAACCAGCGCGACGCCCCTTTCGACGAGGCATGTAGCTTCGACGCGGCTACTTGATCAACTCATCGGACCTTGCTGCTGCACTAGCTCGTCGACGTCAAACCATTTCTCCGTAATAGATCGAAAAGTCTCAAGCAACGAGCAAGCGGTAGACGCCGAGCCCACAACAACCGACTATTGAAACTCTCGCGCGTTCAAGTCATGAAACAATATCGTCAGACAGACACTTCAACCTAGACCATCTATGCTCGCCAATGGAAAGTAGATGATGGTGGGCTGTCGGTTTTAGAACATCCACGTGAGAAAAAATCTCTCGAAATCCTCGATCGATAGGCATATGCGGTGACTTGATAATCAGTACAAACATGCGATCCAAATCGTGCCATATTCTTACGCAAATGGTAAAAGCACAACACATGCGCGACGTTCGGATACACGGACTCCACGACTTTTCGATGCCCTTATGTTGATCGACACAACTAAGAGATCATCGGGATGACCAATGCACCTAACGCAGCCGAGATAAAACCAAGTCCATGACTTTTCATCCTCAATCGGACCTAACCCAATAGCAATCGGGAAGATTCCTTCATTTCCATCCTTCGTAACAGTGACAAAACAAATTCCTTTGTTCTTTCCCTTAAGATGAGTCCCGTCTACAACGACGACCGACCGTAGGTAATGCTTGAAAGCATACAAACACTGTCCAAGAGCAAGAAACAAATATCGAAATTTGCCATCATGAGCCGTCTCAATATCATATAGTGTCCCGGGGTTTGATTCTCTCAACAGATGCAAATATGATGGAAGCAATTGATAGGACCGTTCGAAATCGCCATATGTCATCTCTATAGCGACGTTTCTTGCTCGGAGAGCAAAGCTGTAATCCATCTCAATGCCAAATTGTCGATGCATCTCTCCAATCATCTCTTTCGACGGTACCACACCTTCATCGACCAATTTCCGTGCAAAATACTTGCCAACAATCTTAGCGGTGCACCGTCGTGAGCAAAGGCGATTCAAATCAAGTGACAAGTATGATCGTTGTTCAACTTAATTACTCTCCATATCGTTGCCCTCCGGACGGCTCGTAGCTTAAAAGGACAACCGTTGTCATGCTTGCAAACATACCCCAAACGTGTTTTACTTGACCGATCGACCACGTACTCACATGATTCTCCAAGTGGTACAATCCACGGCTATCGCCAAGTCATCTTTCGTCTTAAATATCGAATCAACGATAATTGGTCGGTATGGGGTCCACAAGGTTCGACCCAATCTAATGGCAATGCACCGTCACAATCAAGTAATGGAATAACCCATTGCGTAACTCATGCGCTGTATCATCATCTACGGTTCGTGAAGTTGTAGCATGAGCCTCACCATCATCTTCTGTTCGGAAGTGAAGTGTTGTCCGATAACCTTATCAAGATGTCACGGTTGTCGAATCCAAGCACCAAATTCAGTAGCCAATGAATCAAATATATCTCTACGCCGGTTCGTGTCTTCCTCTTCATCCGAATACACCAGCTCGTCTTCCTCCTTATTCAAGACAACGGCTCATCTTCGTGTATAGTCGAACCAAGATATCTTGCATTAGACTCGGTCAAGGCGTAGATCGTTGTGAACCATATAATACCGATGTCTCTGTGTACCGTGGTTGCGGGCATCGCTTGCCCTTTTCAATCACATACACAACTAGATCATCCTTTGTTCCACAATCAATCGAACAAATCGATGTCGATTTCAACGATACTTTTATTCTTCTTCCATCACTAGCGCTCGTCACATAGAAAAACATATAATCCGATCCACCATTGTTGTCTACTTGCTCATGAATCTCTCTTAGCAAATTAGCACGTGAAATCATTCTCTGACCATATATACGAGAACCTCGTCGCCGCCTATATACTCGCTCGTCCTAACTACCACCATGACGTATAATAAGACGTTGCCAAGACATCTGTTGCAAAATAAGATATAAAAGATAACAGTCATATACATAGGATGCACGGGATACATAGGATGCACGGCCATGCACGGTCGTAGACACGGATGCACGACCATGCACGGTGCGCACCGCGTGTGATCGGCTGCGGTCGGTACGGTCGTGCACGGTGCGCTGCACCGTGCACGGACCATGCACGGCTTATAAGCCGTGCACGGTCTTGCTTTGTGCACGACCGTGCACGGTGAAACGAACATGCACGGCTTATAAACCCGTGCACTGATGAATTTTGTGCACGGTTTGAAATTCATCAGTGCACGATAGAGCAGTGTCTTGCTGCGATTCGATGTTAGCATCTCATATTTTTAAATTTAACTTATTAAATGATCCTAAATATTAAATTAATCACTTTATTAACATAAAATCAACACAAATGACATATGTGATGCATAATACTTCTACCGTACAACCGTACTCAAGAACGCATTTTGTTTTCTTCAAAACATGAAATTTATCATTCAAGAATATAAAAGTATTAAAAAAAACATATTTACGCTGTAAATCATCAACCGTGTACAACCGTGTACTCAAGAACACGTAAAAAAATTCTATACTGATTTAATTTACCTTAATCCAGCTAGCAATGCTCGATTTCCACTGTTTGATTGAAAAAAACGCAGGTAACAACTTCTTCTATTAATTATTTTCGCCTCACTTCCTCTCTTTGAAATTGTAATGTTACAAATGAATTCGTTTGTGATTTGAATTCAATATCTACCTGCGTTTTTCAAATTAATGTTTACCAACCTCTTTTTACAATTAATGTTTACCAACTTTAATTTAATTCTATTCAATTTGTTGGCAGAACTTATTTTCGAGAGAGAGAGAGAAGAGCATTCAATTCATTTTTATTCTTTTGGCAGGAAGAGAGAGAGATAGAGACGACAGAGAGAGAGTAGCATTCATTTTTATTCAGTTATTCTTTTGGCAGGAAGAGAGAGAGAGAGAGAGAGAGAGAGAGAGAGAGAGAGAGAGAGTAGCATTCATTCTTATTCTTTTCGCAGGAAGAGAGAGGAGAGAGACGAGAGATAGAGGATAATTATTATTTTAAATGGTGGGTCCAGGGATAGTTATGTCTTTTTAAGCCAAAATGGCTATAAAACTCATGTTTTTATGAGGGTGGATATAAAACTTATCCCACTATTTCTTTTGGTTATATATGAAGTTATCCCTTTTAATATGGTATAGTTGGAGCAAAAATATATTATTTTTAATACAAATAAAACTAATATCAAATAATAAATTGCTTCATATTTCTAAATCCTAAAAATTAAAAATTAATTTTTCAAAAACACACGATTTTAAGATTAAAATTTACATCATTTTCTCATCCCTTCACATCTCGTTTCCGTCTCTCCTATGACTTGTCTCCTCACTGCACCACCACCACGCCTCACCGTGCACCATCCCTAGTCACCGCTGCCACACCACAACCACCCATCTCCACCTCTGCAACAACCACCCATCGTCGTCGCTTCTCCACTCCCTTCACCGTAAGCCAAAATCGCGTGCCACCGCGTTACCGCTTCACGGGATCAAGTTTTGATTTGTAGAGTAAATTGGGTTTGCCAGCTTCAAGGGGTAGTGTTTTGATGTTGTACCAATTTTGATTTATGAAGTAGATTGGGTTCGTCATCTTCACGGGATCAAGAAGCCTATTATGACACATGTAAATTCTATTTATTTCTTAATTTATTTGATATATATATATATATATATACATATATGTTTTATAAAATTTGGTTCTAATCGTTTTTTCATTTAGAAGAAAAAAGAGTCTTTTTATGTCATGTTGCAAACTTGGACGGAATATTGGATGTTTGTCATTTACAAATAGTTTATGTGAAGTACTAGTCTGATGAACTTGATATCAAACTTTTTATTTGTTTATGCATTTGATCGTTATTGTTTATGTTATGAAAATTATTTGGGAGTAATGGAAACAGTGGAGTCATCATTTTACATCTATTATTGAGTGTTTATAGCTTCATATTATTTAACATATGATTTTAAAAAATATACTTAAAAATTGGGAATAGAATAGTCTAAAAATACACTTGAAAAAAAAAACTAAAACGAATATTCGATTCGATATGAGTATTTGTGAATACTATATGAATCAAATACAAATCGAAAAAAAAAATCGAAAGAGATTCGAACACCGATTCGATTACAATGATATTCGGTTCAATTCAATTCGTTTATAGTGATATTCGATTCAATTCGTTTACACCCCTCTTGTCCTCTCAACTAATATCCGTTAACAAAAATGAACAAATGACATGTTATGAGGTTTTTGAGTTTAACTAAATACTTCAAGATGGTATTTGCAAATTATCCTAAAATATAGTAACTGAATAATAGAATTAATAATATTATTATTGATAAACTTTAAAGTACGTCTTTATCCATTTTTCTCTTACTTTAATTCTAATCTTTATATATGTACATGGAGGATCAAATAGAAATCTTCATTATCCTATTATCTAGAAATTGAATTTGTCGGTAAATATTGATTGACACATGGTCATAATTAATTTTTGGACGGAATAATATTTTTTTATTCATATAATTTATGCTTTTTGATAATAATATTTTTACGCATATAATAACCATTTCTCTCTACGATGTTTATTAATGTATACAATAATATTGTTTTATATACTCCATCCGTCTACCGAGAGTATGTCACAATTGTCTTATTCGACGTACATAAAGAGTGGGTCACTTTTCTTTTAGGACATTACCACACTCAACTCTTATTATTCAACCTCACAATCACTCATTATTTATTAAAAAATAATCATTTCTCCACTAAAAAATATCAATAATGGGACCCTTTATCCACTCTAAAAAAATATACTAAAATTTATTAAAATCTATATCATTCACCAAGTAATATATTCTTGATGGACAATGAAAGTATTACAATAATGTTTCGTTCATAGTTAACGGAATAAGATTGTCATTTATCAGAACACAACCCTATTAAAATATGTATATGTATAATGGCTGAGCTGGGGTGAGCCCCAAATAATTTGTTTAACCTTACAAATTATTTTTATTTTCATTTTTTAGCTCCATTGTAGCAAAAAAAAAAGAATTACTTTAGCCTCTTCCATGCTACATTTCTAGTTTCGTCCGAGATATATATCATGACTTTTACATATCATGCAATGCTCACAATCTACATATTTATGAGATAAAATAAACAAAGAAAATTAAAAATTTAAACAGTGAAAGAATTTAAAAGTCATTAGACACCAATAGATGTTCAAAAGAGTTCATATTGAATATGAACTCTACAATATGGATTTGTGGTGCTCATTCTAGTTGATTTTTTTTATTTATATAATCTTTAAATAATTCATATTGGGCACGAATAGATATTTTTTAGATATTACAATAATCTCTTATTCACAGTTAACATAATAAGATTGCTTTTACGCCCTGTCAAAATATGTACATATATAGTAGTTGAGTTGGGGTGAACCCCACTAATTTTTTTTACCTTATAATTTATATTTTTATTCATTTTTTTATTTTAGCACCAACGTAGCTAACAAAATTTACTTTAGCTTCCTCCATGCATGTTACATTTCTGATTCCGTCCGTGATATATCATGACTTTTATACATTATGCAATGCTCAAAATCTACATATTTATGAGATAAAATAAACATAAAAAGTTGAAAATTTTAAACAACGATGAATTTAAAACTATCCCAATATATGTTTAAAGAGTTCATATGGAGTTTTAGAATAATGATGTGTGGTACTAATTCTATTCGATTTTTATTTCTATACTTTATACTTGGTGTCTTTATAATTTACATAAGAACCAAATATATTTAAAAAGCCCATTAACATGTAACAAATAGTCTCAACAGGAAAGGCTCATATTCAACAAATTATCATTCAAATTTAATGTTTCTTTTGTAGGAGTTGTTTTAATTAATACTTTAGTTTAATTTGTTGTTTCCAAACTCAAAAGCTACAATTAGTTAAAGAAAAAATTCAGTAGTCTCATGTTTTTTATAATGTGCAAATACCCCCAAGTATTAAGTCAAACTCAAAAACTCCCCTTAAACATGTCGGAGAGTTTCTCCGTCTTCATTAACAAATGTTAACAATCCGTCAGTCGATAGGAGAATATGTCTGAAATTTAAAATCAAAAGGATAATTTTGCTCAAAAACAATCCGTCAGTCGATAGGAGAATCCGTCAGCTTATTTTTCATCCAAACACTTGTCATCACAGCTCAAAACACAATACCGGAACTTAATATATCTCTATCAAAAAATTTCACAAGCAAAGAACTCTGATCTGTAAAATCCGCAACTCATTATTTCCATAAAACCTTGACACTTGCTGCTGCATTTTGAATATGCAAAGTCAGATTATTCCATTCCGTGTACCACCAAATCACTTGCTCTCAGCATCATATATATCTGTGCTGAAAATGTTCATAAGGAAGAGCTAATAGCATTGTTCGAAACATCAGATATTGGTCCTTGACAAAAGGCCACAATGATCTAGAGAGAAAGTTGAAGAGAGGATTATTTTGTTTACTGGAGAAACATAAAACAAGAACAGACAACTAACAACCTAAACCTTAATGGAAACAATAAAAAGATGCTACGAAGATACAGTCATTGTTAAACCCGGTTTGTGCATTTTCATTGCAAGTAATCCAAATGAATTGATCATCATGAATATGGAAAAGTCCTAAGTTTCCGACTCCAATTCTCCTCTCTCCCAGAATGACAGGCCTGAAGTTCGATAACTAGCTCATGTACACATTTAACATAGATGTAGGCCAATGATGCAATTTCAAGTGAGAATTTGGTGTCAAGGTAGAGGTTTAGGGCTTGATTGATCTGTATAAAATCTAATACACATAGTTCAATCTGGAAAGATTTGAGGACTGAAATTTTTCTCAGTATAAAAAGCTTTCAATCTCATGTGGCTGAAACACAACAGACACATGTGAGATGCTATGGCTCTTATGCGGCTTATATTGCTTCTCCTCTTATTCTTGCCTTTTTTCTTATATATTGCTAACAATGCATCTGTGGTCCTCCAAAAATCAACTTTTTTTTATACGAAGAGTTTTTTTATTTCCATCAACCAGAACATAGACAATCCAATCACAACAGATTCAATCACCATAAGAACATAATTCGGGAAAATGACTCTCGAAGAAAATTAAGTCTATGTTTAGAAGGTTCGTTAACCAAGTTCCCAAGCATGACTAGCTGATGCACTACACACATTAACTAAGAGATGCAATTATTTCTACCTTATCATATAGCTATGACTACCCCCATACACTACAAGTGCAAGCTTCACTTCCAAAATCTGACAGTTTTGGTACATAGCTCTAGCTAACTATTTAAGTTTATCACGAAATAAGGTTGAAATGATTAAAAATATTAACGACGTCATATAACAAGGTTACCATAACCATACCAAGAGACCACGGCAATCCTTTCAGCTCTAGTTATACAACATAACGATGTCATAAACATAAGAAACAGAGGACGTGGAATTCAAGTTCAGCTTACGGGCTTTCATTTGCTCGATTTCCACCTTCAAAACACTTAATAACTCACACAGGATTGCCCTGGATGATAATAAATAAACTACCCATTCAGCTTCTTCAAATAATAGCAATCATCCCCAAACAACAGAAATTTTGATTAGCATCAAACATAAATTCATCCAAATAAATGAATCGACACAGAAATGTAAGAAGAAAAGGATACACCAAGTAAAAGCCGTGAGCGAAAGCTCCCGCCAATACTGCAGTAAACAACCGATCCCTCAAGACAGGTTTGTGCCGGAGTGTAAGCCTGACTATAACGCAACTATTATCATTAGCTTATTGATTCACCCAAAAAAAACTCGCATTCACATGAAATCGAAGAACTATGCACATTCACGGATCATAGAAGGATTTTAAAAAGTTATAAAAACTTACCAAGAGGAAGAGCAGGAGCGTAAATTAGAGGAATTAAGAATTTAATCGGAGCGCCTCTCTTTTGCCTCCTGATAAACACATAACGCACGGGTTCAATTCAATGCAGTATATATATATATATATATATATATATATATATATAGAGAGAGAGAGAGAGAGAGAGAGAGAGCACTTACTGGTTAGACGGATCGGAGGGCGGCGGTGCCATTGGAATCTACAATTTTAAGGTTGTTTACTTCACCGTACGAGGAAGATGGAAAGTGGAAACCAATTCTCGTCTACCTAACAAGGAATCGCTATTCCAAATATTTTATTTTTATCTTATCGATGTTCCTTCGAATACCTTTATTTATGAAATGTTCCTCAAGCTTCTCAGGTTTTCGTGATTCGCCCCTAGGCGGATCCAGGATTTGTAATTGAGATAGGTTAAAAAATAAAAATTTCAAAAAATTATATTATATACATGATAAAAAATTTCAGTATTTACATAAGTTGTGCCCTACAAGACCTTAATACATAAAATTTATCAATAACAGAATTTATATCTATATCATTAACAAAATCTCTCAATATAGAGCATTAATGTAGTCTTCAAGAAATCATCTCCCATCTGTTACAAAGATCGTCTTCACACGCTTCATTCGTAAAACGCTCATTCAACAGTAGCAGAGAAAGCAGTAACGTCAAAACTAGAGGAATAAGTCTAGTCAACATAACATGACTTTGACCTTTCACTCTTTCCAAGATTTGACTCAACTCCATGTGTAGAAACTTGAAATTCTTGCATCACCATCACATCATGCTTATGTTGATGTTCCATTTAGTAATCGAAGTACTGCAAGACATTAAAGAATAAGAGTATAAACATATAAAACTAACAAAGAATCTCAAATCCATTTAATACCGTCATTGGTTAAGTGGAAAAGTAATTCCTCTAACTTCTCCATAGGATACAAAGACTATGCCCAAAGCCCAATAAATTCTCAATTTTTATAGACGGTAAAATTCCCCACAAAGACTCTAACTCATAAAATATTGGTAGTAAAATTCTTTGTTGGGCATCAACAGTATCATTCGCAAATTACAATTGGCAATGATGATTCATTGATAAAAATTTTCATATAATTTCCCGTTTATAACTTCAGCTCCACTACTAAACAGTTATCACCCAGAACCCCCAAAAGATAAAAGAAAAAAATAAATACTATTAATAGTATTTGTAATCATAATATATAAGCTAGCACCACCGAAACACTAAATGGTGGAAACACCAATTTCATGATTGATTTCTGAACTGTGCAGTTTGAAGGGATCGCATAAACCAAACACAGATGAGGAAAAAAAAATCATCACACAAAAGGGAAGCAGAAAAAACCTCAAACACAGCTTTTTTTTTGGGGGGTGGACTAATAATAATTTGGGCCTTAGAAATATATATAGATATAACTAAAAATTTTGAGCTTGCACTGGGGTGAAGTCCAGTGCAACCCTACTGTAGATCCGCCAGTGCGCCCCACGTCTTTGATTTTGTAAGCTGAGTAGAAGAGATAATTGAATGTTAAATTCCAAGTTTTGGATCCTATACTCAAATTTTGTAAATGAGTAAATATATAGTTATTTAGGACTTGAGAATAAAGTTTGTATTCGTATTAAAAGAATCCCTTATAGATATAGGGAGTTAGAGAATTATGATTATATCACAATGAGCTTAATTAGTATTGGATCTATATAATATTTTCTAACATTTTCTTTTAAGTTGGAGCATATATATCGAGCATTTTACAACTTGATGTAAAATTCTAAGAAGGGTTTTCGTCCAACGATTTAGTGAAGATATATGCACTCTGGCTGAACGAAGAAGTGAACGAAGTAGCAATAGTTTGATTCAATACACATTCACGAATAAAATGACAGACAACTTAAATGTATTTAGTCCTCTCATAAAACACAAAGTTATTTGCAATGTAAATAGTTGTTTGATTATCACGATGCATAGGTAAAGTTTCATTGAACGTGAACCTCAATTCCTTAAGAAAAATCTTTATCTCAGTCATTTCAGAAACAATGTGGGCTATAGCTCTATACTCAGCATCGGCAAAAAATCTAACAACAATATGTTGTTTCTTGCTTCATCAAGTTACTAAATTTCCTGCCAAATAAGTGCAGTATCTAAAAGTAGATTTCCTATCAATTTTAGCCCCAACAATTGGCATCAGAATATCCTTCAATCTGTAGATGACCATTCTTCTTAAATGACAATCCTCTTCCCAGAGATTTCTTGACATATTAGGGCTCGTTTGGTAGATATGTTTAGATATGTCAAGATAGATAAGAATAGAATGTGTATCGTAGATAATGTTAGATTGGTATCGTATCTTATTGTTTGGTAGATAAGATATAAAAATATAGATAGCAAACTTGTTTGTTTGGTATACTAGTTAAAAAGCAAGATAAAGTAAAAGATTACAATTATATCCTTACGACAAATGACTCCAGGTCTGGATGAACATCCTATGACTTTGGAGGAACTCAATATCTCAGAGGAGGTCTCGTAATTTATCGACAAAACTCCCTTTGATGCTATTTTCCAAGAACGTCAAATCGAAAAAAGAAGAAGATGACATTTAGCAAAGAAATGTGAACATATAAACCATCAAAATTAGATCAAACAATGCCGAATGAATTGAAACATTTGAAAAATGTATGTGAAGAACATAATTAACAGTAGACTCTACACTCTCAGAATATTTATTTCCTACAAATTACCAAATATTAATTCGAAATATACCAAAAGATTTCCAAATATTCAATGAAAAATGTCAATTTATTTGTAAAAATTACCGAACAATCAACAAAAAAAACCATTCATGCCATCCCAAATTATCCAACAATACAAAAATTTCAATTCAATTCAATCCAAAATCAACCCAAAATTTCAATTCAATTCAACCCAAAATCAACCCAAAATTTCAATTCAATTCAACCCAAAATCAACATTACACAAGCTACGGATCTTACAGAAAATTACAGCGGCTCCTAAAATTTATAAAAATTAAATAAATTCAAGATCTGGTGAAGGAGAAGACGAGAAGGCATCGGCGGTGCGAGAGAGGAGAGGTGGTGCAGAGAGGCGGGCGCGAAGGAGACAAAGAAGGCGCAGAGGAGGCATCAGGTGCGCGAGAGGGCATGCAAAGGCGCAGCAGAGGAGGAGAGGCGGCAAGGCAGAGGACGACGCAAAGTCGCGCAGAGGAGGAGTCGGCGGAGCACAGAGGAGGCGCTGGCGGTGCGCAGAGGACGCGGTTGGCGGCGATAGTGGCGGTGCAGAGACGATGGTTGAGGGAGACTTCATTGGGAATAAGAAATGGAGATAGAGAAAAAGACCAGAAAGAGCTTATAGAAATACAGTGGAGGGTAGTATGGTCATTGAAGGAAGCTAAGGTTCAGATAGATAAGATATCTGGCTTCAGGCGAGAGATGGGTAAGGTGAGCGAAATAGTGATTTAGCAACGGGCCATGAAATAAACACGGGCTCCCAAGATACTTATCTATTGTACCAAACAAGCTGCTAAGCCAAGATACATAAGCAATCAAGGGTTTATCTGTTGTACCAAACAAGCCCTTAAAGAATTCGAATAGCAGCATCCCAGTAAACTTACTTAGGCTTATCCATAAGGTTTACCAAACCAATAACATATAAGATATTGGCCTTGTTATGTCAAGTAAATAAGTTTCCCAACAAGTCGCTTGTACTTAGCTTTGTCATCTAAGAAGTCTTCATTGTCATCTCAAATGCTTGGAATTAATATTCATAGGAGTATCAATTGGCTTCGTTTATAGCAATGTAGTTTCCTAGAGTAAAGTTGTAGCATACTTCTATTAGGATAGAGAAATTCCAGACTTGTTGTGAGCAATCTCAATCTCTAAGAAATACTTGGGTCATCCCAAATCTTTAATACTAAAATATTGTTGCAAATATTTCTTAGTCTAATCAATCTCATGTACTTCACTGCTAGATAAAAGTATGTCATCCACATACATAATGAGAAGGATAATTCCTTACATTTGATGTTGCACAAAAATAGAGTGATCTGACTTGTATTGCGTAAAACTAATACCTCTGAGAATCTTGTTGAATTTATCAAACCAAACTTCCAGATTTTGTTTAAGACCATAAATTGCCTCTTTAAGATAGCAGAGATTCGTAGCATCCTCCTCCTATGCAACATACTGAGGTTGCTCCATAAAGATAGTCAAAGTCAAATCATCATATAGAAAAATGTTCTTCATAGCAAGCTGATACATTGGCCATGAAGATTGATAACTAAAGAGAACAAGATTCTAATCGAGTTCAGTCAAGCAGTTGGGGAGAATGTCTCATAATAGTTAACACCATAAGTCTTGGTGTATTCTTTGGCCACAATACGAGCTATGTATCGATCGATAGTACCACCAGCAGGATACTTTATAGTGAATACCCAATGACAAACAACATCATCTCTCGAATGAGGGGTAAAATCAATTTCTAAGTATCATGACTTAGAAGAGCACATATTTCCTCATCCATAGCAGCTCGCCAAAGAGGATGTTTATATGTCTCAAGGTAAGAAGTTGGAATAATTTTAGACAAAAGAGAAATAGAAAAGGCGTGAAAAATAAGACCAAAACGATAAAAAAAATATGGTTAGATAACGGATGTTCAGTATTGCAAGAACGTTACCTTTGTGTAGAGCGATCGGTAAATCAGTAGTGGAAGGAAGAAGATCTTTAGGAGCTGCAGAAGAAGGCGTAGGTATGGGACATTAGACAGGTTCTGACCGAGGACATCGAGTATATACTTGCACTGGTTTAGGAAAATGACTATGAGCCAAGGATGACAAGTAAAGGAGTTGGGACTAACAAGTTGGGAAGTTTAGCTAGAGTATGAGAAAAGTAAAGTTGAGATTAAAAAAATATAACAATTAGCACAAGTATTTGTTGCTTTGTGAGAGGATTAAGACAACGATATCCCTTCTGTGTGCAATAATATCCAAGAAAAACACACTTAATAGAACGAGGAGACAATTTATCTAAACTAGGTGTAAGATTATAAACAAAACAAACACGTCCAAATATACGAGGGGAAACAGGATAAATGGGTTTATCAGGATGAAGACACAGAAAACGAATATCCGCATGCAACATACTATAAGGCATCCTATTAATAAGAAAACAAGTCGTAAGAACAACATCATGCCACAAATACTTGGGAACATGCATGTGGGAAAGAAGAGTACGGACAACATCTAAAATGTGGTGATGTTTGAGTTCAACAACCTCATTTTATTGAGAAGTATGAGAGTAAGAAGTTTGATGAATTATACCATGAGAATCACAAAACGTGGAAATAGATATTTGAGTGAACTCAAGAGCATTGTCAGTGTGAAGAGAGTGAAAATCAACATAATACTTAGTTTTATTTCATGATAAAATGACTTAAGTACAATGGTACCTCAGTTCTCTGTTTGAGGAAATATAACCACGTCATGCGCAAATCATCATCAACAAATATAAAAAAAAAATAATGCTTGAAATCCCCTCTAGACTCGACATGATTAGGACCCAAACATCACAATGAACAAGTTCAAAAGGAAAAGAACTACGTTTATTAATCCGAGATGGAAAAAATATGTGATGGTGCTTACCCAACTCACAAGACTCACATTAAAAATCAACAGACGCAACAAGAACCAAACTTTTAAGACCGACTGAAGACGGATGACCAAAACAACAATGCCACTGATCTAGATACATAGCAGCAGACATATCATGTAAAGATGCAGATAGAACAGAATCCAAGTAGTGTAAACCGTCACGCTCATGTCCTTCACCAATTGCAGATCCTAAAGACACAATAGGAAGGATAAAAAGTAATAGAACAATTATGAGTTTTAATAAGTTGATGAATAGATAACAAACTAACATGGAATTTGGGAGCAAACATAGCATTATCAAGAGTGATATGAGCAATAGGTTTGACAACATCAATTCCAATAACTGGAGAATAGGTCCCATCGGCAAGACAAACAGATGGTAGAGAGGAAGAAGAAAAAGACGTGAAAAGTGAAAAGAGACTTTGTACCAGTAATATGGGTAGTGACATCTGTAATATCCCGAATTTCTGGGCTTAAAAATTTCGACAATAAAGAAGTAGTTTACGAAGAAAATAAGAATGAAAGTGAACGACGGTAATTGACAATTTGGAATAGATCGAAATTTTCTTCAAAATTTCGAATGAAATAATTTTTAAAACAATAAATAAATATGTTTTTAAGTGTATAGGGAATATTATTACATTTAGAAAATAAAGGAAATATTTTCTCCTAATTGTTTTAGCATTTTCGAAAATTTTGTACTTATGTGATTAAATTATGAACTTAGCATGAGATCACTTTATATTATGTGACAAATGTTATTTTATTTTATATGTAGTATATTATTTAGCCAAGTATTACACTAAAGAAGAAAAAGAATTATTTTCCTTATTTAATTAGGGATTCTCGAAAATTAGGAAAAATATGGATTAATTTGTGAATTAATTTGTGATCACATGATTTTATGATATGAGTTGTCATGTTTATCTTGTATTACATGATAAGATAATTATCTTGGAACACCCTAGCATTTTCGAAAATGAGGTAATTAAGGGATGATAAGGTTTGATTAAGACATTTTTAAGATAAGATATGCAATGATATTTATAAAATGATAAGATAATGTTATGACTAAGTTATGACTAAGCCTAGATAATGTTTATCTCATAAAAATATGTAGCAAAGTGATAAGCATCATGAAGGATAAAATTTTGTTCTAGAAATTGTATGATTTTCGAAAATCATGATTTTATGTGATAAAATTTAGCAAATAATTTAATTAATTATTTAAGCTTTAGTATTGGATAAATATCATGAAATCTAGATCAATCTTATCATCTAGAAGCTGTATAAATTTCGAAATTGATGAATTAAGGTAAGATAGGAATTTTGAAATTTAATCCTAAGAAAACCCTAGTTTTCGAAAATATTGGGAAAATTGATAAGAAATATTCCAAAAAAAATTATTTTATGGTATAAGATCATTATATTTATGTAATTCATCATGAAATAATATTAGTTATGAAAAGAATAAATATTTGATAATTTATTCTTAATTTCTAAATAGTTGTCAATAACTTTACATTAGTACATAGAAATGATCTTAATTAATTTTTCTATGATATAATTTATCATCTAAGATCAATATTATGTAACATAGCTATTAATTGGAAGAAAATAAAATATTTAGCATATATTATTTGAAAGGGGCGAAAACTTTGATTATTTAGTGTAAATGAATATAAATATCATACTATAATTAATGAAGGATGATGATTATGATCTTATCATGTTATGAGTTGTAAAGTAGAGATAGTTAGCAATTAAAACAAGTAACCTATGGTTTTGGATGTATATAGCCAAAAATTTGGACTTTATAAGGTTAGAAAAATAATCTTCCAACCATGTAATAATAGCACCTTATCCTATAAGTTGAAATTGTTGACTTTTTTCTAAAATGACATTATTATAGGAAAATATTATAGTATAAGGTATAGAAAAAAATAAAAATTAAGCCTAAGGTTGTGAAGTGGCCGAAAATACTTATATATACTACATAAAGTATTAAATTCTTTATTCTTTGATAATTATAAAATACATTCATTAAATAATAAAAATAACATAATAAACTATATGATAAAATAAAATAATTGTTTCATGAGCTATAAGAGGTGGCGAAAATTCTAGAAAATAAGGAATGAGTTGTATTTTAATTTTTACACCTATACATATTATAATTTCAAGAAGATAAAATCATTAATGTATAAGATAAGGTCAAATTTGTCTCTTATACAACTTTCTAGGTTCAAAAATTAAGAAGATAAAGGAGTTGCAATTTTTGACTTTAGAATAAGATATTTTATAAAGTAATGATTAAATACACTTTATAACATCTATAAATAGAAGACCATCCCATTACACCATAGTACCATAACCGAAAATTAGAGAGGAAATAGGAGAGAAAAATAGAGAGAAAAGAATAGAGAGTGTTCTTCATAGCGTTCTTCGATCGTAGATAGAAAAACGTCGCCGACGTCAATCGAATTCGATCACAAGGTTAGAAATCGTACCACTTCTTGTTATACATGTTAAATTGTTAGAAATTCATATATAATATGTTATGATACTTATTTTCGAAAATAATGATGAATATGTGCTATATGTTTCAAAGTATGTGTTAAATTGTTTATATAATGTTTTAAGCATGAATTATCAATTTAATACAAAGCAAAGCATGATATGAGATAATCGAAAATTTATATCGACCATATGTTGATATACATAAATTTTAATTGTTGTTTTAAACATGAAATAATGATAGTTATTAATAAATAAGATTGTATGATTTTATGTGAAATTTTGGAAAAACCCTAAGTACATGTCCTATCAATTTCGAAAATTATAGGATGATCTTATGATAAGATATAATTCATGTTTGAATGTTATTATAGCATATTGATGATGTAAATTAATAATATAGTGTTATATGAATTTATTGGAATTTCTAAAAATTATTTGTACCTAAGTCTATTTTCGAAAACTATGTACTTAGGACATATTGAGGAATAATTCATGATTAATGGAAATGATGTCATATTATTGATTTATGATGATAATAATATGCTATATGAATTAATTAAATTTTTGGAAAAGTTTGGATAATTATTTGTAATTTTCGAAAATTATGCTAAGAAAGAAATCATGATGTGAAATTTTTCTATGTTATGTGATACATGGATTCTATGTTAGTAATATGTGGAAATTTGGTCTATATATATGAATTAGTAAGCATGAATGGTTGCTATGTGAAAAATCAAGAATTACAAGGGTATAGTTGGAAATCGATAGGAAAAAGAACATATACGTGTAAAATGATAGTTATATAAGAAATGCATAAAATAACGTTGAGAATAAGTTGAGAAATGTATGAACGTACAGAGTGTATTGATAAGATAGCACAGTAACTATGTTGATGATAGAGTTGATGTTAGTACGTTCGTTGGTACGGATCGATGATTCTTGCGAAGCATAACGATATGCTAAAATCTCGTTTCTTACGATTGATAAGGTTTAACTCGAAGGAGAACGGAATCGGGAAATAGATACTAGTGACTTAAGAACCTTAAGTCCTCGAGGTGGGCACTCTTTTCAAAAGATTTTTACAAGCTTTCTCGAAAGTATTTACTGTTATTACTTTACTGCTTTCTTATGAAAATGTTGAGATACGTTATTGTCTGCCGAAAATGTTTTGAGTTTTGTATATGTCCATTCGGGTTGCACTGGGCAACATGAAGTTCTGGTCGGATCCCAGTGGAGGTGTAAGTAGAAATTCTCAGCTAGGGTTGTGTACACGTGTTGGGCCTCGAACCATTGGCGGTCATGCTCTGAACATTGGCGGTTGGTTGCGTCCGGTGTAGGGAGGCCTCCCTCCCGGTGCGTTTATCCATAGCCGACTTGGAATATACGTTGTTGTTGTTGTGATGATAAAATGACTGGCCAGTCAACTTTGAGAAATGAGAAAATGTTTTTAGTAAGAACAAGGCCATTTCACTAAAACCCTTGTGTCTTACTGTGGTGAGGGCAGTACAATATTTCGTAAAGTAAAATGTTTTCGGCATGTGTCCATTGGGTACACTTGTACTCAGCCCTGCATGTTTGTTTTTAAATGTGCAGGTTGAGCGGGTGATGGAACTGAGCAGGAGTTGAGCGGAATCCTTTTTGATAAATAGTATGGAGCATTTTGGTTCACCTTGAGAATGCATCTTCACATGCATGTCTCACACGTTATTCCGCTGCCAAACTCTTGAGTTCCCTTATATTTTTGGATATTGTGTTAAGATCTTAATTGCTTTGATAAAAGCCTTGTAATAGTCACTGTTTTGCCAGTACTTTTGAACAGATCCTTTTATATAAGTTGACTCCTTCTATCCTTCGAGTTATTTCATTATGAGGATCTATATTTCTTCACTGGTAAAATAAATTGAAAACCTTATTCTTTTACGAAGATTTAACCCTAAACCCCAAGTAGCAGTCCGGTAAGATGGTAACCGAATCGGGCTGTTACAGCATCGGAATTTAAAATCCAAGACTTACCATGAGACACGACAAACAAGCTTGTAGTGGTAGAGACAACAATAATAGGCGAAATATTAGAAGACTGGAGTAGATTGTCATATTCAGTGCGTGGGACCAGGACCATATCAATAGAGAATGGATAATTTGGTTTAACAAAAGCTATGTTTGACGAATCAGCTTTGTCAAATTTCTTCTAGCACTTTTCAGAAACATGGAGTGGTAAAATATGATGTATTTTCTTTAGGAATCCAAAAAATAAGAAAAAAACACGAGACCAAAGCATATAGTTGGAACTATTCAACTTGATGTGGTTTCTACAACAAATTTAGTATCAGACATGATGGAAATATGACAGAGAACAAAACCCTAAGTCGAGCAGTAGTAGGACGACAATAGAACATAGAGCAACAAAAATAGAAAATGGATCGACAACGATGAAAAAAAAATCAGTGGTGGCGGAAAAAACAAGATAAAGCGGTTGCGACGACAACGGTGTAACAAAGTAGGTCAGAGAGGGATTCGTCCCTGCTCTGATTCCATGTAAAGTAGTAAATATAAAGTCATTTAGGAAAAGAGAATGAAATGTGTAATCATAACAAAAGAATTTTCCATATATAGAGAAAATAGAAAACTAAAATTACATCACAATAAACCTAACTAGTATTGGGCCTACAGAACATTCTCTCAAACCCTTAAATTGCTCTGTAATAACATTCCCCCAGCAAATGTTTGGGTCCCTAGTGAAGAATGTGTTGGCACTAATAGTAATTTGAGCTGCATGGATTATTGAAATCTATGAAAACAGATAGTAACGCTGACCTTTTTGTTGGACAATCTCCAGTCTCCTTTTTGTTCTTTATTTACTCGAGAGGTGGAAGAAGATGATTTGATTAAATCTTAATCCAACGAAATGAAGAGATGATCGTCAAAGAAAAAATCACAAGATTATCGTCAATAAATATTGACAATACGCAGATAGGAACGATCATCAAGCTATTGGCAAAAATATTAATGTCCCAACTAATTATATATGGAAATCAACTAAACTATTAATACTATAATCCACACATGAACATAATAAAATCCACAATGTAATAAACGTATTCGTAGTCAATGAGACACTATCACGTTGTCATGTGGGCATACTGATGTTCCATCATAGAGTGATCATTTTTGTCAAGATGCATGCTGTCACTAATGAAGTAAAATCTTAAATGATGAATGCAAAAGTAGTTGCTTACTCCACCTTAATTATAAACACAAAAACTCTTCTACATCCTCAGAATGGACAAAACTATTACTCCATCCGTCCCACCTAAAGTGTCCTACTCCATCCGTCCCGCCTAAAGTGTCCAATTTCTTTTGGGCACATGTATTTATGAGAAAAGTATAAAGTAGTTAAAGTGTTAAAAAGTGGATAGGGCCCACACTTTTTGAAGGGATAATTATTTCCTAAAATGAAATGGGATATTTGTAATGGGACAATCCAAAAAGGAAAGTTGGACATTTTAAATGGGACAGAGGGATTATTTCTTTTGGGCACGAATATTTAGGAAAAAGTATAAAGTAGTTAAAGTGTTAAAAAATGGGTAGGTCCCACACTTTTTAAAGGGATAATTATTTCCTGAAATTGAATGAGACATTTGTAATGAGACAACCCAAAAAAGAAATTGGACATTTTAAATGGGACAGAGGGAGTATTTGTTATTAAGAAAAATATTATTTATATTAAAAAAAATATCATTTACTTAAGTATCATTTACATTAGAGAAAAATATCAAATATCATTTACACTGAAGAAAAATATTAAAATCCGTATGTAAGTATCAAATATCATTTACACTGAAGAAAAATATTAAAATCCGTATGTAAGTATCAAATATCATTTACACTGAAGAAAAATATCGAAATCTGTATGTATGATGACAGATGTATAGAAGATCACCTCAATTATAAATATGTGTTATCGACATTATTTGGTCCCTGATCAACCGAACCATAATTTATTTTAGTCCAAATGAATCATTCATAATATTTGAGGTTAAATGTCAATTAATATACGAATTTTCATCCATTTTATAATTTAAATATGATTTTTGAAATATAGTAACAATGTCATCACTTTTAAATTTGTTACAAAATAAATTAACACCTCCAAAGTTTTTTTTTATCACTTTAGAGTTGATGTGACATGCCTCACCAGATCTAATATTCCTAAAATGCAATTTTCACAAGCATTAGTATTTCCAATTCGGTCTATTACAATCAACATGTCAATATTCGGTGGCAAAAAATTGGGGTATTAGTTTCACAAATTAGAAGAAAGTCCATGCATTGATTTACAATTAGCTCTAATATTTGATTTAAAAAAAAAAATTGTTTATCTCCAAGTACGGCATCACCAATTGCATGGAATTCTGTTGCCTTTCTTTCTGTCTTTTAACTTTCTCAACTTTTCATCTCTAAATTAATTACCTTAACATTAAATACATCCCCTAAATCACGACCAAATTTACAACATCAAATTTCTCTAACTTCTCCCTCTCCCTTCTATAAAAAAACACCAATTCACTCAACTATATATCACTAAAGAATATAGAGTTGTTTAAATACCCACCTCCTCCAACATATGAATATGTTACGTCCTTCTTGAACTTTCTATAGCCAATGATGAAGTAGGAGCTCAAAACGTGATGTAAGGAATTTGATCCTATGCCGATGCATAATATTCTGATTTACAAGATTAAGTATATGGTTTTTCCATCCCAATTTGGTAATATTTTATTCCAAAAAATAATGTATTACTTATGTCAGCATGATGTCTACAATCAATATAAAGAAACCCTAGAAGAATTCTCATAAATCTTCAAAAATGGCGTCAGCGCCCTTCATTTGAATAATCACCTACACAAGACGACAAGCCTAAACTAATGGACCAATAATGCATCGAGTAAAGATTTAATTTGTAAGTATCTTGCTCCGTTTGCAACTATTTGCGATATCCATCCTTGCTTGGTCAAACTAATGAACTCGAGTTGATAGATGGGTCCATACACAAACTACTATCTTGATGCAATTTGTAAGAGCACGACGAGGTCCTCAAAAGTTACTTGATATTCAGTTTAGCTTTGCCAAATTAATTTAATCCAAGTTGCTAGATGAATGCTATCTTGATGCTACATAAAATTTCCAATTATAAGAGCACACCAACCTACACATTGATACTCGATCTGGCTTTGCTAAACTATTGAATCTACTTAGATGAGTCCGTCGGGCCCACACACAAACCCCTCGATGTCTAAGAATCGAGCCTCGTGCACCAACCAATCATCCAAGAATTGGAAAAAAGCAATCAAGAAAACAGAAGCAGAATAGGAAGTAAATTTTTGGTGTGTATTGATAAATGAAATACAATTCAAGAATGGAATGTACAAAAAAGAAAATTTGTCCGTCACAAGACGAAAGCAGCGGCAGCTGCAGGCTGATGGTGCAGGAGCTTGTGCGCGATCTGATCCCTGGCGTGCAACGCATTCACCGACCTCACACCGTTCTCCACCACCACCTCATCATCAAACATATCAAACCTCAACTCCTCACCAAAATCCTCACCCCTCATCTCACAGATATTATGCAGAACACAGCAAGCACCAAGCACGACCGGCAGATCCTGCAGCTTCATCTCCGTCCTCTTCCTCAGGCAGCTCCACCGCCCCTTGAGCCGCATGAACGCCTCCCTCGCCACCCGTTGCACCTCATCCAGCTTCCCGTTGTACGCGTGCTGCGCCCACGTCAGATTCTGATGACTGTACGGCACCAGCACCCAATCCGTCAGGGGGAAGTTGCTGTTCCCGCCAATCCACGTGTCCTTGAGCGCTCCCCTGCTCGCGCGCAAAGACAGAGCGGATTTCTCCAGCACTTGCTCGTCGCTCATCGATCCCGGATATCCTATGCAGATGTCGGTTAGAACTCCCTTCGGGTCGACTACGCCTTGGACTGTGATCGAATATGAGGTCTTTTGATTTCTTTCTGTGTGTCGTTTGTTGAAATACGCGGTCACTTTTTCTTTAGGGGCGATTATCGGAATGTGAGTGGTGTAGATCGATCCGCCGAGGTTGGGGATGCCGGAGAAGAATTCGAATTCTTTTTTGATTTGTTGCTTTCTTTTCTCATCGGGCCATTGGAGGAATTTGGGCATTAGTACGGCTCGGATGGCGGTGCAGACCTCGAGGACGAGCTTGTGGCAGGTGGAGATGCCGAGGCCGAAGCGCTTGGATACCTCGCGGAGGGCTTCGCCGGTGGCCAGGCGCCAGATGCAGACGGCGACGCGCTGCCGCACGGGGATGGCCGTGCGCAGCATTGTGTCCTTTTTGTTGACGGCGGAATCCAGCTCGTCGCAGATCATGTCGAATGTGGCCTTGCTCATTCTGAATTCCTTTTTGAATTCTTCTTCGGGATAATTAGGGCTGTCGACGAGCTCCCACCATGCCTTCGACCTGCTCTTCACCCACAGGCGGCGCTGTCCGCCGCCGATGGCGGCGGCGCTGCTCGAATCGTCCGATGGCGACGTCGCGGCGGCGGTGGTTTCCGCGCGCGGCCGCTTGGGCTGTGGGGAACTTCGAGGAGGAGAATAGTTGGGGTAACCGTTGGAGCTATCGGAGGTTTCTTGTTTATAATTAGAGGTGGAATTCATCATAAATGAACTCTGCGGCGGCGCTGCGTATTCGTTTTGGAATGGTTTTTCTTCGACGGCGGCGGCGTCGAATTCGAGCAGCCTGGTTAGGACATCTTCGAAATCGTTGTCGAATCTGGGGCGCTTCTTCGCATTGGAGAAGGAGATGACGCCGGGGTCGGAGTCTTGGACGAATGAGTAGTCGTCGAGTCGAAGGAAAGATGAGATTTCCATGAAAATTGCAGCGACTGGAAGGTGTTTGATGAAATGTGAGAAGAGAAGAGAAGTGTGTTGATGAATTGAGGAGGAAAGGAAATGAAATGGCTATATATATCTAGGGGGAAGTGAACGCGGCCAGAGAGAGAGACGCGGTGAGGAAGATTCGAGGAGGGTTGTGAAGGGGACTGTTTGGACTAAGGGTTTTTAATTGATTTTAATTTTTTAATCGAATTTTATAATAACGTAATCTACGCGTTTGGGGGCGTGTTGTGCTATTTTGGGAAGTGGGGAGGAAACAACATGAAATAAAAAGTGGAGTAGATAATTCTAAGACAAAACTCCTGTCCGTCCGTATCATAATAACGAAGAAAAGTATCCTTTATTATAAAAAAAATATTTATATTAAAAAAAATATTATTTATTTAAGTATCATTTACACTAAAAAAAATATCAAATATCATTTTATACTAAAAATATATATCAAAATTTATATATACAAACAAATATACAGAAGATCATCTCAAATTCTAATATTACGTGTATTGAAATCAACACATGGAATTATCAAATATCGCTAACTTAATTAGTAACAAAAGTTGAAGTCAAAACTTACTTAGACCACTCCACTTCTTCGATATAATTAATTAGTTATGTTTATTTTTCTCGTCTTTTTCTCAATTACCATTAATTAAAGTGAGGAGACTGATGAAGTGAGAGTACTTGCCCTCCAATAAATGGTTTAAGCCAAGCATGAAAATAACGGGAATGGATCCTCTGCTGTGTTTGCTGTGGACAAAATGCAGCCAATTGCTTATCAAACGCAGGAATTTGACAGAATTTATTTGTTTTCTTTTTCGTTTAATATTTTTAATCTATTTTTGTTCTAGAAATTATGTCTGATGTCATACTAGAACTTATAAGTATTTTAACTCACAAATATAACTGGACTTTATAGTGTTTTTGAGAGTTTAAATAAAAAAATATATGTCCAAAAAATAAAAATAAAAATGTTGGGGAGAAAAAAGAAACAAATTGTGCCAAACTCCTGCATTTGATAAGCAATCGGTTAATAAAAAACAAACAATTAGCTAAATTAATTAATCAATCAAAAAAAATAACTAAATTAATTAATCAAAAAATTAAAATGTTGCGTTAAAGTTGGAAATTATTTGTGTAACAAAAATATGAATATAAGATAAGAATGCCGTCATCAGTATTTGAACGATTAGCTAATCCATGTTAATTGTTTAATCTTCTTAAATTAGTCAAACGAACTAATAATAATTGACATTAATTAATTGGTGTCCGGTTGTGTATAACGTGCTAAATGAACAATTAACACGAAATAAATAAATGAAATATTAATTAAACTGTATCAATCTAACATGATTAAGCTTGAAGCCTGTGATGTTAATTTGTATCTAACCTGAAACGAAAAAAAAATAAGCGTCATTGAGCTTGACTTTTGATGCTATTATTTGACTCTTCAATTGCTTAAGAATAAATGCACGAGTGCCGTTCGGATCCTAATTTATGAGAAATATGAATTAATCCTCACCTTTAAGCAAACAATATTTACGAGTAACTTTAAAAAATAATTAACATATTTACAATTCCCTCATATTTTGTGAGTTATTAAAATTAATCACTTTCATATCGTAAAGATAAAAGAAAATAGCCATTAAAATAAAAAGATAAAAATAGTTATTTTTTACTTAAAGTACCGTTTTGCTCTTAATTCACAAATTCAAGATTAAATTCATAAATTTAATAGTTGGTTGTTGTGAATTAAAATTTTCGGCATCGGAAAAAAAATCCGGCCCACAAGTTAGTACAATTCTCAAAGTTCAGGACATTATAGACAAACATAAAAATTGAGGCCATAAACTGAAAAATGCTGAAAGTTGAAGTCATAAACTATAATTAACTCAGAAGGCCAAAATATCATCGTTTCATATATATGTGGAAAATAAAAATCCACTTCAAATTAGTTATTGTCCTAATCAGCATTCTAGAGCCCAAAATCTTTTTGGACCATAAGTTAATATATTTTTCAAAGTTTAAGATATTTTAGAAAAACTTGAAAGTTGAAACCATAAGGTGAAACTATAATTAACCTTATATATTATTACCCTTTGTAGAGGGCATTAAATACCACTACTCTTCACTTTTTTTTTTTTTTTTCTTTTTCTGTAACCATTATCTTCATTTTGAACTAAGTAATATTATAAAATGAGTAAATTATATTTGAAAATTTAAATATAATAGACCCAAAAATATAAAAATATTGGTAGAATTGAAACTCACTAATTACTAGGTCATCTCCAAACAAACACAGTCTTCACTGTAGTGGTGTGCATGGACCGAATCGAACCGAAAAAATTGACCGAATCGATCGGTTTCGATTGGGTCGGTTTTTGAAGTCGATTTTGGTTGGTTTTTAGCTAAAATCGGTTTCGGTTCGGTTTACGGTTTAGGTTCGGTCGGAACCGAACCGAACCGAAACTATTATTTTATATATTTATATATTTTATATAATAATTAATTAATATGTTAATTAAATAATTAGGATAAAAATATGTTTATTTAGAAAATATATATATAATTTATATTTGGTCGGTTTTGGTTTCGGTCGATTTTGGTTCGATCGAAACCGATCGATTTTTTCGGTTCGGTTTTCGATCGATTCGAAATTATAAATCGGTTCGGTTCGATTCAAAAAAATTTGTTCGATTCAATTTTCGGTTTTGAAAATTTCGATCGATCGATCGAACCGACCGACCGATGCACACCCGTACTTCACTGTACTCGTGAAAAAGGACTGTCTTTTTCAATTTCATACTAACACTTTGCACCAAAAAAAAAATTATGAACTATAGGTTGACTTAATGATAAGTGTGTGTATAGATTGATTGATTGATTTCTTTGTCGTATTGCAATTATTCACAATCAACACGTTTAAGAAACAGACAAAACAATACACCTTAAACGTGTAGAGACTCTGCTAGAAATTTTATTTTGCGCACACGGATTGCACGTTGTCAATCATGCTTCTTTCTTCTTCTTCTTTTTTTTTGAGCAAAATATGTTGTCAGCGGTATAATTAATTTTTAGAATAATGTAGTTATTTCCCACATGTAAAATACATATGATGGCCCACAGCCAGACGAAGATCCAAAGGTTAAAAGGACATACTATGTTAGGAAAAAAAATGATGATTAAGCTAATAGGCACACTGATCATCTTTTCTTGAAAAGGATTAATTAAAAGAAAATCGCAAAATTTGATTAAATTTTAGTTTTAGTCACTTTTAATCGCTGCCATTATAATTTAATATTTTTGTTTTGTCGCAATATAGACAAGCTCAACAATTTTTGTCTATCAGAAAAATGGCGTAGCCTAATTTTTTTCTCAATGGCAATAAATCCAACATTAATTGCCACACCACTCATCTTTTTTATGCATAATTGTAAACATTCAGTGACTATTTGACCTCAGCATTTTGAAAGTCATTTTCAACCAGCTATGTTACTATGTACATGTTGGCCTACTGAGATGATACAGTTAATGTACATTAAAAAATTCTGACGCGTCTTTTTTTTTTCAAAGATTTCTCAATTGTCTTAAAAAGCATAGCTTTGTTATGGATACTCTAAAATCAATATTCCAAAGGCAAAGCGTACCCCTCAATAATTAAAATAAAATAAAAAATCAAAAGTGTAACTTCAAAATCTAATATACACTTACGTGTTGGTGAAAATTAACGAATTAGTATAGCTACAGATATATTTTCCAAATGTAACATATATAAAGTCCAAATTAAATGGAGTCCCCTTGTACATAAGATTGAAACCACTAAGTTTTGTAGTTCAAATACGGTCACTTACCTCTAGTATGGATGTCTACTGTTTGATTCCCATCCCCTAAAACAAAATTAATAATCCATTTTAGAAATAAAAATCTAAATACTAAAAGCTAACAAAAATGTTGCAGCACACTGTTACATCTCTATACGAATATAACTATGATAGTTTCGTTTACATATTACAGACAATGTTTAACCAAGGAAATGTTACACTTGCAGACGCAGCAGACCTATATATCAAAGTAGCCATTCAATTTCATCTACTTTCTACATTTCACAACTTAGCAAAAGCCATAACAATTACGGTCAATATCTGTTTATATACACTTCCAACTAGCAGCAACAAACTCAAATCCTAGAAGAATGGTGCAATCATGGGCGGATCAAGGTATGGGCTGCACCGGGCGCCAGCCCAGTGCCACCCCCAAACTTTTTCTTCCGTCTATGTATTATATTAAACTCAATTCAAAATTATTGGGTCAAAATAATTAAAAAATTAAAACAAAGTTGTTATTGTTGGGTTTTCTTATAAGGTTATAAGAGTGAAAAGGATCAGTCACCATTTTTGAAGGGAGAAATTGGAGCAGTCAAAACATAAAAGAGAGCAGTCAAAACAGAAAATTCGTAGCCTTTTTTCTCCTTTCGGATTTTCAGCGCACAGCTTCAGAAAAATTTAGTTTTTCGGAGATTGAATCGTTAGATCACCGTGATTTTTGGACAGCAGCTTCACAGCACCTGGGACAACGTTTTGGACGGTGGAGATCGGATTTTGAAGTTCGAAGGTCGGGTTTTCGTCGATCTGAATAGAAGAGAATTTCTGGTGATATTTTTCTTGATCTTTGCTCGATTTTGATTTCATATATTTTGATGTGCTTATTTCCGAGTGTATGATGTGTATGCCTCTAGTATAATCTAGATAAGATTGTGTACTACTCCATTATTGATGATAGTGGATTTAAGCGGCTCTAGTAGTCCCGTGGTTTTTTCATCTCTTTGGTTTTGAGAGGTTTTCTACGCTAAAATTTTGTGTCTCCTTATTGTTGCGTGCCTACTGTTTTGAGCGATGTATATTGGTGCTTTTAGAATACCCTATTTTTCTGCATCCTCAAAGGTTCATACCAGTTGGAAAAATTAGCCAAACAAAGGTGTCATATTCTTCCTCAACGCTACATCTATTCAAGTGTTCGCTGATGTTGCTCTCTACCCATTCGAAGCTGTCAAAGTTCAAGTTCAATTGCAGCCAAGTTTTGCCAATGGTTTGGCGGATGGATTCCATAAAATTTACGCTAAAGAAGGGTTTATATTGAAAGAAATTTTATTAAAAATATAGATATAAACTCAATTATTGATGAATTTTGTGTATTGAAATCTCGCAAGACAACTTATGAAAACATAGAAATATTTTAACATTTATGATATTTAATACGCCGAAGTACTTATTTCTCAGCCCACCCCATTATTAATTTCTGGATCCGCCCCTGGGTGCAATCATAGTAACAACACAACGCAAGAGTTTTACGTGTTGTTTCCAATCCATTCTTGGATGGCTGAGCGCAGCATATGATTTGGAATGAGCATCTTGTGCTGTAGTTTTTGCTTTGTCACTGGGGAAACATCGTGCCTGTCGAGCCATGCCTTTATCGCGTAATGCTCGTATGTGAAACCATCAGCTGCTATGAAGGGATTATCCATTATTTCCTGCAATCAATTGCATGGTGCAATGTCATGGCAGAATAAGAATGTAAGATGAATGCTCACGAATGTATATATTTTGAAATGTATGTTGGTTATAACTTAATAATATTTGCACCTGAAGTATAGGGCAGTAATAGTGTTTAGGTGCTTGTCTGAGGTCTCTTTCAGTCAAGTTACTGGAATCAGCAAATTCTGCGAGTCTTTTTAAAATGGGCAGTACTTCGGTTTCAAGGTCCGGTCGATCTCTGCATCTGAGTTTACAGCATTTCAACGCTACCTGTACAAGCTGTACTGCTTCAGCTAGTGGCCAATCTGCAACCGACTTATCAAGAACATCCGAGAAACTGCCACTGCTCATTGCATTTTCAAACTTCATTATAAGCCCATTGGGGTGGCATCCAGCCAATAACTGGAGGAGTATTACTCCGAAGGAATACAGATCAGATTTTGGTCGAAGAGTTCCGGTTCTTTGGTATTCAGGATCCATATAGTAAATGGTACCTGCTATAACAGACTCCCCGTACTCCGTTATATCGTCAGGAATGAGATCGGAGATGAATTTGGCCAGGCCTACGTCCCCGATTTTGCTCACGTAGTACTTGTCTAGCAAAATGTTTCCAGGTTTTAGGTCCCGATGAACTATAGGCTCTGGCTTCGAGTGGTGCAGGAAGGCAAGTCCGCAAGCAACCTCAAATGCTATCCGAAATCTAACAGGCCAAGGAAGGGGAGGCCTGCCCCTTCTGGGCAGGATATAATCTTCCAGACTTCCATTCTCCATATACTCATAAACGAGACAACCAAGTTCCGGACAGGCTCCAAGCAACAAAACAATGTGAGGATGGCGTAATTGACTTAGCACTTCTACCTGCATGATTTCTGTAGTTAATACCCATCATAAGTTGCATCAAAATTACAATATGCTACTACAAGAAAGATATAAATATACCAAGTATTGATATCTAGAGATAGTATACCAGAGCTATGTAATATTCTTTCCACAATAATTTGGCGTATGGAGGGTAATAACCTTTCGGTTCCCAAATATTGTGAAGATCGGAGTCTTATTCACAATAATACACCCTGAGTGAATGTTGATAATGCCAATTAAATCAACTAATCAAGAAATGATCACAATTGATGGGGCTAGTAATTATAATGACATGGACTGTCGATGCTTCAAGGCCCTTGAATATCAATCTTCTCAAATTTAACAAATAGAAGCTGTTTATGTACTAATTTACGACAAATTCTGCCCCAAAACATATAGCATAGACCAGTTTATGTACAAAATTACTCTGTTCTCAGTTGTGTAGTAATGGCAAATGCCAAATAGATGGGAAAAATAAAGGTCAAACCTCTTTTAGAAACTCATTTTTTCTATCAGAAGCCTCAGGGCGAAGAGTTTTAACAGCAACTGAGGTGTGATCAAGGCTGCACTTGTAAACTTTACCATATGCTCCTTCGCCAATTAATCTCTTTTCTTCAAAAGAAGAGGTTGCTATCTGTATGTCATCTCTCGTGTACCTTCTATAACGTAGATCACCAAACATTAGCGCATCAGCAATTTTGTTTTTCTCTAATGACTCTTTCTGGACCATGAGTTCTGCCATTTGCCTTTCATATGTCTCTTCCGCAAGAAGTTTCTTGGCCATATCAGCCTCCTTCTCAGCTTCCAGATATTTCTCTCTTTCTAGAGCAGCAATTTTTCTTAAATTTATTTCTCTTTCCTGTGCAGCATTTGCTCTCAGTGCTTCTTGAATGCACTCAGAAGAAAGCAAGTGAACCTGAAACAAATAGGTCCAAAAATTAATTATCCCAAGTATCCTTCATTGTGCTTTAAATTTTCAACCTTTAATTTCAAGTAAATCTGATGTGCCATATGTTACATGTCAAGCGATCTACAACTGACTGCCATAGTACTGTTAAAATAGAGAAAGGTAACCATTATTTTGAGAGAATGAGATAGTCTTTTCAGGAGAAACAACCTGGACGGTAGTTGAATGAAATAAAATGTTGTTATTACATTCAAAAAATCTAATACTTAGATGGTAAAATACTCGAGCTTAAACCTTGCTCTGTGCATGGACCAGGTCTTCACAAGCTTGATTATACATGGTCATAGTATTCTCCACATCCAGGCGCAGTTGCTCTATTTCAGCCTCAATGTCTAACTGCAGGACAGAAATATAAGTATGCTCGTTAAGTTAAAACCTGAGGTTTGTGTGTAACCACGGCCTACTGAACACTGGGAGTTATGGAAGATAAAAAATATATGTTCAGGAACTTGACACACTTTCTTGATTGAAATATAATTCGAATAGCAATGCTAGAATGCACCTGCTTTGAGTCCGCAGAAGAAATTGATGGAAATCCTTTATTTCTTGACATATCTGAGAGTCTCTCTTCTGAGGCTTGATGAGATGTTTCCTTAGTGGCATCAGGATTCACAGAAGAGAATGTTGTTGTTTGTGAATGAGAAGGAAGATGACTAACATCTGAAAGGCAATTCTTATATTTGGACTCTGAAGATGAAGAAGAAAAGGTGAACGAACAAGAATCACGCTCCGTCCCTGTTAAAGTGCCAATCATACAAGTTAAGGTAGCAAAAGATATCAAATAACTGAGGCACTTTATAGTGAACATACCAGAGGTTGAGATAGGATTAAGGAAATTTGATATGATTTTATTTGCTGAGACCACATAGATTTTGCACGTGTCAGGAGCATGTTTGAGAACTATTGACGGCACCACAGAATCCTTGGGCATCCTGACGGGAAAAAGAAATAGTGATACATCAACATCAAGACAGTAGCCAAAGATTACACACAAAAAGATTTAGCATGTAGTTTGCTAGTTTTCTCCTCCCAAAAGCAGGATGAATGGATCATTGATTTTGACACAAAGAACAAAGGTAGACAGCATAACCGAGAAGCCTCCACAATTAAAATGAATTATAATGTTCAAAGAAGGCGGATGGATTAGTTCAATAGGAAAATCAGAAGCCACAGAGAAAAATGTATATTAACAGAAGTGCTCAGTGCAAACTTTACCTAGCAAAGTAATTGGAAGAGCAGGAGCCCAGCACCAAACTTTGAGCTCCTGAATCAGATATATACCTTAGAAGTGCAAATGCAGGATTGTCTCCTTCCAGTAACAAGGTCTCAATCTAAATTGGCTCAAAACATTTCAAGATAAATAAACTAGGGAAAACTAAATCAGTTATAGACAGAAATGAGAAAAGCTCACCTTGTGTGTCCTATATCGATACCTAAAAGTTGAAAGATGTTCCTCAGATTTTGCCTGCATATCATGAGTATACATTTCCGCCAGACTTCGATCTAGCTCACTGATGGGTATGCTACCACCTGCTGCAAAATACATGACAGAAAAGGTAGACGTCAGTGAATGTGGCCAGCCAGATAATGAATTTGCAGTGAAGGTCAAATTTGTGATTCTGATTATGCAGATAGAAACACAACAGTTAGGTACTACAGGGAAGGATCAAACAAGAAATCATTGAGGAAAGGGCATCCAGCGAGAAGCCAGGTGATCACATGATTTACATTCTAGATTTCAGTTCTTATTAATCTCAGCAGCCAAAATGAAGAACTTCAAAAGAAGGAAGCAAGTGGGAGAAGAATCCAAAATCTCAATTGACTATACTTAATCAGGCTCATGTAAATTGTTAATATTTATACTTTTGCCATAGTAACGTAGACCTAAATGGGGCTTTTCTTTTCTTTTTTGCTTCCTCCCACTATTTCCGCCGCAAGGATATGATTCTACAGAAACAGAATACTTAATTTACTTCAGATTCACCCTGACGAATATCTAGTATTCGGCTGCATTCAAAATATAAAGTACCAGAAAACAAGAAGCAGAGCAACCTGCATTTGCACTTATTTATCTCCTTACAATGCACTAGACGCACAATGAATAGCATCACTACATCGCTCAAAAGACATCGAAGATTTCTTAGCAACATTTTTTACTATCAAACTACTCCCACAAAATTCAGGACTATAACATCACTCCTCAACAATCTAGGGATGGATATGCACAGGTGTCGAACCTTGCACTGCCCCCGCAACAAAAAATTAAACCATGTTTCACTTCCAAATTCCAATCCACAAAATTTTATCTCTGCAACCAACACACACCCAATTATAATTAAACTGACATACATCACAAAATATTAGAAATAAAAAATCCACTTAGTTCCATTTTCAACCCTAGTAAACAAGCCTTCCTTAGTTCCAATTTAAGCATAAGGCCGCGCGTTCGCGCACACAGGCAAACACATCAGTGCGTGTTTCGGCGTTCGCGCCGAGATAAAGAGAAGGATGTGGTAACTGGGTAGGCAGGTAGGTAGGTTACAGGTAGGGTGAGGAGAGAAGCTAACGTACACGGAGTTGGAACGCAAGTGATGGTAGGCATAACACGAACCAGAACCAAACGATCGGCTTTGTGCATCAAATTTTCCATAGCCCACCGCACGGCCCGCTGGCTGCCCTTCCATCGGAGCTCTTCACCGCCACAGCCACCGCCGCCATCGTCGGAGCGCCAATGCCAGATAGTAAATTTTGCGTCGACTTATTTTGACTTGTACGCGGCGTGAAATTGGATTTGAACTGTGAAAAGGACCAGGTAGTTGACGATGGACGGCTAAGATGCAATCTGGAACGTGCTTGGCGGGTAGACCTTTAGACTCGTTAATTTTTTATTTCTTTTTTTTGTATTTTTAAGCTAAGCATTAATTTTGCAGCAAATTCAACCTCACTAAAAAAATCGTTAATGAACTACTGAAATGGTATTGATAAAACACTGAATAAGTCATTTTTAAATTTTGAAATGACGTCATGTTAATACTATAAAGATTATCAATATTGAATTTACTGTAAATTAAAAAGTGGTTATATTATTAAATGATTAAAAGGCGTGTCAAATTTGGATAATTCCTAAAATGTCACGATTTATATTGTACCAAATTCTTATAATCTATTAACCGTTGGTACTCGTAAAAAAATTAACATCCACAAATCATTAGTCAATTATTGATTATATATATATATATATATAGGGAGGAGTTCAAATAAAAACTTATTTTTCGTAAAATCCTAAAAACCAATGTATTTTAAGTACGAAGTTAATGCACTTTATATATAAAGTTACTGCACTATGAAATATTGATAAATAGTATTATTTTTTACCAGAACCCAATGATGCATTAATTTTATACATAAAATGTATTAACTTTATACGTAAGATGCATTGGTTTTGAGGTTTTTATGAAAAAATAGGTTTTTATTAGGTTCAAATAAAAATCATTCTTATCCTAAAAACTAAGAACCAAATGAATTCGTTATGAAAGTTGATGAATCCGTTGAGAAAGTTAATGAATTCAAAAATTCAGAATTTTTCACCCGGGTTCGAATCCCATGAGAGGCGAAAATTTATTTTTGGATTCGATAATTTTCCCAATGATTCATCAACTTTCACCGTGAATTCATCGGTTTTGGTTCTCACGTTCTCACAATAAAAATGGTTCTCACGTTAACCCTCCCCTATATATATGGATCAGGTAGGAATGGATAATTTGGTAGGAAATATGAATGAATCTGGGTCTTTGATTCGCTGGATCAATGGCTGAGATTTAATTTCGGTTGTTCTACAGTTTTGTGTTGTGTGTGCTACGCGGATTAATGTGAAGCACTAAAACCCTTCTTGTGCTACGCTGTAATGAAAGATGTGTTAAACTAATATATTTAGCATATGTGCTACGAAAGATGAAATATGTGCTAAACTAATATGTGCAACATAGTAATTCTGATTGTGCTACACAAATATGAAAGATATGTTAGACTTACGATCTATTCCTATTTCCTACACTTATTTCCATTCTCACATGAATCATCCCCCCTATAGGAGATGGATCAGGTATGAATGAATAATTTGGTAGGAAATAGGAATGAATCTGGGCCTTTGATTCGTTGGATCAATGGCTGAGATTTAATTTCGGTTGTGCTACAGTTTTGTGTTGTGTGTGTTACGCGGATTAATGTGCAGCACTAACCCTTCTTGTGCTACGCTGTAATGAAAGATGTGTTAAACTAATATATTTAGCATATGTGCTACGAAAGATGAAATATGTGCTAAACTAATATGTGCAACATAGTAATTCTGATTGTGCTACACAAATATGAAAGATATGCTAGACTTACGATCTATTCCTATTTCCTACACTTATTTTCATTCTCACATGAATCATCCTCTACCCTATAGGAGATGGATCAGGTAGGAATTGATAATTTGGTAGGAAATAGGAATGAATCTGGACCTTTGATTCGCTGGATCAATGGCTGAGATTTAATTTTGGTTGTGCTACAGTTTTGTGTTGTGTGTGCTACGCGGATTAATGTGCAGCACTAAAACCCTTCTTGTGCTACGCTGTAATAAAAGATGTGCTAAACTAATATATTTAGCATATGTGCTACGAAAGATGAAATATGTGCTAAACTAATATATGCTAATTCTGATTGTGCTACACAAATATGAAAGATATGCTAGACTTACGATCTATTCCTATTTCTACACTTATTTCCATTCTCACAGAATCATCCCTATATATATATATATATATATATATATATATATATATATATATATAGGGGATGGTTATAATGAGAATAGTATTAAGAGTGAGAAATAGGAATAAATATCACCATTTATTGTAATATATCCAATGGATGAGATTTGTGTATAAATATGGAATTAAAGAAAACTGAAAATTTTAGTGAATGCTGTAAAACCCGTCCAAGGGTAAAAGTGAGAAAACAGAAAAAATTTATGATACAGAATCCATTGGTAGATATTGAAATCTTTTCCAATTCCTGTAAAATAGGGATTAATTTCGTGTGATACATTTGATGCACAACTGAAATTTCACAGCACATTTATTTCTAATCTTTTCGTTTCCCCTTCCTCGTGTATTATTGGCGTTTGAAGATAGGTTTTATCAAAAGCTTAAACTCAGTTTCACTATCATTACTGTGTGTTGTTCTTGGTGAACGAAGAACGAAGCCGACTAAATCTCTCACACAATTCAACAGTCGATTAAAAATCGAACTCGGCGGCGGCTTAACAATGGTGAACGAAGAACGAAGCAAGAGGAAGGGGAAAGAACCACAAAGGGGAGAAGGTAGGTTGTTCTTGCATAAATTAAAAATCGATTGAATGGTTTTGAATGTATTTTGTTGCTATTGTTTTATAATTGGTTTCCATGATTTCGTTTTCTAGAATCGTACTAATCTAGGGTTTAACTTCTGTCTTTTTCAAACTCGTTTCAATGGTTTTGTGTAAAGGTTTTGATTTCCTTTTTTGGTAGAAACTATGTAGTACAAAGGTATAACAACAAAAAATTATCACCATCTATGCATTATGAAACGTGTGATTGTTGTTTGTGGTCCCGACACCAATGGTTTCATTGGATATAATCATACACGGTTCTTTTTTCAACTTTTTGACCTGTTTGTCATAAAATGTTTATTTACAGTTTAGTTGTTCGTTGTTGTTCTTAGTTGACCAAGGTTAATGATGGGCACTCCAAAACTGTACAATATCATTTGTGTTCTCTGTATTTGTTGCACACTGCATTATATTTAACACATAAATTATACATTTTATAATATGTATGTCATCGTTTTTGGTCTCTGTATATGTTGCACAATTCATTATAAGTATTGCATACGATGTACATTTTATTGCATAAATGTATGTCATCATTTTTTCATTTTAATATTAATTGTGTAAAGGGTTTGATTTATTTTTTTGGTAAAAACTATGTAGTACAAAAAGTATAACAACAAAAAATTATCATTGTATATGCATTATGAAACATGTGATTATTGTTTGTGGTCCCAACACTAATGGTTTCATTTGATATAATAATACATGGTTCTTTTTTCAACTTGTTGACCTGTTTTGTCATAAGATGTTTATTCACAGTTTAGTTGTTCTTATTTGTAACATGGTTGAACAAGGTAAATGACGTGCACTAAATAAATGTATGTCATCATTTGTGTTCTCTGTATTTGTTGCACAATTCATTATATATATTGCAAAAATTATACATTTTATAGCATTTGTATTTTATGTGCCACATTATGTGTAATATGTTTGTAGATTATCTGTAGTATGTTAAACGTGCAATATATTTTTAGCACATTATTTGTGCTATGTCTTTAAATACTATGATTGATGCGTACAGTTTAGAACAGAGTAATATGTTGATCTGAAATTCTAATATTGAAATCAGAAAGTATCTAGAACGTTGCACATATAATCCATGTATATAGCAAATTTTCCATCTATATGTAGCATTATTAATAGTAAATATTTCATATTTACTGCATGTATGAAGCATATCACTTAAGGAATAGTAGCACAAAAACTAGGAGATGTAGCACATTATTATTATAATTGTATTAAACATTGCACATTAATATTGTACATTATTTAAATATATGTAGCACATTGATTACATATATGTAGCACATAAGTAGTATATATAGCACAGTAATATTAAAATCACATTAATTACTTATATGTAGCACATAACCAGTATATGTAGCACATGTTATGTAGGTATAATGTGTTCATGTGTAGTACTAATGGTTAAATCATATGCAATATTGAATACTGCATATCTAATGCATGTATATAGCACATTATTTAATTATATGTAGCACATAACTATTATATGTAGCACATTAACAGATTCTATAGAAACGTCTATGTATATGAATTATTATTCTGATCTTGTATGGATTATACATATTATATTATTCTAATCTTGTAATACTATCATGTATGTAGCACATCACTTAAGGAATAATAGCACAAAAACTAGTAGATGTAGCACATTAATATTATAATGGTATTAAACATTGCAAATTAATATTGTATATGTAGCACATAACTAGTATATGTAGCACATTAACAGATTCTAAAGAAACGTCTATGTATATGAATTATTATTCTGATCTTGTATTCATTATACATATTATATTATTCTAATCTTGTAATACTATCATTTCCATAGATCGAGGTAAGAGAAAGATTGCATATATAATTAGACAGAAACGAGGACTAAATTTAGAGGTTGAAAAGGAACAGCGGAAAAAAAAAGGAATGATACCAATGAGATACCCGATGAAGTGGCCAGTGATGTGGGAACTGATAAGCAGGATGAAGATGTACGGAAAATCGAAAGTGATAGTTTATTTCCTAAACTGGTGTCTAGGTGTAATTTGAATACGTTTTTTAACACTCTAACAAAATTAAATGATCGTCAGAGAGCAGCTATAGATGATTTAGGATTTGGGCATGTTAGAGATGTTAACATTAAAGAACTGCCTGCGAGACTTGCTTATTGGTTGGTGCAGAACTTCAATCATAATAGTTCTGAGCTAATTCTAACCTCAAATAGGAGAATTCATGTAACTCAGGAAGATGTTTACCGTGTATATGGCTTTCCCAAAGGGCATAGAATAGTGTCTAGATTTCAGAAGACACATACAACTCCTCTTTTTGATGAATGGATGGCGTTTTTTCCTGGTACCCATCGGCATAGAGTTTATGTTCAGAAGTTACATGATGCTTTGTTGAGCTGTGAAGTTGGGGGGATTGGTTTAAGCGTCATTTTATGATTGTTGTACAGTCCTCATTCATGGAGAGCACTGGCAATGGGTATATTATTCCGTATATACTCAATTGTTTGGAAAACATTGGTCAAGTAAAAAATTGGAATTGGGGTGAGTATGTAATCAGGAGTCTGATTGAGCACAAGACATACTGGGTGGAAAAGAAATCTTCATATTTTGTTGGACCACTGTTATTCTTGATGGTAATAAACTTATTTTATTTAATGATTTATTATTCTTGTATTAATACAATTTTGTTTATCTGAACTATTACTTTATTTTCGCAGATTTTTTATGTTGATAGGGTTGTGTATAAAATGCAATCTGTGCCAAGGCATTACCCTATAATAGGTAACTGGAGTACCAATTCTTTGAGAAAACGACATGCTCTAGAAATTAAAGGGGGGGTTTTTGGAGACGGATATCCAAATTCACCGATTGAGTTCAGCGCTGATGAAGGAAATGAAGTTGTAGATTTAGGTAATGTCAGTGGAAATGTTGTGAGTCAGAATATTGAGGTTTTGAGCATTGCAAAGAAGATTTGCACACTTACAGTCGACATGATGAAGATTATAGAGTCGGCACCAAGAGAATTAGCTGTTTCTCGTTCGTTTCAGCGGACAATAGAAACAACTTTCAAGTCCATATCATGTACGACTATGTCTGTTTCTCAACGGGCGTCTGGTCAAACACAAGACAATACAGAAGAAGATGATGGTTATTGGAATAACATAGATGTTCAAAAACTGTGGGATGATGTAGATTCTGCTCTTGCACAAAGAGATGCGTACATGAGCAAGCTTGAAGATACGCCATCTTTCAGTTTTGGACTAATACAACTGTGGAGCACACCACGTGATGTTGAAAAAAATGTTGGTGTTTCATTGCATGATGAAGTAGAGGTAAAGTATTACTTTTAAAAAAATGAAATGCTATTTATAACATTTATTGTATATTTATTTGAATAACTCATTTTAAAAAAATGACAGCGTGTGGGGGTCGATGACGAAGGTGTTGGTAATGATGCAACAAGTATTGTAGACAATATTGTTGCAAGTCTACAAACAGAGGTTGGTATTGTGGCTGCATATTCTGAGTGCTTTAATAGCCCTTGCAAAACTTATATTTCTACTTACTTTCTAACATATGATATCAGTTTGTTAGTAAACATTGCACAGTAATTGCCTATATGTAGCATATAACTATAATATTGTAGCATATATTCCATATAGGTTGTTAATTATTGTGATGGGGTTAATACATCTTATCCTCGGGACAATATCATATCAACAGTAACCCGTCCAAGAGGCTATATGTAGCACATAAACATTCTGTTCTATAAGTTCCAGAATATTTTTTTTTTAAATAAAATAACATTATCTCAACAGTTAACTGATAACTTCATATCGTTATGTATTGTTGCACAGTAAGTGACTAAATGTAGCACATAAAAATATCTTAATTTTGCACAGTATGTACATTCATAATTATTTACTCTTTATTAAGCAGGTTATTAGTTCATATAAGATGATATTTAATACATTTATTATTATATATTAACAGTTTCCAGAAAATCCAGCGGGGGTTGAAATAGCTAATCGTCAGGAGAATATCAAGACGACCGTTGAACCACATGTTGTTATTTTCAATAGCATCATGTTAAATACATTAACATGCTGTCAAAAAAAAACGATAATTTCATTGTGTTATGTAATGTTGCACTGGCATTAATTATGTATAGCATATTAACTAAATCAATGTTGCACAATATCTATGTACGTTCATCATATGTTACTGTTTTTATCAGGTTATTAATACATATTAGATGGTATTAAAGACATATATTATTCCATATTAACAATTTGTTCAGAACACAGAAGTTATTGATACAGCAAACCCTCGGGGCAATATCACATCATTGGTTGAACCACAGATTGATATTTCCAAGGTCCTTGTTTTAAATACAATAGTATTCTGTCAATTTTTTATTGTTTTTAATGCAACTACTATTGACCTAAATATTTTGTTGTGTATTATATATATATTACTTCACACTATTTTTAACATATTACATTGTCACTATTATTTCTTACAGACAAGAGTGATTAATGAGGTACAAGGAGTTGGAGCAGACACTACAATTGACCCAACTTTGAGAGAACTGACGGGACCAACTGTAGTTGAAAAAAAGAAGGTTGTTGTTTCGTACAAAAGGAAAAAGAAAAACTAGATTCGATTGGGTTGTACTAAGCTTAAACAAGAAGTCTATTAATGATATTTGGAAGTAATACTAATATCTGTAATTATATTTTGTTGAAATGATGTGGTGCAGTCTGTAGTTTACTAGTTTCGATTTGGGTTGTAGTAAGCTTAAACAAGAAGTCTAGTAATGATATTTGGAAGTAATATTAATGTCTTTAGTTATATTTTGTTGCAATATTGTTGTGCAGTCTTGTGTTATATTTTGTTGCAATGATGTGGTGCAGTCTGTAGTTATATTTTGTTGCAATGATGTGGTGCAGTCTGTAGTTATATTTTGTTGGAATGATGTGTTGCAGTCCGTAGTTGTATTTTGTTGCAATGATGTGGTACATTATTAAAGATATTATATTGCAGTTATGTGGTACAGTATGTAATTATATTATGTCATACAGTATGTAATTATGTAATTATGCAATTATATTACATACTGTACCACAAATATTGCAATTATGGGGTACATTATGCAATTATTGTATCTTTTATGTAATATTTGTATTGTATATATTTTTTTTAATATTGTCTTAATGGATTTAAATATGCTTGTAGATTTCACATACAGTGACGGTTGCAGCAAACAAAATGCGAAGAAGTACGAGTGTTTCGAATAAGCCTTTAGCTTTAAAATCTCCATTTTTGCTAAGAAAGATCAGCGTATGCAAGAGCCTCACGAAAAAAGAATTAAAGTGTGGGATTTATGCGTTCTACAACTCTACACCTACTGAGTATGAGTAATTCGACTCTTTAACCTTTGTAGCATTGTTTAATTGTAAATGATTTTAATATTTTGTTAACATTAGGGAAGAAACTTTGTTTGCTCATGGAGACATAGAACTAACAAGAAAGCATATGGCAACGTTGGCCAAAGAAAGCATTATAGGAGTTGGTGTAGTAGACGCATGGTGTGTAATGCTCAAAAATATGGAAAAGTTCTGTGGTGATGGATGACCAAGAAGATTTTTTGCAAGCACTTTTGTTGGTGTAAGTTTACTAAACATTCTAATATTCAAAATTTTTAATATTCAACATCTTTATGTTTATGTAACATCTGTATGTATTGAATGTTGCTATGATTGTCTATATACTAACATATCAAACTAGGAATAAATGTAGCAGAAATGAATTATTCTTATATAATATTTAATAACTTACGTCCGTCACTTTACTCTTGCATATATAACTGTCTATAACATAATACTATTTAATGATTCATTAACTAAATAGTCAAGTATCCTTACAATTGTAGCACTTATAAAAATAAATGTAGCATATAGTTGCAAATTGATTGCACATATAAAACATAGCATCTTGCATCAGTATTGAGAATTGTTCACGAACAATTACTTTTACTCCTAATACTATGCTTTTTGTTTTATAAATATACGGACGCACTGGTGGCAAGTGATCTTTGTCACGTGCATGCCTTCAAAAAACATATTTATATTACACCTATACATCATTTGGACCGACATAACATGTGCTATATATCGCACATGTGCTACATATAGGTGATTAATGTGCAATGTTTAATACCATTATAATATTAATGTGCTACATCTTTTAGTTATGTGCTTTACATATTTAAATAATGTGCTACATACATGCTATACATATTTACACGAACATATTACTGTGCTAGATATATTATCTATGTGCTACATATAGGTGATTAATGTGCAGTGTTTAATAATATTATAATATCACTGTGCTAAATATAATAGTTATGTGCTACATGTAGTAAAATAATGTGCTACATACATGATATACATATTTACACGAACATATTACTGTGCTACAAATATTATCTATGTGCTACATATAGGTGATTAATGTGCAGTGTTTAATAGTATTATAATATTACTGTGCTACATATAATAGTTATGTGCTACATGTAATAAAATAATGTGCTACATACATGCATTATATACGCATGTATATAATAATATACAGGCATATGTGTATTAGTATTCATAGTATACGTGTGTCACTTTAATCTTTCATATATAACTGTCTATAACATAATACTCTTTTTGTTTTATACATAGACGGACGCACTGGTGGCAAGAGATCTTTCTCACGATGTTAGAAGGGATACGTTTTTTGAGAATATTACTGCTGAGTTGGAGAGCAACCCACACATCAAAATAAATGAAATTGACATCGTAAGTTATGTTTAATATATCACTATTTAGGATTCTATTTAAATCAATGAAATATAATACTAAATTTTCTATTTGTAGTTTTTCTTTCCTATATACTGAGAGGAAATACTTTACAATATGCATTGATGTGAAGTGTGGTAAAAAATTTGTGCTTGATAGTATGAATGATGCTGCAAGTGAATGTCAGACTGAAAAATATGACGATTTACTTACTAATTTGGTATGGTGTACATTATATTTCATTATATTTATTCATAAAAAAATTAACATGATATGTTTCATACTTATTAACATTAGATTTTTTTTTGAATTTTTTTAGCGTGTTATATTATCCGAATATCTGAGTTACAGAGAACAGCATTCAAAAGCTACACTTGTGGAAAGAGGTCACTTTGAAATACCAACAATAAGATGGGGAGACAAGAGAAATTCAGTGGACATCGGAGTATATTTGTTGCGACATCTTGAGACATTCATGGGCGATGTTTCTAGAAAATGGGTGACTGAAATTACAACAAATCCTCACAAACAATTGTTAACCATGCGGGTCCGATACTGTGCAGAAATGATTAGTTGGGAGCATAATATCGTGAAGGATACAATAATGGCTTGTGCGGAAATTTTTTACCGTGAAGTGACTTCGGGGACAGAGATGAAAGTAGAAACAATGTTATTTGGTTGATTTTTTTTTCATAGTTACATTAAAACCATGGTATCAAACTTGGATGGTTGTTTTTTGATTTTGGTTTATTTCTAACATTGAACAAATGCAATCAGATTGATATGTTGAAAGTGTTTTATGGAATATGATATGGTTCTAAGTTTTATAATATATGTAGTAAACTGTTCATTCAATGTTTAGCCTTATCTATGCAGATTTTTATGTTTATATTAACTTGTTCGAACGCGCATTGTTTATTAAACGGTGATCAATATACAACATGATTGACAGATTTAATGAATAATATAATCTATGATACACAATCTTAAACAGCGAACAAATTTATATGTTGCATACTTTATTAATATTATATAACATTTGTCCCAAAAACAGTGCAAACATGATATATATTAATTGAATAATAATGGGTGTAATACATTGATGTAGCATAAGTTCATATATGTGTGGCATATCCTATAAACATTGAAAATATACATTGGTGTAATACATTGTCCAAATACGATGCACACATGATATATACGAATTTTTGAATAACGTGTGTAATATTATATTCTAGCATATCCTAAAATATGTGTGTCATATACGAATTACAAATTTTATGTAAATATTGTTAGCATCAATTATACATGATTTTAAAATTTAATCAAATAATGAAAAAAGACAAAATATAACAAAACGGAATAACATAATTATAAGCATAAAATGTATCAATTATTCAACTGAAATCAAAACTAAACAAATCTAAGATTTGTTGTTCTTAGGGCAATTCCTAGAATCATAATTCGTTAAAGTATTACATTTCCTACATTTCCTCTTAGGCTTGCTTGCAGATTCTATAGCCTTCTCCCTATTAGATTTTTTCCTGTTGGCACTGCCTTTAGTACTCACTATTGGAGGCGGAAGTAATCTAACCATTGATGGTTTAGTTGAACCATAATACTGCTCAAACATAGCATCTTTGTATTTTTCGGTAACATCATGATGCACACCAACAGAAAACTTCGCGGATGCTTCTTTAAATATAACCAAAAGCTCTGCTTTGCGTTCGGGATCACCCTCAACCAATCCAATGTATTTACAAGCCTCAAAGAACAACTCGTTGTTCCCACTACCATCCGAATAACGACTGTTGTTACGTTCCCTAACAACATCAGAACATGCATACTTTGTCCACCTATTGCAAATATATTTTTCTGGTATTTCTTTCATATTCAAGTTCAACATCATCAAAAAAATATGTCTGCACAACAAGCCATTGCGTGTGTAATACTTGCATGAGCATGATATGGAGTCCTCTGAAACAATACGAACAACTTCAAATATGCATCCATCGTTATCAACAACTGAATAACTTGTCAACTCAGATTGATCAATCATAGACAATATACGACACTCATGAACAGCAGTTTCAATCTTAGCTTGAACCTTCAAGAATATATTGTACGTATATATAGAGGCTGCATGACGTTCGATAGGAAAATGCATCTTGAGATCAGGTATACCTGTTTCATCTTTGTAGCTGAATTGATCATGTGTATTGCGTTGAGCATCTAGAGCACTTCCGAAATGAATATAGAATTCAACTAAATCTGCGTTGCCATTGAGATACTGCAGGAAGAAACTGTTTTCACTCTCAGAAAGAGATGTAGCGAAAATAAGCCGGAATCCAATATGAACGCAACGAAAACATCTTACCAAACCATTTATGAGAAGACAATCCATAATCGTTGACAAAATCATTCCATAGTTGATCAAATGCAGTCGGTTCATTGATCTCTGACCAAACAATGTTTATTAAATCTTTGTTTGAAATCAGGATCATCATTCAATGTTGATGGGACTTTCTCGACAACTTTTAGCATAATATGCCACATACAAAATCTATGTCTGGTGTTCGGAAGAACTACTGCAACAGCCTTCTTCAATGCAGGGTCCTCGTCCGTTATCAACATTTTCGGAGGAAAATTCATACACTCCACAAATTTTGTAAGCAACAATGAATATGATTCAAAGTCTTCCCTAGTTAACAAGCCAACTCCAAATGTCACACACTTACCGTGATTATCTTTACCTGTGAACGGCGCAAATATCATTTTATACCTGTTATATCAAAAAAAGATGTTAATTTCTTAATCTATATATTTGTTGTGTATCATATATTGCTAAAAAAACTGTAGAACATAATATTATAAATATATATTTGCAAAGGCTTATTACACATACTTTAAGAAAACTATAATTAATAAAAGACATCGCACATTATCAAATGCAAAAAAAAAAGAACATTGGCATTAACACATCAAACTTTAACGTCAAAACACATAGCATAACGTTTAAAATTCTTAGCACAAAGTTATAAATATGTTGCACAATTGATATTAACTATATAATATCTAATATATGATGTCAGTTTGTTAGTAAATAATCTACATTAATTGCCAGCATATAGAACATAATGGATTATATTGTAGCACACCATTGTAAATTCATAAACATTATCTATAACAGTATGGGATTTAATATAACAGTTATGTGCTACAATATAGGCAATTAATTGCCGATATGTAGCACATAACTGTTAAACAATATCAAGTTTAGAGTTGTAATAAGATGCTTATTACATATATAGGCAAATCAGGTTAAAAGTAATCTGCAGAGACATTAAAACATCAAACATTGACATCAAAACACATAGCATAACGTTGTAAAATCTTAGCACAATGTCGTAAATATGTTGCACAAAAACAGTTGCAACAATAATACAAAAGATTTCCTTCTAAAATAATATTGGACATATAATTTGACAGTTAAGAAAAACATTAAATATAACGTACCTTTTAGTCGAATAAGTGGCATCAAATGACACAGCTTCACCAAAAATATGGTAATTTACAATAGACAAAGAGTCAGCCCAAAAAAGGCTCTTAACTTGATTCCATTCATCTTGTTGATACTCAAACTTAAATCCAATACAAAACTCACGTTTGCGTTCCAACTTCCGCAACAAAATCTCCGCATCAACGCCATTAGAGAACGCTCTCATATCACGTGCATAATTCTTGAATTTAACAGCAGTACATCCAACATCCTCGAAAGTTCCAACAAGCTCTTTAAAAAGTCGATATGAACGCATAGGTCCTATATTCGCCCTACGGCATTTTGCAATCATCATCTCATGTGCAACACTAATCTTTCTGTTACACTTCATTAGATGTTTGTATCCATCTGATACCATTTCATGATTATGCGCCTCTATAAATATTGATACAACATAGCCTACACCAGCATCTAAACAGAATGCAACACGCGCCATATATCCTGACCTTGTCGACATCCTCCTCCGTTTTGTAATAATAGTATGTGAATTGCTTGGAGAATTATAAATTGGTTTTTTAACACCCTCTTTATTACAAACGGTATAACGCCAAACTATAGTATCATCATCATATTTGACTAAAGTTGTCATACGCGTTCCAAAGCCGCATGCAACACCATACTCACGATAAAACTTTTCACCCTCATTTAAGGTATTAAATATCTTTCCCACATATGGTTTCATCTCAGCAGGACAATTCGGGATAATAAGTTCATCGGAATTTCCTTGCGTACTTCCAACATCAGCTGTGAAATAATAATAAATAATAATTATGCAAAGGTAATTCATGTAAATGCAATAAAAATACATTAAAAATGCAATAAAAGATATACATAGATATAAAAAGGGATAATAAGATTGTCATTTAATATATATTTATGTGTGGCAATGATAAATACGGAGTGTTGTATATTTATCCAACAATGCAATATATAGAATAACAGTAAGAACGGAAACTAACAAACAAATAAAAAAGCAGAAATCAACATCCTATGTTTAAAAATTGCACAACTTATATTTTACTACTTAATTTCTAACATATGATATCAGTTTGTTAGTAAACATTGCACAGTAATTGCCTATACGTAGCATATAACTGTAATATTGTAGCATATATTCCATGTATGTTGATAATTATTGTCATGGGGTTAATACAGCTTATCCTCGGGACAATATCAGATCAACATAAACTTAAAAATAAAAAACTAAGAGACTGACGGAAAAATTAATAACGAAAACAATCAATATAAAAAAAATTCTGTATCGTACAAAAATAACGCAGTACATATAAAAAAACTACTCACATTTTTTTATCTGACAAACAACAAATATGCAATACAGGAAAATACGTTGGAAAGAAAATATAATATAAGTGCAACATGTATATATTAACAGTGCAACAAACATACAATACATGTGCAACTAAAAATCAATCAAGAACAATGATACAATATACATTAACCACTAATAACCTTGTTGTTCCATGGATAAAAACACGATTAAAATTAGGGATAATAAGATAGCCATTTAATACATATTTATGTGCGGCAATGAGAAATACAGCGTGCTATAGTTTTATACAACAATGCAATAGACAGTATTACAAAAATGAAGATTTACAAAACCACTGCAACGATTATATACATATATGCAATACATACACATTAAATGTACAACACAAATCAATCGAAAACACTGATACAATATAATATAAACTACACATTACCTCGCTGATCCATGGAGAGAAAACTCGATGATAATTATAAAGTGCGAAAATATGTAGATTTTCTTGTAATGAATAGTCTTCTGTACTGCAGTATAGATATATCAAATTTACACTGCTCCATAAATAGAAGATTTATAGATCCCTTAAATTTAGGTAATAACCGTTTAGATAATGCTGGGATTTACGAAATTGTCCTTTTCATGATTTTCAAAAGTCTGATTTATAGCATATTTAATAGTAAGTTTAGCACACCTATATTAAATCTGAATCATTGATTAATTGAGATAAATGGACAGGATTTATTCTTATTTTCACAACATTTACCATTCCTATATGATTTATATATATCGGTATAAAATTAGTAACAAGCAAAAATAAGTTGGACCAAGTCTATTCACAAAAGCGAACAAGACCCCGGCAGTTCAGATAAATTTTATGAACTTCATGGCAGTCCAAAATCTTAGCATCAATCAATCAGTATAATATATTTCACCATCGAAAAAATAGGAAATTAGTGGACCATATTATAGGTATGCACAAAACAAGTTGAATGTGTAAATAATGTGACATCAAGAATTGGAATATACTACTCCCCTAAAAAAGAATATTAAATCTACTATAATCTAATATTCTAAACACCCATAGGTATTAACACAATCTATACTTTGTGTGTAAAAATTAATATTGATACATAGATAGCTTCCCATAATTACACCAATAAGCTGCAAATATATATACCAGCATGCACCCTTTTCTGAAACTTCTACCCTAATAAAAACACTGCAAAAGAGCTCCCCTTTCATGTCTTGAATTCCATCACCAACTCTCTCTCGAAATGCAGTGTATGATCAAAATCTTCCTGATCACATCATTCTTCACAACACCTTCATTCCAAAGGGAAACCCCATCATCACCTCTATGTTCCAAGGCTGACAGAGCAGCCCTTCTTGGCTTCGAGGCCAGCATTTCGAACGATGCCACCGGCATCCTCTCCACATGGAGAGGCCACGACTGCTGCAGCGGCGGATGGGAAGGCATCGAGTGCGTCGCCGGAAGGGTCACCAAGCTCATCATGCAGAGGCCATCATCATCCCAAGCCCTCTTCATGAGGGGCACTCTGTCCCAATCTCTCAGCAATCTGCAATTCTTGGAGGTACTGATGATTAGTGGGATGAAGCACATTGCAGGAACAATTCCACACAGTTTTGCCAATCTCACACACCTCACACACCTTGCTCTTGAAGATAATTTCTTGCATGGAACAATTCCATCAAGTTTAGGCCTATTGAGGAACCTTCGAACAATGTCATTGAGTGGGAATCATCTGACAGGAAAGATTCCACCAGCTTTGGGGAATTTAAGGAATCTGTTGCAGCTGAATCTAGCAAAGAATTCACTCATAGGTCCAGTTCCCACGACTTTTACGGCATTGGGAAACATGCAGTTTCTAGATCTCAGTTTCAATTCATTGTCTGGGTCCATCCCAGATTTTCTTGGAGGCCTTTTGAATCTGACATATCTTGTTCTTACCAGAAACAAATTTTCGAACCAGATACCAATATCATTGTTCAACCTCACCAGTCTTACTGAGCTTTCAATTGATCAGAATCTCCTCACTGGGAGAATCCCAGCTGAAATTGGGAATCTGAAGTCTGTTTCTGTATTGAGATTAAGCTCGAATAAGCTCACGGGTCAAATCCCAGATTCCATTGCACAGCTGCAAAACTTGTGGAATCTTAATCTGTCAAGAAACATGCTCACAGATCCTCTGCCCAACACAGCATTTGGTGAAGGGCTTCCTTCTCTACTATCAATAGATCTTTCTTACAATGAACTCGATTTGCAGACAGTCCCTGATTGGATCAGGGAGAGACAACTGTATGATGTTCATCTTGCAGGGTGTAAGATCAAAGGAGCACTGCCGAACTTCACAAACCCCGAATTCTTAACCACATTAGACCTATCTGACAACTATTTCACAAAAGGGATTTCAAGTTTCATGGCAAACATGACAAACTTGGAAATTGTAAAGATTTCAAACAACTTACTCACATCTGATCTCTCATCAATCACACTTCCGAAGCAGATTGCCGTTCTCGATCTGCATTCAAACCGGTTGCATGGCTCTCTCTCTAAATTACTCAGCATTCGGTTGAACAACTTAAAAGTACTCAACATAGGAAGCAACAAGATTTCAGGTCACATTCCAAGTTCAGTTTCAAACCTGGCCAAGCTGGAAAGACTCGACATTTCAAGAAACCAAATAGAAGGAAGAATTCCAACGAGCGTGGGCTTGTTGGAGAATTTGAGGTGGCTGGACTTGTCCATGAACAACCTAACAGGGAAGATCCCCGAGAGCTTGCTGGGAATCGAGGCCATGAAGCATGTGAGCTTCAGGGTGAATAGACTGTGTGGGAAGATCCCACAGGGAAGACCTTATAACATTTTCCCTGCAGTTGCATATGCTCACAATCTGTGCTTGTGTGCCAAACCACTGCCGCCTTGTAGCAGCAAATACTACACACAGATTTCTTTCTAGTTTGATTTTTTTTCCATTGGGATCTTATTGTTTTTATTCGCATATTGAACACATGTAGCAAATATGGCACTATAGTGAATAGGATAGTATTATATCTTGATCAAGATAACTGAAACCTTTCACAGATGATTCAAGAATCCCTCATCTTTTACTGACTTTGGGAACTGATGACATCTCCCACAAATTAAATGAACTCTTGTAAAGTTTCATATCCAGTTTTTTGGCAGGTTGATGAAAAGAAACTACCTGGATTACTCTCTATGTTCACAAATATTTTTTCTTTTTCCCTATTAACAACTAACAAGAGATAAAAAACTAAACAGTGGATGAAGATCTCCGTTCAAGCATCAGGTTTTAACATAAGATCAATATTAAATCACCCAAAAATAATCAAGGATCTTGGGTCAGCCACTGATACAATATCAAGTATATTAGATACTAGATACAGTTGGATAGTTCATAGTAATCCACCATTATCCAGCAAAATAAAGGAGGCCTATGTACATCATCCCCTAAGGTAATCCCTAATGTGCATATTGGTGGGACCTATGACAAACAACAGTATTTGAATCATGTAAAGTATCAGCTTTGGTGGCAAGGGAAGACTTCGCTGCACAAAATGGCATGTTGCATGCCATGGTTAGCATAAACTTGAAGAGATTAGACATCATCAAGGATCATTGACTATGGCTATCTAAGATGGTTCATGACACAAGATTTTCTTTTCTTGCAAAAGCAGTCTCTTGGAAACTTCTGATTCGTGATATAGAAAATCGACGACCAAGTCTCTCAACTGTTTTGCTCTCTCGTAAGATTTAGTTCCTGAAACAACTACTTCCAGTTCTCTGTCAGTTCTTTTATGTTTAATTTCCTCCTGCATGGAAACAATTTAGGATATCAATAAAATTTGGAAAGGGTCAGGTGGTTTGATATTTGTGACGAGTGAGGGCATGTAATTACATGTGAAAAAGCTTCTAAATATAAATATGCGTTCATGCACCTGCGCTCGTTACTATATAATGCAACTTGCAACAGTTCATACATAATCAGAGACAAACCACTACAATAGCATAAAATGGACATTTCTCAAAAACAAAGAAGAGAGCATGGACTGTGATAAGTTGAATCAAACCAACAAACTGAAAGCAGTTGTACCAGGCTCACAGGGAGTAAGTTCCATACGCTTGCACCAAATGTTCTCGCCGATGCTTTTCGGGTAATAACCCATGGCCTGCATAAGTATAAAATTGAAGAATGCTAATTTTCTATCAAGAAAACAAAAATTGGCATTGATATTTTTTAAAGCATGTTACACAGATTCATAGTCATCTAGTCAAAGACATTATATTTGATGTAGTAACAGAGTTATAAACATAGTGACTAAGAAGTTCCCTGGGGTGGGAGGATTCTGCTTGACATGGCAATACAATGACATGTTGTTGTAGATTTGCAGTCTTCAACACATTCAACTATTGTCTTTCCATTTTCATTGTAAATATTTAATTCAAAATGTGAAGCAAATAAATGGAAGACAAAGGAAGAAATCAGAGAGGAGGGTACACCCATCTTCTTTAATCCATATGCTTTGAGGAAGAAAACTATATCCAACAGAATAACTACCATATTAGATCTACTCCTCTTAAATATATTTATTTCTATCTCCAACTGCTTCAACATCTCAGTTGGGTGCATAAGATAGTTGATAACAGGGCATCAACAGCCACTCCACCAAGCAAAATAAAACTCAGTTTAGACACACAGGTGCCCTAATATTAGTGCCTTCCTACTTCAGCAAATTAGTTTTCAAGAACTTGGTAAACTTGTACCAAAAATTTATTCAATACAGACCAGTTTACAAACAGTGATGCATATGTACCAGATACAAATCATCTTGAAGGCAATAATAATCAAGTAATGGAAAAGCACTAAACCCATCGAGCTAGTAATTTCTATATTAAAATTCTAGACATTCCCACCAACAGAAGAAGGGGACAAGTTAAAAAAAGAAGGCTGAAGGAAAAGACTGAAACAATACTTAGATCATAATTAGCCTCCATTGAATATTACTCAAAATCCAGAATAGGCAAAGTCAATCATACTGCTCTGTATTGGTAAGTAAACATGCATAACCCAGGACTTATGAGTTATGATTAACGTGGGGATCACTCAATGGGAAAAAAATGTGATATGGGAAGAAGAAGCACGACTTCAGGAATCTTTTATTTTATTATGATATAGTTAGCATAGATTAAAGACTGCACTTATTGCTATCTACAGAAATTAACTTTTTAGGCCGACTCAAAAAGTCAGTACAGGTCATGCGGACTCGTGGCTTGCACTCTAACTTACTAGAAATCACACTCATCAGTCTTCTCCAGGAAAAGTAATAGACCTCAAACAGTCTCGTACAGGGTAAAGATCAATAAACCAGGGATAAAATATAATTTGGCAAATGAGCTTGCTATTCAGAAAGATAATTGCATGGTTTTGCTCTGCAAGATAACCATATCATTCCATTGATCAAATTCCTTTAAATTGCAATAGTTCACTTACGTATATCGTACCAAAATATCTTGATATCATCATCATTAATATTAATGTTCCCCCACCCCTCCGGAAAAAGAATAAAACCAAAATCTACTTTAGATCAACATTATGTCAACTGATGCAAGACTTGACGAAAGCATGATTATATCAACCAAAACAATGTTTCAAGTTTATTGAAGTGACAGAGAGATTGTAAAATGAACTCCATACACAAACTTCAATAGAGATTGTAAAATGAACTCCATACACAAATTATATGGCAAATCGTAATGCACTAACGCTATGAAGTTTTATTCCCTAAAGAATACCTTCCTCTTGATGACACAATGAAGTGATTAGGACTGTCCAAGTATTCATGTATAGTCTGAGCCTTCGTTTGACTATCCACCATTATGGCTCCCCTTGCAAATGGGTCTGTCAACTGACTTGGAAACACATATACTTCTGGCAGAATAGTAGTTTTCTCATAAATGAAGCTCTTGATCGATGATGGGGTTAGGTCTTTCTCCAAATTATTGATGAATATAAAAAAGTGACCATCAGCTGTAACCAAATCTTTAGTATTGCCAGATTTTGGTCCCATATCTTCATCTTGATTTGTACATTGGTCATATTTGCTAATCTTTGCCGGATCTGCCATACAAAGTAAAAAATCATACATCAAAAGACTATGTGAAACAAGAAAAGAAGTCCTTGCATTAAAAAATAGCTTCCAAAATGAAATTCTTTTTGTTCATTTGTCATGAAACATCTCATAATTAGATAGCATATTATGTTGATGCACCTAATTGCATAAGAATGCTCTTAAGTATAAGCGAGTAAAGTTTCATGATCGAAGTCATGTGCATTTAGATGGTACAAAACATTATAGAAAAGAATTAAAGCAAACCTTCAATTTTATCTGTTAGACTTTGAAGCTTCACTGTAGTTTTTGACTCCTGCATACAGGTTATACAATCAAATCCAAAGACATATGCTTAATGACAAACAGGCGCACTCAGGAACTTCAGAAAAAATCTTACCAGAGGTCTATTTTGAGACGATTTTAAATTATTTTTAATATATAAGAGACTATTCTGTTTTCCATTTGATTGTGCATTGGATGCTGAGTCCAAATTAGCTAAGTTCGAGAGAGACTTGAAAGACAAGACGTTCTTCTTAGCCATTCTTGCAAAAGCACCGATTCTAGGATCAATTTGAGTTGCAGGTTCTAAAAAGCATATGCTGGCAATGTTAACAGAGGTCAAAGTACCACGTCCACGTCCATGTTGCCAAAATAGCACAAAAGTGCACAAACACTCCTCTTCTCCACCAGAAAATGAATGTTGCCTGTGTTCCACCTACCAAATACATGAAGATGCAACACAAAAGTGATTGGTATAAGAAATTGAACCAAATATATAGCACCTCCGGTTTCAAGCAGAACTCAGAACCTAAAATTGTTAGAGTGCCTCAAAACAATTATCTATAAATAGTCATACAATAGTGAAGTTAAAATTGAAAGGGAACTAAAAAAGTGCAGGATTCGCATTTATGAACAGATCAAGATTCCAGTTATGGTAAATTATGGTATCTTAGTTGAGACCTTAACCAGAAACCCACACTAAGCTGAAACAGTATGATTATTTGATTTGTTTTGGTTGTGCAAAGAACATGCCCTGTTTCTAGAAATCTACAATAATTCAATTGATTGATGATTACTTCTCCTTTTTAAATACATCATTACTTCAGATAATTCCAACTTCAGAATAAAATGGTACACCTAGCATTTTCATTTTATTTTGTCAAGTTTATTATACGCAAGTACAAAAAGCATTACAAAGGTATAATCATCAAACCCTAAAACTTCTTAAGTTTATACAATTATTAGCTCCGGAAGGACAAATTTAGAGGGAAAGATGCAAATGCAGCTCCTCCTATTATGCACACAAATCGGCTGAACATGAGTAGACAGACAGAGGAATGGAAGAGCTCACTGCTTCAACAACGGCGTCGTAGAACCTGAGGTCGTCGTCGCTGGTGCCATGGGCGGCGCACACCGTGGTTCCGGTCGAGATCCTCACGCACTGGTCGTCCTGCAGCTGCCGCGAAACCGGCCTGAACCGGCTGATCAGCTCCTCCACTTGCACCTCCGTCCGGAAATTCCCGGCGGAGAAGACGATCTCGTAGACCTCCGGCGAGCAATGGTACTTGACGGTGAGCGTCCCCGCGGCGGCGTCCAGAACGGCGCAGACGCTGTACCACGCGTCGTCCTCGCTGGCTCTGTACTCTAGGTCGTATGGCGACGCCGGATCCGTCGTCTCCGTTTTCACCACGCCCGCCATTAACGCCTCTGACATGCTGCTGTGCATGCAGTATACGCAGAGAGAGAGAGAGAGACGGAGGGAGAATGTGAACAAAATACTTTGGTGAGGTAGGAATTTACCAGAGCAAAATCAGAATTCCCAAAAACATTTGATCAGAAAGGTAGATGAAAAACATTTATGAAAACCCTGAATTTAGCAAAAAAGATTGGGAAACATTTTTGTTTTTTAATCTTTGGGGAACAGACTGTTCACTTACTTTTTCATTCAATTTCACAAGAAAAGTTAAACATCACGAAAAGACCGAAAAAGTCGATCACTATTCACTAATGACTATACAAAAAGCGAGGGAAAATGGAAATGGATTATGGTATGAGACAAAATACGAAAATGAGGGAATATTCTAGTAGACGATGCCACATACGGTCATGAAGAATGTGTAGGCAATTAATTCAGAGAGTATCTACTATAATTACTTAGATTCACTATAGGAAGATAATACGTCCTCACTTTCTCGATACAATAATTTTCAATCTTTTGCATCATAATGAATTTTCAATCTTTTCTATCAGAATTAAGAAAATATTAATAAACATCAAATTTGATATACTTTTTATTTTCTCTTATTTAAAGGCATTTTGGAAGGGAAAGAGAGAGAAAAAATATATCGAGTATGTAATGGGAGAGTTGGAAAGTTAGTTTTAATAAGAAATTATATATAATTAACTTTATTAGAAGAGAACATCTTATCTTAAGAAAACAAATTCAAAAAGCTAAAAGATATTATATTGAGAAACGAAAGGAGTAATATTTTATTATATGTATTGTATAGGTGGAGTAATAGAATATGTCTAGCTCTTCTAAGTACATCGGCATATGCGCATGAGAATCATATTCCAATCTTAATTAAAGTATGGCCTTAATGATTGTGTCTCTATACGAAATTTCAGTTAGAATGTAGTTCTCAGGTGTCCTCAAGTAAGGATATCCTCACATGAGACTTTGTCTTCGTACTATTATCTTAAAATTCATATCTCTTGTGTTGTCAACTTCATAGTATGACGTCCGACAATTGAGTAATTAAACCGAGAGTTGGCACGACGAAGTTAGAGTTTCGCGATAATTCAAGTTGCAATTACGAATGTCGATGCCAAAATTGGTAGCAAAAATTGAGTAATCGAGTCGAGAGTTGGCGCAACAGAGTTAGAGTTTCGTGATGATTCTAGTTGCAAACATTTGACACCAAAACTGATAGCACGTAAGGACAACTCTTACCATGGTCTTCAAAGGCATTCAATCAATTTTGAATTTCAAGTTGTTATTGATATCTAAAAATTTCAAGTTCAAATTCATGTAGAAATTTAGGAGATACGAATTTGCTACAAATAAAAAAATATGGATATTATTGCAACATTTTAAAATTTATATTTAATTTACAAAAAACACTAAAAACTTGGGATTTAATTTGCAATTATCATTTATCTTAACTATCAAACATTACATTAGTAATTTATCAAATATATAAAAAGCTGTTTTATAAGGTATTTAAACTTGATTATATTTTTTTACCATAATAGAAATTTAATATTTTGTAATTACTAATATATAAAATTGTGTTATAGTACTTTTAGTGAAACTAGGCAAGATTTTAGTTGCTCTCACAGAACATAGAGCACCCTTGGACTAGAGATTGTTGGCTGCGGCTTGCTTCGAAAAAAAATTACATAGACATCCAACAATCCACCGACTAGGACGCCTATGTATATAATGTAATTGCACGTGTGCCATTCGGATCCTAATTTTTAATATTTTCCCCTATTTTATTTTTTCTGTCCATAAAAAAATATGTCATCTACATTTAGTAGATGATATGAATTTTAATAAATTTTGATAAATATTTTTGAATGAATAAAGGGTCCCATCATAAATATTTTTTGAATAAAAAATTATGATTTTTTTTAAGTAATGAGCGGTTGTAAAATTGAATAATAAAAGTTGATTATTATATAGTGCGATTTTTTTATAATGGTCGTGAGGTTTAATAATAAAAATTGAGTGTGAGGTAGTAATCCAAAAAAGAAAAATGGCACACTCTTTATGAACGTCGAATAAAGTAATTATGATACATTCTTGATAGACGGAAATAATATTTGTTTTAAAACTATAAAGTTTTAGCTGCTCAAAAACTTTAGTTATTTATGGCTTTGCTCTATGGAGGATAGATTATATAAAAATCATAAATTAAATGAGAAATATGAACTAATCTACATCTTTAATCCAACAATTTTACTAGTAACTTTTTCTTTTAAGTTTTAACTTATTTATAATCATGTCATATTTATGAGTTAATATATTAAAATAGTCATCTTCATCTTATCAAGATAAAAGGTAGTCATAGAAGTAGAAAAATATTCCCACGAATTTAGCTCAATTTGTTAAGAGCTAACGGATTTAGAACAAAGATCAATGATAAGTCATAATAGCTGCAGTGTGAGAGTTTCATCATCTTTATGGTGACTTCTTATTGACACTAGACAAAGTCCTCATAACTTCTTAAATGTCGAGTCAATGTGATTTATCTCCTCATATTCTCATAGGATTGGAGTGTGGAGGCTCTTGGGGTATAACTTTCTCTTTTGGAACAAGAAATAAAAAAATAAAAGAAATAACTATTTTTGAATTATAGTATTATACTTTAATTCGCGAGTTCAAGATTAAATTTAAAAATTTAGAAGTTGGTGATTGTGAACAAAGGCTAATTTTAAGACAATTCACAATAAAGAATAAATTTTAAATCTATTCTTGGTCGTGAATTATTCTATAATTTACGATCAGTAATATCTTTTAATTACTATAAACTTAAGGGTCATTTCTTGTACACTTTTATTTATAGGGACTTAATAGCAATTTTAACCAGCTGATTCAAACAACCCCACCCCCCCTGGCGCATAATTCCCAAAATAAGCCCTTCCTATTTTAAACCCAACCACGCCGGCCTTCCACACTCCACTCACATATTTAGAGAGAGAGAGAGAGAGATTCGTCAGGCGGAGAAAGAGATGGCAGTGAGCGAAAATTTGCGGCTGACGAAATTCCGGTTCAATTTCGGCTGAGGGGGGAATTTGCGAGAGCTGCTACGACTCGCCGCCGCATGCAGGTTTATCGGTGAATCTTTTTCACGGTTATAATCAACAGAGAATATTCACGCATTTAGATATTTTTTAAGTTTTCCTCTACTTGTCGATAGTAGTTTGTTTATTTGTATGAATACAAATTTCAATTCCTCTGCAGGTTTAACTAGTAAGTGGAATTAATCAGAGAAATTGTTCGTTTGCGCTTTTTCTGCTGTCAATTTAATTGAGGAACAGCAATCAATGGCCTACGCAGTTGCACCGCATAAATCCTTGATTGAGTTTCATAATTTGCATAGATTGAACTCATTATCCAACCGAGCAGATATAAATTCGGATGCAAGGGCTGCAGTGCCCTCCTCCGTATGCTATCGCAGAACTAAGTGTGCTCTGCAGCAGACTGAAACGAATGGTGCGAGAACAACACCTTCTTTGTGGTGCAGAGGGCAACAAGTGGGTGTTCGCCTTGATAAACACGGTGAGGGTAGCGAACAGGAGATGAAATCAGATGGTAACAAGATGGCAGCTGAGAGGAAATTCAACGGCAAAATGCATCCGAGCAAATATTTGTATTCATTGAAGTTTGCTTCGGATGGTTCCTTTATCGAAAATGATGAGAAGACCAACAATGAGATCCTCCAGAGTTTGTGTAGTCGTGGGAAATTAGTTGAAGGAGTGAAGTTGGTTGATGTGATGACGCGTAGGAACCAGATTCCGGATTTGCAGTCGTGTATAAACATGATCAGAGGTCTGGTGAATGCTAAGCAAACAGACAGGGCTTATAAGGTTCTCCAATTAGTGGTTATGACTGGTGGGATTCCTGATATCATAACCTATAATATGGTGATCGGTGGTTTGTGTAGGAAGAGGTATCTCAAGGCTGCCATTGATTTGCTAGAGTGCATGAGCTTGAGTGGTTGCCCTCCGGATACCATCACTTTCAACACAATTATACGAGCCATGTTCGATCAGGGCAAGTGTGACGAGGCCGTTCAGTTTTGGAAGGACCAGCTCAGAAAGGGATGCCCTCCTTTTGTGATCAGTTACACAATCCTCATTGAGTTGGTGTGTAAGAAGATTGGAGCAACTCGGGCTCTGGAAATCATGGAAGATATGGCAGTTGAGGGGTGTTATCCTGATATGGTGACTTTTAACTCCATTGTGAATCTTACTTGTAAGCAGGGGAATTACGAGGAGACTACATTGGTCGTGGGCAATCTTCTGTCGCATGGGATGGAACCAAACACTGTAACGTACAACACTCTGCTGCATTCTCTTTGTATATATGGGTGTTGGGACGAAGTAGATGAGATGCTCTCCTACATGAATGAAAGCTCAAACCCTCCCACATCTGTGACGTACAATATTATTATCAACGGTCTGTGCAAGGAGGGTTTGGTTGATCGTGCTATAGACTTCTTTCATCAGATGGTTATACAAGGCTGCTCTCCTGATATTATTACTTATAACACCTTGCTACGTGCACTATGTAAGGAGGCCATGGTAGACGAAGCTATTGAGATTCTTCACCGCTTAAGAAATACTAAGTGCTCTCCCACCATTATCACTTACAATATTGTTGTTGATGGATTGGCCAAGCAGGGACTGATGGGGAAGGCAATGGAGATCTACAAGTACATGCTGGAGCATGGGCCTCGTCCCGATGATGTTACATATCGATGTCTGATTTGGGGCTTCTGTCGGGCGGATCAGGTTGAAGAAGCTGTGGAGCTGCTGAATGTTATAGGTAAGTATAGCAGACGCAGGGTGAGAGACAACTGTTATAGATTCATAATTCATAGACTATGCAAGAAGAAGGAAGTGGATGCCGCTGTTGAAGTAGTGGAAATGTTGGTTTCGAGTAGGAAAAATTGTGATCCCATCTTCTGTGCCACCATTATTCTGGGAATACACGCTGCGGGCATGATTGATGAAGCTACAGAGCTGCGCAAGAAGTTGATAGAGAGAGAGTTGCTCACACTTTAGGCGGGTATCGTAGGTTATAGAGTTTCAGACTAGAACGAGAGGAGGCGTTTGCGCGTATGGACACGTTTTAAGTTCTTTTTTAGGGAGAGGAAGAGAAGGGCTCTTGAAGCTAAAGAAACTCGGATTTTATATTTTCTCAACTCATGAGTTTTGAACACTTTTAAAATGATTCTCGATGCACATTTTGGTCCCTCATTCTGTTCTTGGGACTTTTTATGTATGGGTCTAAAGGCTATTCCAAAGTTACTGTCTTCATTCTTTTTTCCATTTAAATGCTTTATTATATTATTATAAACCACAACTTTCTAACATTGATGATGAGGAGTAAGAAGCCATAAATTTTTTCTTAATTTCTTTTTTCTTTTGCTTTTGTGATGATAAGAAAAAAATTACAACTACTCGAGGTGTATAGATAAACACCATTTCTATGTATAGATAAACACCATTTCTATGCAATAATTTACGAAACCCTCATACGAGTACATTAACAAAATCTTGTTCGACAGACTTTATCAAGAAGCCGCTCATATGCTTTGGCTACCATCATGCCACCTTTTGTGTTGTACACTAATCATTATATATATAAATTGATTAATGTACATACAATCAGAACAAATCATGTCCATTATATTTGAAAATTTAATGGTTATTCTTAGGTGTGCATCTAAATTAATTATATGCACATTTATGCATTTAATTTGTGTATTGAATTGATTTATCATGGTTGATATTTATCCTCATATTTAAACTATAAGAACTACTCATACGATAATCACTCACTATTTATATATATATGAGGGTTAACGTGAGAACCATTTTTATCATGAGAACGTGAGAACCAAAAATAATGGATTCGTTGTAAAAGTTGATGAATCCGTCGAAAAAGCTATTAAATCCAAAAATATCCAAATAAATGAAATTTTCGTCCCTTATGGGATTCGAACCGAGTGAAAAATATCGAATTTTTGAATTTAATAACTTCCCAACAGATGCATCAAACTTTTATAGCGAATACATTTTGTCGTGACAAAATTTTGTGATTCTTAATTTTCACGTTAAAAATTATTCTTATTTGAATCTAACTATATATATATAGGGGTTGTTTATGGTAAGAAAGTTCCTTAATATATGAAAATAGTAATAGTAGCACATCTTTCATATTTGTGTAGCACAAACAGAATTACTATATTGCACATATTAGTTTAAAACATATTTCATCCATTCGTAGCACATATGTTAAATATATTAATTTAGCACATCTTTCATTATAGCGTAGCACAAGAAGTGTTCTAGTATTGAACAATAATCCGCGTAACACACAAAACACAAAAGAGTAATGCTATTCAGCCATAATGTGATCGGCCATAATCAACTTTATTAAATGAAAAAACTATTTATTTAATTCTTGATCTATTAAAAAATTGGTTTTACATTAAAATCATCTTATGGAATTATAATTTTGCACCTATCGAATGAAAATTTTAAATTTAAATTTAATAATTTAATATTTTTCAGAACATGTGTGAAAAGGGTGTATGGCCAGCCATAATATGACCGCATAGCTTTATTGAACACAAAATTGTAACACAGCCGAAAATTAAATCTCAACCATTGATATAGCAAATCAAATGTCCAGATTCATTCATATTTCCTACAAAATTATCCTTTCCTACCTGAACCATCTCAGATATATATATATATATATATATATATATATATATCCAGATTTTATCATATCCTTATACATAATGTTTTCTAGAGAGAATATGAAATTCCATCTACGAAAATATGGTAATCACAACAAATTGAAACTATAATATTAGAGTTGATGATGGAGCACCATGAAAAACTCATCATAGCAAAATCAAGTTTGAGATTAGTTTTTGACAAACAAACCTCTCCATCTCCCACAACCTAAACGGCATATTGACAAAACTAAGACTTGCAAAGTGATCAATCAAGATAGATTTTGACATCAATACCATTATCAATAAGGGACTGAACAACTGCCCTTATTTTCCCTTCAAACTTGTCCCTTTCCCTAGGGGTATAAGAAGCTGTATACACGTCGGCTTCTCTCGCCCTATCGGCCAAAATCTGACCTATTGACAAACATGCAGGTATGTCGGATCGTGATCTCAGTGCAGCCTTGATATCTTTCGAGTTAGTCCCAGCAACCGCAACCTGCTTGCATGTCACTCTGTGAGTGATTGAAGCAGAGACAAACCGTTTTGAGATGAACACGTCCAGAGTAAACGGTTCCATGTAAGCGACGGTACGCTGTTTGAAGGATACATGCTTGTTTGGATTCTTTGACTTCTTTTCTTTTTGGTAAGTGTATGGCCTGCTATTATTGTCATCAAGAAAATCTTCGACGCCAAAAAAGCTTCTTGGCGCAAAAGAAGGCTGCGAGAATATAAGAGAAGATAAGAGCAGATATATATCCCGTCTCATTGTCGATGCAAACTGAATTCTTAGAATTAGAATCCATATCTACTGGTATTCTCAGTCTTTTAGCATAGCCATCAAAAGAACTGGAGCAGATTTGTAATAAAGGATAGACAATAGTGAATGAAAAGTTACAAATTCACCTGACCAGAGTGAAAACCCCGAATCTGTAATAATGATCTGAATTCACAGCCTCCATCCACACGAGCACATAACTTGCGGCAAGCTAGTCTCAACATACTAACACAACCTATACAGAATTACCGAAAGAGTCAAAGAAAAACAAGATAACAGTATCTTCACACTCCCATCCTACAAGCACATTACTGCTCGCCATAACACATAAAAAATTAAAAGGAGCCTAAGACCATTCAGGGCATTCATCATCTATGAATTGGATCGAACATGCATTACCATAAATTTATAAATAGAAGGGAACTCAAACCGAAAATGCAACTAATGCTTTTTTTCAACCCCCTTTTTCATATCCTCTGATCCATACACACTCTCAATCTATTATACCTTAGTATCATATCACATGCTGGGATGCAAGTTAACATCATTGGAGCATGTTTTCAGACCTGAAGACAAACACAGTACCATTCAACCAGTTTGCAAGTGTTTAGTTATTATTCTTATCAATTTCTTCAGGTTATACCTAAGATGATCCAACAATTTTCAATTTGCTATCAGAGAATTTGAATTTATTTTGCTAATGATAGATGAGACAAAAAAGATAGTTTCCCCTCTAAACAGAGAGAATGGCACAGGGTAAAGGTACAAACTACAAAGATATGCATAAGAATGACACAGACAGAGACAAAGTAGAATGTGACACGTATCAAACATGAGAATTCATTTACCAAATTGTAAGAGTTATGAGGTACATAAGAACAAAAATCTCAAGTTATTCCATTTCTAGGAGTCAATATGAGAAGATGCCGGTAACGAGTGGCAGTCAAAAATGGTAGCAGCGATTATTTCTAAAACAATTAAAATAATCTGAACTTAAAAAGATTCTCAGATCGTGAGAGAAAGTATTGTTTTCCACAAATAGGCTCTCAGCAAAATCCAAAATGTTTCAAACAGAACTTGGGGAAGTCTAATTCAAGTGCTTGTATACTGCAAGTTGAATGCTTATATGCATCTAGCTCAGAGAATTCACAGCATACAAGTAAACAAAGACTGATCCTCAACACAATAAAGCACATTAGGATCAGATGCATAATAAAAAGGCCCCTCACAATTTTCCTGGTGGTAAAGTAAAACTATAAAATTTCGACATCCACCATTCATATATTCAAAGACCACAAACATACAGAATAAAACAGCACAGCCAACAAAGTAGTACATACTAGACGCAAAAGAAACTTAGAGCAATGCCATACTACAGCCACAAAAGGAGACAAAAATGAGTGTGATTTTTTTATGTGGAATCTCAAGCAGAAATTTTGAGGAAGTAGGTCGACTAACCTGTAATAAAATAGCAGAGGAGGGGCGGTGTAATACCCCGTATCTTGGAGTACTATTATAATAGATTAAGTTGATTAATATGTGAATTTGATAATATTAAAATAAGCAATTGAGACGACAAATTTCATATTCCAAAAAAATTTATCAGATAATTAGTTATACAGAATATGCACTCATTACTTATCAAACGAGAAATTATTGATCAGTCTCGATGAAATTTACAAAATCAAAATAAACAAACAACTAATGAAAGTCGGAAATATTTTAGAAACGTAAACAAGCCGGATGATTTATATCACGATAAATTGTCATATCATCACTTTTCCCTATTTTCCTCAACGTTTCCTCGATTTCCTCAACCTTCTCCAACACTTACAATCAAGGGCTACACCCTTAGGTACTATGTACTAATACTCTAGAATCTATCATGCACTCAACCTTTAACATCACATAAGCCGATGAATGCTGCACCATTTGAAAAGAAACAAAAAAAAAAGGAACAAGGGATAGAAAGTAAGAGAAACTATCGACAGGGTATAGGAAAGAAAGAAGAAGTTCTTAATCTTTTTCTCAATCCAACTCTCTAAGGTAAATTCCTTCAGCTTTTGCAAGGCTCTGTTGGTTTTCATCTTTCATAATAATCTTAACATCTTGAGATCGTTTCTTATATTCAAGTTTTATAGAAGCAAAATTACATGATTCCTTAAGCTTCATGGCAGAACAACACAATCCATTCACATAGCATGTTTCAACTCAAATTTCTCAATATCATAGTTCAAAAAAATAATTCTACAAGAAGACCACGACCAATATCTATATACACATGTACGAGAGTCAACTGCATAAACAGGAATACACCAAAACAAATGGGCGAATGTTTTATAGAATAAGGAATTTAGAAAGTTAGAGAACCTATTTCTTTTGAACCTAGTTGCGAGTCCTTGAATCTGTCTGGAAGGGTGTAGAGACGAGGCGACGGGGTTGGAATAATCCTGTTCGAGGCTACAACCACGACTACTGTCCGTACCACCGGATGGGGGCAGGGCGGAGACGAAGATGACGAGCAGCAGCTGTGACGACGATTGCTGGCTGAGACGCACGATGCTGTCCCTATCCCGTCGAGTAGAGGAAAAGGCAACGGCGGCGTGGAGGCTTTAGCTGCTGCCGGCGGTGTATCAGAGTGAGAAGACGGCGGCGGCAACTCCGCTTGTCGTGGCTGTTGTGCGTCGAAGCACGGGAGGGCGGTGCACGTCGGATCCCAGCGACGGCGGTTGCCGTTTGGTGGCTGCAGTCCGCTAGATCGGGCGAGATGGCGACGACGACGAGGCTTCGGTCGACTCCAAATGACGACGGCGGCACGCTGCTGTGGGAAGAACAACAAGTGGCGACCTTTCCTTGTTGTTGGTCGAGCGACGACTTTCGACGGAAGGCCGGAGAAGACGCCTATGCATGTAGTGCGGACGACGAGAGCAGATAGAGATGGGATGAGACGACGACGATGATGGCCAGTCAATGAGCGACGACGGCTACGCGGAACGGGCGCAGCAGCGGCGCCTTCTCGAGAGGGATGAGATGGTGCGGCTGTGCGAGTGTGTTGGTGAGAGTGACCGAATGAGAGAGAGCTAAGATAAAGGGATAGGCGAGAGCGGTCGTCGGGGATGATGCTCTCGTCGACGGCGATGCTCCGGCGGGAATGGAGGCGGCGGCGTCAGATTGAAAAGAAGGGGTAGGTGTTCCGATTGTGTGTGCGTGAGGGAGAGAGGCTGGAGTGAAAAAAAGAAAAGAAAGGATGGGCTAGGGTTGTTCTATCTTGGGATGGGCTCAAATAAATGGGTCTAGAATTAAAAGAAAATGAATATGGGCTGGTTTTAAATTCATTCTACTAACCCAAAGAATTTAATTAATATGGAAGTGGGTTAGCTTTAATTTAATTGACTGAGCCCAAATTGAATTTAATTAAGGGATATTGGACTTGACTTTAATTAATTAGATAAATAGTTTGAGCTTAAGTTATTGGGCTAAAAAATATATATATAAAAATTAAGTTGGAACCCCAGTCTCTAATATACAGAATTGAGCTTGAATTAATTATAGTTGTTGGGTTTGATTTTGATTAATTGTTTGAGCTACCTAATAAAATTAATTAAGTTTATGCCTTTAATTAAAATTAGAAATGAATCTTTAATTAGATTCTTAATTGGACTTAAATGGCTAGGTAAGCATTTCTTTTTAACCTCTAAGTGATTAGGGAATGAGCGAGAAATTCTAACGATTAAGTAATATTTATAACGTTAGTCTAAATAGAGAATACAAAATCTCTAATAAAATCTTTAATAGAATGAAATCACGAACTCCTTCCAATAAGAATTTCATTCGTTTTAGATGCCTTATTTATTATTTCTATGATAAAGGTCAAGCGATGAAGTGATGATGAAGAGTCCGTGAAATCATGAGTAAGCTTCGAATCAAGTGGGCTTTCTTATATATAAACAAAATCAAATGATTCATTCAAGCATTTATTTTTCTTTTCAAAATCTTCGAACTGAAAATCTTTCAAGTATTTTCTTGCCATAAATGTTTTAATAATTGTGTATGATACATATCTGTGTTTGGCTATGCCAAAAATTCGAGAATCGAATTCGAGTCCTGTGTTGGGGACCCCTAGACAGGATTCGTGTACACAAGTAACCGAGAGTCATCCTAAAGGGTTGATCGGTCCGATGACCGTGGAAGGAGGTGTTGGAAATCGCGAACATATATATATAAAATATTATATATGTGGTCAAGTTACCAGGAAGCTACTTTGACCAAGATTTTGAGTGACGTAACGTTTAATTTTGTGAAATTAAACGACATAGGATCGATCTACGTTCTGAGTAGATGATCGTGGTGTATTCACATTCTCAAATCCGATTTTCGGTGAGTAAGAAATAATGGATCAAAGTTGGTCACTTAAACATGGAGTTATGTGATTAATGGGATAAGTATGGATTAATTAATCTTTATCCCACATTGATTAATGTACCTTCATTAATTGTCTATATAAGTGGTTCATTGAACACTTAGTATAATTATGTGCACAAGTGATGGGTTGGAAAGCCCACGCCACAGACATGCCGCCGCCGCCGCCGCCGCCGCGCCCGGCTCGGCTCGGCCCGGTCCGGTTCGTGGTCCGTGGATCGTGGATCTTGGCAATTGGTCTTTGGGTGGTCTTTGGGCCTGTTCGTGGGCTTGCTTCGTGGGCTCGGTTCCGTGGCCCATTGCCCTATATTTTGGATCAATGTTTGATCGAGCCGGAGATGGAGTTGGTCCGGGCCCAACTCGTGTAGCCCAATCCGTTGGGCTCGCAGACGATGGAGTTGGTGCGAGGCCCAACTCGTGTAAGTCCAATCCGTTGGGCTGCTGTGCACTTGAAGAGACTTCGGATCGTCCCATGAACTCGAACGCACGCGTTGTCCGGATTCATCGTAACCGTCTTAACGTTCGACATGAAGGCTCACGGAAACGTGCCCACGTTGTCTCCGAAACCGCCGCACACTCAATAGGGGACATAACTCCGTAACACCCGACATCAATGCGGTGTTGACTCAAGATGCTTTCCCATGAGGGGACGACGCCTATAAATAGGACATGTCTCCTCAAAGATTAGTCACCTCTCGCAAAAGCATTCCAAAGATACCTAAGAGCATTCCCGCATACATATTTTGTGTTCAAGTTCATCATCGCCTCCGTCCGGTTCACGGAGCTCGTTGGTCTGGTCTGTGCCGCCACCTACGAGACGCCGTTTCATCTTTGGGGACGATAAGCGTAACCGAGAGCACTATCGGGTCGTATCTCGTCTTGCGGAAAGAGGACTCCTCGACTCGGCATTAGATTACGGTTATCCGTAATTCTTATTTTGTTTTTCTTCTGTTTCAAATTCATTGTTAGTTTTGATCTCCTACCTTTCTATTTCACGTTGTAATACGCCCGCAAATCTTGCATCGCTCGCACACCATTTTTCCAACAATCACAAGACGAGATAGCACTTGCCAAGGAGTTCGACTCTTAATTAACTTAAAACGTTCAAACCTAAACATTTGCTTGGAGATGTCGATCGTTCCGACCACCGACTCTGCCTCGCCGCCGCCGCCGCCGCCGCCTTGCCGCCGCCGCCGCCGCCGCCGCCGCTGCCGCTGCTGCCGCCATCGCCACTCGCACTATGACTTCGGTCATGTTTGGTTCGATGCCTTCGGGGTCAACCATTGGACCCTTTGGGTCGACTGTTGGTTCCACTTTTAGTGGTTCAACGTTTGGTTCCACTTTTAGTGGTTCCATTGGCTCGACGACTGCACTCTTCAGTGGGTCGACTGTTGGATCCATGGGATCTAACACTGGTGGTTCTCATTCGAGTTCCATGTTCCAGCACACTTTAAGTGGTGTTGGTGGATCCGGTTTGGGATCGATCTCGGCGCCTGTTCATACCGCGAGGATGATGCCGCCCGCCGAGAAGCCGCCAAAGTTTGGAGGATCCGACTTCAAGAGATGGCAGCAAAGATCTTTTTCTACCACGACGTTGGGCTTCACCAACTTTTGGTGGAAGATGAGCCCCGCCGGGTCGGTAAGACGGACTTTCACGTTCGGAAAGATATGACAATGGCGACTTGGCGACTATCTTTGTAAAATTTTATACTTGGTAGTCTAGAAGATAGCTTGTATAGTGTTTATCTTGTTGTAACGACATCCAAATGTATGTGGGATGCGCTAGAAAATAAGTACCGTAGTGATGATGCAGTCTAAAGAAGTTTATTGTAGCCAAATATTTGGACTACAAGATGGTCGATTCTCGACCGATCATGGACCAAGTGCAAGAGTTTCAACTCATTGTACACGAGGTTTAAGCCGAAGGGCACACTTGTTTCGGACGGCTTTGTCGTCGCCACGCTGATTGAGAAGCTACCCCAGGTGGAGAGACTTGAGGTCTACCTTAAGCCAAGCGAAAGGATATGACACTTGAAGACTTGATCGTCAAACCGCGCATCGAGTCGACGTGAAGAAACAAGATTTAAAGGAAAGGCTTGATCGATGCTAAAGCCAACCTATTGGAGAGGCGGTCCCTCCAACAAACGTGTTCGTCCCAATGTCAAAGACAAAGGCAAAGGGAAGGTGGTTGCCCGTAAATTTGACGGGATCATATAATTGTGGCAAGCATAGCCACACGAGTAAGGACCGTCGTAAGCAAAGAAGAAGAAGGCTAAACAAGTTACCAATGTTTTCGAGAAGGACTTGACAAATGGGACAAGGATGACTTGGCTGCTGTGGTGACCGAAGAAGTCAACCACGTCGAGAATCAAGGTGGATGGTTCATCGACATTGGCAAGAATCGCGCACGTCTGCGCCGAAAGATGCGTTTCTCCACCTACAAGCTGTTGAGGGAGGAAGCTCAATATGGGAACCAAGCTTCGTCCGAGGTTGCGGAGTTGGTGATGTGGTGCTCAAGATATCGTCCGCATTAAGATCACGTTGAAGAATGTCTTGCATGTCCGGACATCCGCAAGAATTTGATGTCGGGCTCTATTCTAGTTAACAAGGGTTTAGACTAATTTTGAGTCGGACAAGTTTGTCTTGACTAAGTTTGGAAAGTTTCTTGGTATGGGTTATCTTCTTGGGGTCTTTTCAAATTGAATGTAATGGGTCGTCGTGTACCCAAGATTGCTATTAATGAAAATGCATCTACTTCTCTTACTGACCGAGTGTTCGATTTATGGCATTGTAGATTAGGACATGTTAATCTAAATGCAATAAAAGATTAGTAAATTTAGATTTACTAAAGTTAAATGAAGTTAATACACAAACGAAATGTGAGGTTTGTGTGGAAGCCAAATGGCTAAGTTACCGTTTCATTCGGTAGAAGCAGACACTAAGCCTCTAGAACTTATTCACACCGATGTGTGTGATTTAAAGTTAGTACAAACTAGAGGTGGTAAAAGTACTTCATTACGTTTATTGATGATCGACAAGATATTGTTATCTTTACCTTCTAAGAAGTAAAGACGGGCTATTGAAGCTTTTAAAACTTCAAGAATGAAGCCGAAAATCAACTAAGTCGTCTAATTAAGACTGTTCGAAGTGATAGAGGGGGAGAATATGTAGCTCCGTTTGAGGCATTATGCAATGAAAGTGGTATAATACATCAAAAGACAGCTCCTTATTCACCTCAGTCTAATGGCGTTGCTGAACGTAAAAATCGAACACTTAAGGAGATGATGAATGCTTTGTTGATTAGTTCAGGGTTGCCCTAGAACTTGTGGGGGGAAGCTGTTTTGACAGCCAACTACATACTGAACAAATTTCCACTGAAAAGTAAGGATGTCACTCCTTACGAGTTGTGGAAAGGAAGAAAGTCATCGTACAAATATCTCAAAGTGTGGGGGTGTTTGGCGAAGGTTGAGGTGCCTCTTCCTAAACAAGTTACAATTGGACTTAAAACAATCGATTGTATCTTTATTGGGTATGCACTTGAGCAATAGGCGCTATCGTTTCGATCCACGGTCGAGGTACGGATATGTTGTGGGGACGACGATTGAATCAAGGAATGCTATATTTTTGAAAGTGTTTATCCCCAGAAAGACAAGGATAAAGTGAAGCCGACTCTAGCAATAGAGCGATGGTGAAGTTTTGAGTTCTAAACCTTTGGAGGAAGAACCGATATCGCATAAGCGATCGAGGTCAGATCCAGAGGGGTCGGAACCGAGACGAGGCAGTAGAGTCAGAACGCCAAAGGATTTTGGTCTTGACTATATTGCGTTCATGTTGGACGAAGAACCAACGTCGATCAAAGTAGCCTATGCTCGGCCAGACGGGATGCTCTGGCGAGAGGATGTTCAAAGTGAGATTGATTCTATTCTGCAAAACCACACTTGGGTCTTTGGTTGATTTGCCGAAGGTTGTAAGCCCTTAGGATGCAAATGGATCCTTAAAAGAAAGTACAAGGCAGATGGATCAATTGAAAAATATAAGGCTCGTTTGGTTGTCAAAGGGTTTAAACAAAGAGAGGGGTACGATTTCTTCGATACCTATTCACCTGTGACGAGGATTACGTCTATTCGGTGCTTCTCGCAATTCTTTGCTGCGCAATCTTGAGATTCATCAAATGGACGTTAAGACTGCGTTTTGAATGGTGACCTCGAGGATGAGGTATATATAGATCAACCCGAAGGGTTTGTAGTACCGGTCAGAGAGGCAAGGTATGCAAACTCGTGAAGTCTCTATATGGTTTGAAACAAGCGTCGTTGCAATGGCACTTGAAATTTTACAATATAATGTTGGCAAATGGTTTCAAGATCAACGAGTGTGACAAATGTGTCTACGTTAAGAACACTGATAATGGTTATGTTATAGCGTGTCTGTATGTAGATGACATATTGATCATTGGTAGCAATACTCAAGTCATTAATGACACAAAGCGCATGTTAAAAAGAAATTTTGACATGAAAGAAATGGATTAGCTGATGTGATTCTTGGAATCAAGATTATAAGAAGATCAGACGGAATTATCTTGACACAATCTCACTACGTCGAGAAAGTGCTTAAGAAATTCAACGTGTTTGACGATTTACTGCTAAGACCCCATTGGAGCTCAATGTTCACTTGAGTAAGAACAGGGGTGAACACGTTGGACAAGAAGACTATGCTAAGGTCATCGGTGTTTGATGTATCTTACAAATTGCACCCGACCCGACATAGCTTGCGTTGTGAACAAATTGAGTCGTTACACGAGCAATCTAAGCAAGGAGCATTGGAAGACTCTAATGAGAGTTTTGAGGTACTTAAAGTATATTCAAAATCATGGGCTGCATTTCACGAGATATCCCCCATTACTTGAAGGGTCTTGTGATGCCAATTGGATATCGACGAAAGATTCACTTTCTACAAGTGGGTACGTGTTCACGATTGGGGTCTGTTTCTTGGAGATCCACGAAGCAGACGTGTATAGCTCGATCCACCATGGAATCGTAATTCATAGCTTTGGATAAAGTCGGTGAGGAAGCCGAGTGGCTCGTAATTTTTGGAAGATATTCCATGTTGGTCAAACACGTGCCACCGGTGATGATTCACCGTGATAGCCAAGCGGCTATTGGAAGAGCGAAAAGTGGTTTGTATAATGGTAAGTCTCGACATATCGTCGGCGACATAATACCGTGAGGCATTTGATCTCAGTGGGGTTATATCAATTGACTATGTCAAGTCGATAGATAATCCGCGGATCCGATTAACCAAAGGGTTGAACCGGATCAAATGATCAAGTTGCTAGAGGGAATGAGATTAAAATCCACATCTTAAGAACAATCATAGTGGTAACCCAACCATGATGACTGGAGATCCCAAGAACTTGGTTCAATGGGAGAACTAAGCTATAGGAGTTCGTGTATAAACACTCAAGTTAGTATGTTCCCTAGAAAGCAAACGAGTGTTGAAAAACTTGCCTAGTGATGAGGTTGAGTCGTTGACTCTTAAGGATTTTTAAGATACCTCGAGGAGGTTGAGTATGGCAAGATACTCGGTAAAGAATCACCTATGTAAGTGCGAAGTGGGGCCGCTTCAAACAAAACACTTATGAATCCAAAGTTGATGTCCATGGCCAAAATGGAATCAAACGTGAGAACGGATGAGGTTGAGGTGTTAAAGTGTTAATACCATTGTCTCGATTGCACGTTGTGGGGAATAGTTCAAGGCATCGTGTCCACTAATCCGCTTTGTGTACTCGATGGTACTAACTATGGAAGGTTCAAGGCCATAAAACACTGTCCAAATATTTTAACATCTCTTGAGGATCGAAATGTGTGTCGCATACATGCATATGGCTATTTCCACTCATGTGGGGGATTGTTGGAAATCGCGAACATATATATATAAAATATTATATATGTGGTCAAGTTGTCGAAGCTACTTTGACCAAGATTTTGAGTGACGAACGTTTAATTTTGTGAAATTAAACGACATAGGATCGATCTACGCCCGAGTAGATGATCGTGGTGTATTCACATTCTCAAATCCGATTTCGGTGAGTGAGAAATAATGGATCAAAGTTGGTCACTTAAACATGGAGTTATGTGATTAATGGGATAAGTATGGATTAATTAATCCTTATCCCACATTGATTAATGTACCTTCATTAATTGTCTATATAAGTGGTTCATTGAACACTTAGTATAATTATGTGCACAAGTGATGGGTGGAAAGCCCACGCGCCACACATCGCTGCATGCGCCGCCGCCGCCGCCTTGCCTGCCGGGCCCGGCTGCTGCCGCGCCCGTCCCCGCCCGCCTAGCCCGGCCCGGTTCGGTTCCGTGGTCCGTGGTCCGTGGATCGTGGATCTTGGCAATTGGTCTTTGATCTTTGGGCTGCTCGTGGGCTTGCCGTGGGCTTGCTTCGTGAGCTCGGTTCCGTGGCCCATTGCCCTATATTTTGGATCAATGTTTGATCGAGCCCAGAGATGGAGTTGGTCCGAGGCCCAACTCGTGTAACCCAATCCGTTGGGCCTGCTGTACGATGGAGTTGGTCTGAGGCCCAACTCGTGTAAGCCCAATCCGTTGGGCTGCTGAAGAGACGCCCGACACGCCCAATGAACCTAGACGCACGCGTTGTCCGATTCGTCGAACCGTCGGTAACGTTCCGACATGAAGGCTCTACGGGAAACATGCCCACGTTGTCTCCAGAAACCGTCGCGCACTCAATAGGGGATATAACTCCGTAACACCCGACATCAATGCGGGTGTTGACTCCAGCATGCTCCCCATGAGGGGGACGACGCCTATAAATAGGACATGTCTCCCCAGCATTAGTCACCTACTACAAAAGCATTCCAGCATACCTAAGAGCATTCCCTGCATACATATTTTGTGTCCAAGCTCTGTCCTCGCCTCCGTCCAGTTCGCCGGAGCTCGTTGGTCTGCGGTGCTGCCACCTACGAGACGCTGCCGTTTCATCTTTGGGGACGATACGCCAGAACCGAGAGCACTACCGGGGCGTATCTCATCTTGCGGAAAGAGGACTCCTCGACTCGGCATTAGATTACGGTTATCTGTAATTCTTATTCTGTTTTTCTTCTGTTTCAAATTCATTGTTAGTTTTGATCTCCTACCTTTCTGTTTCACGTTGTAATACGCCCGGCAAGTACTGTACTGTTCTGTACACCCTTTTTTCCAACAGGAGGCCTCTTCCCGGGACACAACAATAGTTACAGATATGGTGATTACAAGAGAACTTAGTCTGCGCAGACGAACTTTAACTTCACTAAAGAATTTAGTAAGCTTGAGACTTTTAAGATAAAACCTCTTGCATTGCTGTTGAGATGGCATGACAATTTACAGTTTATACAAGTATGTATGTATCTTTCGGCATGTGACCACTGAGTGCTTTTGTACTCAGCCCTGCATATATTTCTAAATATGCAGGTTGAGCTGTGATGTGAATGGTGAAGTGCAGAGCCGATCTTTTGTCGCGTTTAGTTAAAGAATACCCTGAGATACATGTCTTCATACGTATCTAAGCTATGCTTTTCCGCTGCAAAATACTTGATTATATTTTAATTACAGTTATCAGTTCAGCTTTTAGTTAAGCAAGTTCGACCTATTTCTATCCCCTATTCTAATTCCTCATCCATGTTCATGATTTTCCGACTTAGCTATCCTTAGCAAAGTCCGGTCGTGATAGGCAGGTACACTGGCGGCGAGAGCTATGTGACCGTGGCAGCGTCGCGAATCTCGGCAACGATGCGAAGAAAGCGGCTCGGTGGCTAAAGAATTTCTGAATTGCAGGATGGAATTGGGGCTAGGGCAAAGCCGCTAGGCTACCACCATGAGAAATCTCAATTCCGATTTCAAACCTATTCATGAGTCATGACTTCAAAATTGAATTAATTAAAAAAAATTGTAAATATAAACTATTTTCAATTCAACAAATTATTTAAACACTACGAATCGAACCTAAATTAACAACCGAATCAAGTTTTTAATGGGACAGTAAGAATATAATATTTATTTTAATAGGTCGTTGTATTTTTAATTTGGTTTCTTACGTCTATTTTTAATGGTAAGTTGGTAGCGTTGATATTTAGATAAATCCATTAAATGCGATTGTAAAATTGCAAAAATATACTAAAACAAACAAACAGAAATTGTATAAAGAGTGTGCTAGTGAAACAAACTTAAAGAGGGAAACAATTTAAAGAGTGTGTTGCCTATTTTAAAATTAATAATATTGTGATGTTTCTATATCGATTATTTTGGATTGTTTTATAAGATAGTATCTATCGTGCATGGCTGCATGCAAGAGACCTACTTTGAATTTAGTGTTGGCACGAACAGATAAATATTTGTAATTGGAATATAGAAATATATGTAGTTCGTATAAATATACTAATATTATGAAACAAACTATAAACTATTGATAGAAGGAAATCCATAGAAGAAATTCAAATAAAATATAACAAACCTATTTTGTATATTTCAAACATCAGAATATTCAAAAAGGTATAATTTGTAAACATAGAAAAACATCCCCTAGAAAAATTCATGAATCGTGACTTTTAACTAGATTTTCAGTTGCAAGTTTGTAACATGGATATTCAAAGTTTTAATATATCTTTTAATTATTATTATCTTTTCCTTGGCGTATGCCATGTCACTCACCCAAAAGAGTGGGGGCTCAAATTCATCATCTTTTGAAAGTTGAACACTGAAAAATTTGGGACAGCATTTCTCAAGACATTCCACAAATGCAAAAACTTGTGTGCATTGTAAGATACATCCATCGTAATTAAATTTCATCAATCCCCAATTAAGATTTAATTATTGAAGTGGATGTATCATGAATTCGGATGTATCAGAGTATGTTTCTTCCACGAAAAAAGCAAACAGTGCAGTGGCATACATATCAAGGCTGGCAAAGAGTATCCGGGAAAAGGGTTGGATGATATCAAATCAAATGAAAATGATAGTTGAAACAAATTAAACTAGAGAGATCTCAAAAGAAGACACAAACGAACAATAAAGAACTCTGCATTATAACAGAAGAGCAGCAACTACAAAGATCACAAAAGGGTCGCACTCGAGCCAACAGGAACTAGGTGAACAATTTATCATTTCCACTACGCTATCAACATTTAATTACTGATACATGTAACCTGCAAAGCTGCATCTGATGCTGGATAAAAAGCTTCCAATAAGATAACAAAGGAAAGCTCGTTCTCATGCTTGTGATCTCAAGGCAGTAATAACAACACTAATTGCTTCATCTTCTAACACATACTAGTCCTCCACCATTCAAGACAACTTGCTTTTCATCAAAAGGTGACTGCCTGGTCGTTTCTTTTCTAATATTTATATTTCCTGATAGAGTTCATCTCTCCAGGGGATCTCTGAACTTCATAAATTTACCCATCAGAGCACTCCAGATCCACAAACACCTTCGGATCGGACCCCACAAAGTTATCGTTTCCTATACCCGACTTTGGTGGAGCACAATTAACTCCAGGCTCCATATTATCAGTTCCCATCTTTGATTTTCCAGGGTAGTACAAGTGATCCGGATTCAGAGGTAGGGCAGCAGGATCGAGTTCAAAAGAGCCAACAGGCACTCCTTCTCTTTCAGAGCCTGTCATCTTGAAAGAACGAATACAGTGTGAGAATCTGTACACTTCATTGGGCCTCACCATAAAAGACTCAGTCGCGCTCTGGCTACTTCTGTGGAAAAGGCTCACAAATCCTCCAACTTTATCCAAGTAACAAACTCTCACGCCGGCCACTGAATCAAAATCCGATAGCACCTCCACAATTTCATATTTGTACTCTCTATGACGTTCAGGCTGGGAGCTCCAGCTCAAATCCCAGTCCTTGAAAAGGGCCCAAACCTCCCCTCGTTTAGGATATATGATTAAAGAACCTCTTTTGCCCCCCTTCTCACACTGCACTTTTTTAGCAAATGTAAGACGATTTGACGTTCTTTGAGTTGACCCAACCTTAAAATTGCCACAACCAACAGGTAAATCCCCATCTACCCATTTCTTGTGAGCATCATCTGCAGGATCAGCTTCTAACCATGTGATCGACAACTCAAATGGAGAGAGTTGTACCCTCTTCACCTTTGCATAAAATCTTGGCATGCCATCAACTGAATCATAGCAAGCCCAGTACTGATTAACAGCAAAACAGTTGACATCACGATCCTTATCAAAATCATTGAATTCTGGATCATCATATTGACAATCGTCCTTGTCTGAATCATCACCAGAATATGCATCCCTGTCAGAGTCAATTCCAGTTTCAACTGCATCAGCACCAATGTCAGGCATACAACCGCCTTCTCCCTTTGTCTTTACTCCTTTGTCGCAGTCAGACTTGTCTTTCGGTCTTTCTTCAGGGTAAAAAGATCCTGTTCCTTCACTCTCGGACTTGGAAAAATCTGCATCAGCATGTAAACCATTTTGATTCTCATGTTTTGCAGATTCTCCATCCAAAGTATCGTTTTGCCTGTTTCCATTATCTTCTGGTAATTTGTTTCCTTGAGATCTCTTGCTAGTCATAGGAAGATCATCATCCTCCTCCTCATCATCATCAAAACCTTCATTGTAGGATATGTTTTGCCTTTTCCGAGATGATCTACGTGGAAAATGGACATTCGTGGTGGCAACACCATAAACATCTTCTAGGTCAGATTCACTGGAGGTGTCACAACTCTCACTCGATTCCGAATCCCTTCTTCTCCCCTTCCTTTTATTTTTCCTGTTGCCGTCTTTTCTATTATTTGGATCACCATTGCGTGTCCCATCTTCCTTTCCACCATACTCAGTATTACTGCCAGAATCTCTTCTTTTGGCCCCACTGACCTTTGCAGCCCTTCCTACCCCCTTATCTTTGAAAATACTCTCTGTCCGAACACTTGGTTGGGGTCGGACTGTTTGCTTGTTGGCACACCACTGAGATGCCATATGTGACGCCGAAAAACCCTTGCCATTTTGAACACCCTTTTTACTTCCACTGTAATTTGGTATCCCATACTGAGAACTTTCTGGGGCACATTTGGATTCCAAGGGAACACCCATTGGAATACCTTGACTACCCGTTTCATAACCACTAAAAGTCTTTGAGCATTTTTGGCAGCGCAGAGTTGTGTTCACAAATTTTCTATCCAACTGGTACTTTAAAGAACAAAATGGGCACATCGTGCAGAACACTTCCTGCCTGACAGAAAAGCTCGACTGTGTGGTTTGATGTTGATTCATACGAAAACCATTGGAAACTTTGACCTCGGCTCCATATTGCTTGTTAGATTGAGAAGTTTTATTTAAGTGATGATGTGGAGGAACTACTGGAGCAGATCTAACCATTACTCTGATCTTCTGGTCATATAAAGACTTCTTTTGGGGGTCTGAAAGCACAGCATTTGCTTCACAAATCAACTTAAAAGCAGACTCTGCACCAGGAAATCGATTCTTATCTGGATGGAGAAAAAGAGCAAGCCGTCGGTATTGTTTCTTGATTGTCGTCTCATCAGCAAACCTTGCAACTTGAAGGACTCCATACCAGTCCTTTTCAGATCCAGGCACTGATTTATGAGCTGAACAATGAACATCACAGATGCTAAGCAGCTGGGAAATATTCTCAAGTTCTGGATAAAGATTCTGTGCCTTCAGTACAATTTTTCGAGCCCCTTCAAAGTCATTGTTTTTCATTTTCATCTCAGCCAGTTCCCTGGCCCGGATAGCCTCATCTTTGTTGCACTCCATTGATTGTCTAGCAGTGAAATAGCCCAAATGATCTTGAAAGGCAAAAGTGGAAAGTGCTCTTCTTTTTCATACAATATAACTTGATTGCTTGAACCTGCAACCACATTGACAAAAAAAAATTATAAACAAAAACTCCACACACACATGTAAATAGTTACTGGAAAAGCTCGGTACCGAGGAGTTAAGACACAGCTTTGATCAATCACAAAAACATATAAACAAAAGATACAGGTGGAATTACACTGCCTAAGACAAAAGCAAAAAAACTGGAAGTATTAAATAACTTGTGCTGGTATAAACTTGAGATTTAAGCTGATTTCCTAATACGATTGATGAAACAGCACCAGTACATTGTCTCAATATAGGGCAGCTTCATAGCATTCATGGAACCATTGGTATTTAAGATCTGAACCTGAACCTGCCAAATCAAACATATAAAGCCTAAGGAAAATTAAAAAATGTAATCACGCATGTTCATCTAGCATTTACATAACAGGGCATATTCAGAGGAACAAAAACAAAATTGGAGTTTCTTCAGAGGTAGCATTGAACTCATTTCCCTGCATGTAATTTCTTATCATGAAGAATGCAGAAGAGACTTATAACTTCAACCACAGGTACAGATATCAAACACAAACGTTCTATTCAAACCCAAACTCTTCACTATCTCATGAAAACCATCAGTTAAGTAGTAATAGATTTACACAACCATTTAACTCAAAAGGGAGGGGGTGAACAAACTATCTGCCATAGATCTTAAAAAGGGGCCAACACATTTTTAAACTAAAAGGGCAACTCCTTGCAATTTTACGAAGTCTACAGTTCAAAAGCATACTATGGGGTGACGAACAAGCAAAGATTTAAGGCTATCTCTAACTAAACCTTTGTTTGCTATATTTGGGTCATATAATACAGGAGGTCAACTCGGAGCAAAACTAGCATCATACCAAAATTGCAGTAAATATGTTGAACTATGCTCTAGGGAAAGAGATAAGACTTCATTCTCGGAAAATTGGCAAGCGAAATCTATATACTTATAGCATAAAAAAAAAGCAGAAGCGAAGTCGGACATCGTGGTAACATATCAAAGAGGAATTGCAAAATCAAGCTAAACCCTAGAAACGGACAAGACTATGTATTTACATACCCATACGATTTCAGACATAACTGACAATCACAAAACTTCATTCCCGGATTATTTGCGAAGCAACCCAACTAACTATGTACATGCAGTAATTATATATCCATCCACACCCACCTTTGTCTGTTCGGCGAATTGAAAGAAACAAAACAGTTTGAAAATGGAGAGAGAGAGAGAGAGAAAGAGAGGGAGAGATAGAGAGAGGTTTAAATGTTTTTTGTAAAGATCGGGAGCAAAACAGAGGGAAAAAATTGGAGGGAAATTGAAGAGTGAAATTTTTGGGGAAATCAGAAAAGAGAGAGAGAAGAGAGTGAAGGGACCTTGAATTCTTCTGAAATTTCATTTGCCCCAAAATTTCATGTATTTCATTCGAAAGAGAGAGAGCCAAAAATAAATGACATAATTTCAAAAAATGCCTAAATGAGAATAGAGAATAGGGGACCAATGGTTGGGCTTAGGCAAACTTTAATTGGATCAAGGCCCAATAACCTTGAGCTCTTTGTTCGTAACATTATATTTTTTATATTGGAGACGAGACAATAGTTGGATTTGAATCCTAGACTATAATATTTACACAAGGATATTCATTGCTTTTTCTATAGATAAAAATTTATAATTATTCATCGATTCTAAGGATCAGTGGTAACAAGATTCATAAGGCCATATGCCGTGTAACTTAGTGGTATTTCTCTTATTTGTAAGAGTAAGAGATCAACATATGAATCACAATGTCATCGTGCTTCTTTCACAAAAATATAACATCAAATAAATCTATGCATAATACTATATTTTTTCCCCTCTCCTATAAAATAACTTGAACAACCAATAAAGAATTAAGAGAAGAAAAACCAACATGAGCAATATCTTGTTCAAAAGAACGAAGAGCAAAGCACATAGCTCTGCTGCGAAAATTAGGGCTGGCAATTCGTATGTCTCGGGTCGTTATCGTATCGACACGATAAGACCAAACACGAATACGATCCGTTAAGGATATGTCCGACACGAATACAACACGAAATGTACCGACACGGACACGACACGAACACGAATATGACACATTTTTTTCGTGTTAACACGACAAGATAATGCCACTACACGACATGAAACGATAAAGTTAAATAAAAATTAGAAAATAAATTAATAAAAAAATAAAAATATATAAAATATAAATAAATATTATGGAATTATACGAAAACGACACGATCCGACATGAACACGAATGCAACACGAAAATTATCGGGTTACACGAATGCGACACGGATCTGACACGAACACGACACGAAATTACCGTGTCGACACGATAAGGACACGAACACGATAAGACTGAACATTAACCCGTTAATTTTGTGCGTATTCGTGTCGTGTTCTCGTATCGTGTTGAAAATTATCAGCCCTAATGAAAACCCTAACAAGCATTATCGTTGGTCTCGCCATAGCCGACATATTGCCTACAACTGCTCTTACACCTCCCTCACCTGTCAACACGGCATCCACTAGAAATATCGAAATAAATTTATAAACCTTGAATAAAATTAAACATAATGAATAATACTACAAACGTGGAGTTGGTAAATCCAAAAGTTCGATTGCAGCGGGCTTGAACCGACAACATCTATCTTCCATTGTTAGAATTTGTGTTAAATCTAATTGGCCCAACTCCTTTAACCCATGGCATCAACGACGCATTCTTTAATGGTTTGCTTTCCTTGTAAGTTTCACTCTTGGGAGTGTTAAATTCAACCGTTATTCTCGTTATTCTTTGAGAGAGTCAGATTCATCCGATACACCCATAAGCAATAGTGTGTCTCATCCTTTGTGGAGGAGCCACCATGTTCATGGCCGTCGGTGTTGTTATGCTGACGATAGTGACTTCTCCATGGACCTTTGGGTTGTTGTGTTGCTTATGATAGAGGGAATTCCGCACCTGAGCTGATTCACCGTTGCTCCTCTATCTCTCGCATATTCGATGCGTAGAAGAGGGTTATGCAAGGGACTGGATATGTCTGGGTTATGGGCTGACTTGCTGCTACGGCAGAGAGGAATCATGACAGAGTTGTTGCTGCATTCCCCGTAGAAGAATGAGCTCGGTAGAGAGGCCGATTTCCAACAGTGGTATCAGAGCCACGATTGTCTTCGTCGTTCGTTGTAAGTCGAATCCTAATCTTAGGATCTTTCTATGGTAAAACGGCTGAAACCTCTTCGTTTGAAATTTCTAAAAAACTATCGATCTATGGAATATAGGATAGTGTTTTGCTTATGTTTACCAATGTACATCTCGTTTGTTGAAAACTTGCGTCTTGAGAATTGCTACTGTGATTTGTTTTATTTCGACTGCAATAAAGCTTGTATTTTTTCTTAAATTAATGTGTCAATTCTTTGAATTTCTCACTGTTACTTTGTGTGATGTATCTTAGTGGTTATTCTGTATGTCCTTACGTCCTCTTTGTCGAATTATTATTTGGCTCATTTTGATGACTGGATTTTGGTATATTCAACAAAATATTTATCAATAATTCATATGAAAAAAAAAAACTAATGAGAAAAAAATTTTGCAAATGAATCATCTTGCTTGTCTACTATTAACCTCAGAATGTATCCTTAGAAAAGTAGGAAGGCTATCTTCTGATAAAGATATATGGTTCAAATTAGATTCTGTCTTCAAGATTTTTTTCGCTTTAAACTTGACTAGTCTAAAGGAATAAATGAAAAAGTGGATAAGTTTTCTAAGTTGGTTCAAGATATAAAACTAATTGGTGATAAACATATTGATGAGTATAAATTGACAAAACTTACAAGAAGCGAGTTTCAATTGACAGAATCCGAGGATAGGAGAAAGAGAATACATCAGTTGGTCCACATAATTCATACGAGGGCAAAAAATTACAAAATTAGGTCTATCACATATTCCACTGCAGCACAAAACCATTAAAGCTAATTTTTCATAGACTAAGTGGGATGGGCAGAGGACACGAATGGATGGGACACACAAATTAAAGTTATGTTTGACAAAGAAGGCCATGATACTCAACTTATAGCCCCCTACAGCGGAATGTGCACATGTGGCTCCCGAATTGTGAGATCATGTCGACAAGTGCTCCATAACCAGATACTGCTGCTACCTGGAAAAGAAGCAGAAACATGTGTGGAAAAGTGAGTAGATATAAGCTTAACCCGAGTAACAGGAGATTATGATGCTGTTTATCTTCATACATAGATTCAACCAACTAGAGTAAATATAGAGTTCTTCGTTTAGCCTTTTTTGCTTTAGGGGTGGGCGGGAGGGGGGTTGATTTGTACTGCACAATCGTATAGATCAATGCAAAAGCTAAAACTATTAACATAGTTGTATGATCTGAGTCTGACATCATCAAAGGCCACAGATGCTCAGTTTCTTCATTCAGAATATTTTCTGCACATACACATATGTGCCAAAAAGTAGTACAAGCTCTAAAACTGAAATTACAGAAAGGATCTCACAGAAGAGAACTTACCCCTGAAGGGTGCAAAGAAATGGAAAATGCAGATGTTGGAGCACACTCGATCTGTGAAATGATATCCCCATTCATTTTTAATCGTGTGAGTAATGATTCTGCTCCAACAGCTAGAATCTGAGGATATGACATCAACGTAAGGTAGATGAATCTGAAGCAGAAACCTAAAGATGAACTGAAATAAACTTCCGGAAATAGGAATATTCAACACTGGTCATGCAATAGAGAAACTAACAATTCTCAGCGAAGTAAAATTTCATGAAAACAAGACACACAATGCACAGACAACAGGCCACATATAGCAACTCAGTTCATGCAATATGCATCCAATACCAGAAGGGCATAGGGTAACAAAGGAAATAGACATCTAATTCCATTCACAAAGATTTTTCAGTTTGAGCAGTCATAATTTGAGAAACTTGTTTGATTTCTGCCTCCAGAAAGGTCAAGAACATGTGGGTTATACATAAATGTAAGTTTCTATATAAAAGAACTACAACGACAAAAATGAATCATCTACATATCTAGCAATCAGCATGACAATTAAGAGATCCGTGCTGCAATAAATATCACACTAGAAATAGATAGCTGAAATATAAACTGAACTCTGGATCACGAACTGAACTTTCATTGACAAAGGCATGTGTAAAATGGTACAAAGATATGCAAGACCTCACTTGATTTTCATCAAATAGAACATCTTGGACAGAAGCCTGAGTTCTAGCAACCGAAACACATTCACGGGCAGGAAGATTCCAAAGTGATAGAGACTGGGCCTTTCCACAAACCTGAAAGCATACAGATAGAAAAGACATATATAATGGCATATTGGCATGAGAAAAGGAGGGATGGGAAGGAGGTATTCATGATCGGCTTTGCTACATTCAAGCACAATTTCAGAAGTTAATTTCTCAACTACAAAAGGAAAAGGATGTCCCGTTGGTAATCCCTACTGCAATTAATGTGAATGAATCTCTACATAGATCAGGTTAAATAAGCTCATTAAGTAGATACTAGAAGTAAATACATATATTCTTTCTCAAGGAAGTCTTTCAAATTATTTGGCCACAACTAACATAAAGCAGGTCACAACTATAAAAGAACTGGCTAAATATAGGTGTTTTTCGCATTATAAATTTATAATTAGTATTGTATTCTCTAGATATCTTATAAATGCATGTACTTGCTCAATTGCATGACTTAGTATCGTGCTTCACAACATGATGAAATACAGCAATGCAAGAAAAGAAAAAAACTGTAACTAAGCAATACATTCAGCCTTAGCTCTTACCAACCAACTCTCACTAGAATCAAGAGCAATACAGCTGACACATGGAAAAGAAGCGCTTGTGCCTTCCTTTTCCGGATTAATTACTTGAATACACTTCCCACTTTTGCAATCTACACAATACATTGCTCGGAATTGATAAATAAATTGAGCTCAACATGAACCCAACTAAAAACATAAACCACAAGAAAGCAGAAGATGCTCAGTCTGTCCTAGTAACAAAGTTATCACATACCCCATATGCGTGCTGTGCCATCTTCTGAACCAGTGATAACCTGAAATGCAAGCAAAGAAAAGGTTAATTAATAATGAGAACTCAATTACATAATTTCAACGAAAATTTTGAATTTAAAAGACTTTCCCTTTCTCCTTCTAGAGAATTTTATTTTGAATTTCAATTTTAAAGCATCTTAGTTCAATCAGTGAGCTGGTAGCACTATATACTTCTAAGCTTTCCACTAGCTACATTCCAGAGCTCCAATTTAAACTCTTTGTTTTCTCTCTTATTCTTATTTATTGTATAATTTAAAGCAAAAGGTAGGAGGTGGGGGCTCATATAATCTTTTGAATTTAAGAAAAACCATTAGGTTAACAACTGAAAATATTTTCCATCTGTAAGGAAACATTCTAGAACGAAAAGTTGACACAAATTAGGGAAAATTAGAAAGAAAGGAGAGCTGAAACCATTCCAATCTATAAAGGGTTAAACCTTAGGTTGTCAGCAGTTCAATATAAAGGGGTACCCAAAAAAAATAAAAGAAAACCAGACCTGATTACTCGAATTGCATGAAAGGATACAATGTAGATAGTTTGAATGGCCTTTAAAAACCATCTTGACCTGGCATTTCTCCTGATTGACACAGCAGAAATTAATATAGTAGTCAGCTATTCCCATGAATCCCATCATCTTTCAAGTTTATTTTCTATAAGAAGAAAAAGATTGCTATACATAAATAGCCTCAAAAAAATCTATACCATATCCCAACAATATGCACAAGAATCACCAGCAGCTGCATATATAGATCCACTCTACAACCAGTGAGAAATGTCATCAAATTAATATAACATGATGGTAGTATCTAGGACAGCAGTATCTGGGAAGTTAGAAGGCTGAAGTAGTTTCAGTTCTCATTCGAATGAACCAATATTAGCAAACATTTAAAATAAATATAAGCATAACTTTTCAGCAAATAGTTTTTCAAGATCTGAAACTAGTGGAAGTTAGAAGCATTCAAGCATCTAAATATCTAATTGCTCAGAGCCTCAGAGAATCCGATATTATGTATATGGAAACCACAATAATAAAGATATAGAACAAATTAATATCCCTGAATTATGACTGGCGCTTCATTCTGTTGTCTTCTCCTAGAACCACAAATAAATAGATTACAAAACTAATAATGTCAAAGCAGTGTACTAATAAGGCATGCAGTATTCAAGCTACAGAAGCAGTTTAGCAAAGCAGGAAAAATAATTCGAACCTGAGAGTCTACTGCAATAGCATTATTTTCTGGAATAGGAGATAGAGCACCCCAAGGACCTCTGCGAGCAAATAAAGCAACACAAGGAAATTATTGATAAATAAACATAAAAAATTGAAACAACAATGACTTAAAGATCGTAAAAAAATATAAAGAAAAAGAACAGTTTTATTACTCTAGAAGCCGCACTAGTTCTAAAATACAAACATAATGGGCAAAAAAGATGGATAATAATGGGCAATGGGAAATTAAAAAGAAAAAGGTGACAACCACAAAGCCCATTTAAGTTGAAGTTCTCTTCTAACCAAAACTTTTGTCAAGTCCTATTTGACACCCAATTTTTACTTTGTTGACAACAATACCCTTGTGGAGGTTGGTTGTATGGGCTAAATTTTTATGGAAGGGGATGGGGTTATACAGTGTGGTTTTGATTAGCAGGTTTGTTTTTAGCTGGTAGTAATGCAAACTATTAGGTGTAAGGAATACTTTCCGACACCGGTGAAAAAGATTTTTTAATTCACCTTTGGGTATTGATGTCTTCGCACAGGGGAATAACAAAAAAAAGAAGGGAAAACAAAAGAAAATAAAATTTAAAAAATCCTGAACACGAACAATGTAGGAGAAACATCATTTAAGTTTTTACTTGAAGCCATAGTTAATGTCAAAATAGGTCAGTCATGCCCAAAAAATCCTATAAGAATTTATAAGTATCAGCAGACTATTCAGACTCCTGAGTGGTGCCTTATCATTATATGGTAACGTTAGACAGACTCAAGAAGAATAAATGGAGAAAGCAGTGCTTCCTCAAGAACCCAGTGCATCAAAACAATATTAACATGGGACTGTATTAACTATTAATTAATGAAAGTTCATCACGAAACAAAACGTAAGTCAAATCATCTAAAATACAAGGAAGCTTCCCAGAATAAATTTGACATCTCAGAATTTATTTTTTTAAATCAGATAACTAACTTATGTTGAGGATTCACCAAGTCAAGTACTGGCTTCATCTTGTCTCCTGCAAAATAAATGAATAATCACTTAGAAACAAGATGATACCCAAGGTGTTGAGCAAAGAGCAAAAGGTACATGTTCTATAATATTTCTGTGGTAAGGGAACAATATATGCATCAAAGTTGATAGATCAAAAAACCTTGGCATCTGAACTGATATCTTATGGTACCCTGGGCAAACAAAATATAAAGAAGAAAATTCATATCATTGAAACTTGCAAATTAGATATACCATGATACAAGAAGCCTAAGAAACCAAAATCTTCTGGGTCAATACAAAAAAATTAATTAAGCTACTAAAACCAATAGTAGCTCCAAGCAGTCCAGATTGGTGGCAGAATAAGTTCAAGGAAAGGATCACATAAACATAAGAATGATCGGAAGTTACAATACCACCAAATTTACATGTCACGATGAAATAGTCAAGAGGATTGTTTCGATCTAAAAGAAAAATTACCTTGCTCGGATGCCATGCTTTCTAAAAGTTCGTTCCATTTCCATCCTCGAATTCGACCATCATCACCACAACTAAATAACAGCACAAATTCGAAAAATCATCTTGATTGATAATATTATGCAGAGATTCAAAGGACCAAACAAAACTACCTTCAGAATACATGCATTCGTACAACAATTATGTATACTGATGCATAGCCATGTTTAACTTCAAAACATAATCTTCACCGAATTGTACACAGATTACTCCATTTCCAGCAAGTGGACATGAAATGCAATGCAATGTATTGTCGCGATGAGAATAAATACCTCAGCAACAAAGAATCATTGTAAAATTTAACATCATAAGCCGGTCCATCGTGCCCTCGAATTACAAACTCTGGTTCTGCAGTTAACCAACTTCACAGAAAACAATAGCAAATTTCCTTAAAAAGTATCCAACGCGCATAAATAATCAACAAAGATCATGATCACCAGCACATTAAAATAAATCGGACTCACTTTCGATTCCTCGAGCTCCCACAGCCCATCTCCTGCATGACCGAAAACATTCAGAGTAAAACTTAATTGTGTAGTTAACAAACACGAGACAGTTAGAAAGAAATTGAATTACGAGGCAGGCGGAAATGGAGTAAGCGGCGACGGAGCCGTCGCATGAGGCGGTGACGACATGGTCGGAATTGGGGTTGGGATTAGGGTTTGGAGCATAGGCGGTCCGGAAAACGGTCCGAGAAAGGGTTTCTCTCTCTTGCAAAATGGCGTCTCTGTAGGAATCTTCCTCCCAATTTCTACAATCCATTTGCTGTGCTGCTCCCATTTCTTCTATCTTCCTAAAATTCTCTGCTTCACACAGAGTTAGACTTAGTTACAGAATGTTCAGACGTAGAACTGGCGCGCTACATTTCACGGCCTTCCTGCTATTGCTTTCTCTCTTTTTTATTCTTTTGTAAATTAAGAAATAAATATCGGAAAAAAATGTTTTAATAAACTAAACTGAAATAATATGAAGTTTTTCAACTTTTTCTATATTCTTTCAAAGGAAGTTTTTTAATATTCATTACATATATGATATAACTATTTCCGTCTGTATCATGTCATGTTAAACACATAAAAGTTTAAGAGGGTGCTTCGAAATTATAAATTTGAATTATCCGTTCTAGACGTGGTTTGTTTTGGGGAAATCCTTTCGAAATAAATCTAAAATTTTCAGACAAGATTTGATGTTATAATACAAATGATCATCATCTCCATCTTCAAAACAAATAATTGTCACACATAAAAATACTTTCTTCCAAGTTTACAGCATAATTTCAAACATACAATCAAAATTCTCACCCTCAATTTTAAATCGAATCATATTCTTCAAAAAAAACAATTTCTCAGTTCTCCAAAATACTCAAACAATTATTAGAAAAGTGATTTTGTGTTTTGTGCTTTTGATGCAAGTAATGTTGCTAATTTACTCATCCTGTAAGCCCTTCAAATAAGCTCCAATACGAGCTTGAAAATTCTTTTCATTTCTGGTAAATCAGTAAATGATTAAGTAATACAACACTTAACATACTTCGTCTACAAAAAGACATCAACTGCTTAGTTATTTACAAGTTTCTGAAAGGAGGAGATCAATATTAGATCCTATGCCATCAGCAAAATTTCGCCGCACGCACCTGCCAGCATGAAGAGAAAAAGCAGGTGTATTATGATCACAGAACTGCAAAAGACAAGGTACACAGCAAAAAAGATAAGAAGAAATTAATAGAAATTTGCTGCTAATACTTTGATCGAAACAATCTGTAGCAAACTGGAGGAGTGATTCCATGTCCGCAGCCATCGTGGAAACCCTTTCAGCCTCTTTCACTGCTTCAGCAGCAACAAATGATTTGTTCTCAGCTTCGGAGATTTTGTAAGCAGCACAAACTGCTGCTTCCTCAACCGTATTGCCTAGATAGCCGATGCTCTGGACTTGTCCGGGCTGCAGCTCTTTCAGTCTGGTTATGGGGATTCTTGTATCCAACTGTCCTTTATTTTTGATTCTGTAGCAATTCTGAACCTGAATTAACGTAATATTAAAATGCTTAGTTTCTGATTCAATGTTATCCCGGGCCAACTTGGTTACTTGAGATTTGAGTCTTGAGAAGACAAGTCTCGTATATAAAACTGTAACTATAAAAGGAAGTAAACGCTGTAATCTTACTGACTCATGCATCTTCAACTTTCACTCTTTATTTCAAAGAAAATGGTCAAACTTACTTTAGTTGACGGCATATTTGACAGAGTAAACTTTAAGAAACTCATAGGAACAGTGAACAAAAGCCTCTCTTTGTCATTATCAAGGAAGCTAAGGGAAATCTTCAAGTAACTCATGTGAAAAAAAAAGTTAAATCAAGTGATGCCTACAAAATGATTTAAGTAATCATCAAATGAGGCATCGTTTTAGCAGTAGGGGGCTCAACCAATATTTGCACAGAAGGCCCTATTTTTCAACACACTGAGGTCAGGAACAAGTTTCATAACTAACTAGTAAAAGCCCAATATAATCAGATATTTTTTTTTGTTAAAAAAAGGGAAGTTTAGTAAAAAGATACCACTGTTTGAAGCATTTTACGAAATCTTATTGAAATATCAAGAACTTGATCTCATTTTAAATAAGCTAAGAGCAAAATATTTAATCCTCTCACCAGTACCATAAGGGGGCGTTTACTTTTCATGATTCATAGGATACATGATTGAGTATCTTTATCCTCATTACTAGGATTTCTCTCCTATATCTTCAATGGAATAAGAATCAGCTAAGTTTACCAAGGGTTTTCTCACTTTGTGATATCCAAGGTCTCAATCCATCAAAGTAAACAATGGATTAACTTATATATTTTTTATCTATCTAGGCTAATCCTCAAAAGTAAACGGTCCCTAAATGCATTAGTTATATCAAAAGAGCAAAAAGAAAGCACGTCCACCATGGAGGTGGCTATTTTTCTTTAGTCATAGAATATAGAAACTCGATGTCCATGGAAAATATTAACTACTACAACAACATCTCATTTATTCACATGGAGTAGAAAATCTAGAGGTAGCTACATCAATAAAAAGAACAGAAAAATCAGATACAATTTCACCAATCCAGAGGCAGAATCAACTCTCAAGGAAAGAAGAGACAAGAAGAGATACATGAACAAAAAGGAATATCAGCAAAGAACCGTCAGCAAAAACCAACCAAAGATACGAAATTACCTTTTCAAGTTTATCTTGTTGCACGAGCCTCCTCAATCTAGAACTCAACGCCCTCTTGAAATTTTGTGGTACTTCTAGCCTTTGCTGCAAAACATATAGCAAAAAGTTTATTATTTGAAATCCATTGATGATATCAAGGTGGTCAGCACAAGAAAATGTTGACCTTCAGACATTAAATTGTATAAAATTTTTCAAAATATAAATATCATACCCTAAAAGGTATTTTTCTTTTTTTCTAATAAATATAAAATCTAAGTAAATAGTGCATCTGCCTGGCAATGTGTGCTTTGAACAAAACCTAATACCCACCAATTCATTTAACCAATGTTGTAAAAAACTTAAGGCGTAAATGAGGCGTTTTGTTTTGACGAGGCGAGGTGTAAGCCTCGAGGCGCAAGCCTCAGACAAAAAAAAATATTCATAAAAAACATTAAATAGCAAGCCAAACATCAAATTTAATAATTTAAAACTCTTAAGACTAAAACTAAAGGCATAAAATGTTCATAAACATCAAATCATGGAAAATTCAACTATTCAAACTATATAGAGTCATCCTCATCAACGTCCTTAGCTTCCAATCAGATTGTGGTGCGAATAGGAGACTGGCGAGATGAGAGAACGTTTCTGTTTTTTGAGGAACAGCTGCAGGATTCTTTTTCTCTTTTAAATATAATTACTGTTAGGGTTTAATCTTTAATTGAGTATTGGGCTTTAAATTTTAGATTTAACAAGTATGGGCTTTTTATTTAATTTTATTTGGGTTCTAAAAATTAGCCCAAAACACTTGAAACTCTGAAAAAAGACAGAAACTTGTGAGACTTAAGCCTCGAGGAGCCTAGAGGCGCTTAGCACTAGGCGTTCGCCTTGGTCCTCTGAGGTTCAAGCCTCACGGACGGCAGAAAAGACTTAAGCCTTGATACTTTTTGACAGCGCCTCGCCACAAGGCGAGCCTCGAGGTGTAAGCCTATAGCGTTTTCACAAAAGTACATTTAACAGCAAACTACATCCCTTGCAATCTGGGGTTAGGCCACAATAAGGTTTAAATATGTGTTTTAAGCCTCGAGGCATTTTCCAGTGGCCCCGCAAGGCGTAAGGCTCGAGGTGGTCCGAGGCGTAAGACCAAGGCGTAAATCATGAAAACACATAAAATTATAACTAATATAATAAAAGGTAGCAAAATAGACTGAGCAGCAACCCTTTTCGGGCCGCCTCGAACCAACATCTCCAGAGACCCACGGCCTCACGCTGCCTCCAAAAGCGAGGAGCAAACCCAAACTCTGACAGAGACTCAGCAGCAACCCTTTTCGCGCCGCCTCGAACCAACGTCTCCAGAGACCCACGGCCTCACGCTGCCTCCAAAGACGAGGAGCAAACCCAGCAAGTTTTCTCCTCTCTCTTCCAATCCTTTTCTATTTCTTAATTAGCAGACTTGAATTCATGTGTGTGCACACAGCAACAAGAAGAAGCAAGAAGCATAGTGAAGGGCAGAAAAAGCAGAGCGCCGATGCAAAAAGAAGGTACTAAACACACCTTCAGGACTTGCTGCTGCTAACAGCGCCGCTGAGTCGCTGGAGAGAACTCCCCCTCGCGCGCGAGAGAGAGAGATTAGGTTTGGTTTTTTTCAATTAGGTCTATTTTTAGGCCAAACCGCGAAGCATCCGCCTCGTTCGTAGGAGGTGAGGCACCACCTCAGGTGCGCTCCCTGGCGCCTCGCACCGAGTTGCACCTCACAAATGCTTTTCTAAACCTTGGGCCACACACAACCAATTGTCATCTCCAGTAGTTTAAAATTTAAACATATAAGGGATGTTTGGTTTGATTGATAAGGCTTGATTGATAAAATAATCATACTCATCACACGTTTGGTTTGCATGATTAGACTTGTAATGGATAACTCGGCCAATGCTCCAATCATCCATTTGGATGATAAATTGATAATTTATCACCCCAACTTTGGGTTGATTATTTATTCCACCTTCTCCATAATGCAAAATTCCAAAAATACCCTCTCAATATTATTTTGGTCATAATTTGCCTCAACCTTTTGTATATTTGCTATACAACGGCAATTTCGGTATTATACCACATTAGTCATAATCTTTCAGTTTATCTTACACCACAATCAATCAATCCAAACATAAAACTAAATAATCCAAATAGTCTTATCCTTCTCTATCATATCTATCATATCCACCAAACCAAACGCCCCCATAGTCTACAATGCCAAAGGAAAATAAAAATGGACTACATAAGTTAGACTTTAAGTCTAAAGAATCATAACAAATGTTTGGTCTCCAATAAAAGGTAAGCTCCTTCCATCCAATTTTTGAAGACAGTTTTGGTTGTTAAAGTGTTTGGCAAATTATAGTGTAAAAAAGGTTACTCAGAGATATGGACTATCTTCTACATAGATAAACAGTAAACATCAGTTGTTGGTGAAGAAAAGTGCAAAAGCATCATGGAGATTTCAGAAAAAAAAACGATTAAGAGATAAAGATCTAAATCACATAATTCTGCATTAAAATTAAGCAGAGAACAGAGAAACTGAAAGGAAAACCAATCACATGATTTAGAGCAAAACATACAACATCAGGTCTGCTTATGACTTATGAGCTATAAAGCATGGGGACGCCTACTTGGGGTGTACTCGTCCCGGGGAACGCCGGAAAGGGGACGTATTTTGTGAAAAAGCGTATTTTTTACTTTTAAAAAAAAAATATGGTCAAAATACTTTGACCAAGAAAAAATACGTGAAACCCTAGTTTTTTAAAAAAATGCCAAAATCGAATGTCTCTCACAAACCCAAACCCAATTTCTCCACCACCTATGCCTCCGCTTGGGTTCGCCGCCGCCTGGGCTCGCCGTCGCCTAGGCTCTCCGTCGTGTTCGAAGGCTCTCCATCGCAACTCTGTTCATCGTGTTCAAAGGCAAATAGGTAGACAACCTCGCCGCCGCTTGGGTTGGCCGCCGTCGCCTGGGTTAAGAAATCTTTTTATTTGCTATGTGCTTAGTTTTATTATGGATTATGTGGTATTTGCATATTTTTTTGATAAATTGTTGATATTTATTATATATAAAATATATACTAAATATAAAATACAAAACGTATCTTCATATTTGGAAAATTGACGTATTTTCGTCCCCGTATCATATCGCCCGCGTATTTCGCCTCCGTCTCCGTGCTTCATAGCTTATGAGGCCAATGAATCTCATTTGAGACCAAGTAAGGGTATTCGGGTATACAATCAAGGCCATCACCAGAGAGCAAGCCAAATGATATTAATTAAATGTTGAAATCTAATTCATACACGTGTAACAGTAATAAGCAAGCACTAACACGTGTTGTTCTACTTCTTGAGATATTTTCAGTGACAATATGCACTCTGAAACTGCAACTTGCAGCACTTTTAATGAAGCATTAACCGAACTATGGATCCCTACCACATCTTGAGGAAACAACTTTGATTCCCATTCAGAGATCCTCAGAAAGTACAGTTTCAAGCTAATATACCCAGATTTAGTAACACATATCATAGATATCATTAAAGATGGCATCAAAGACCAACCTCAATATAAGTAGCGATTGCATTAGAATCTGATCCATTTGGCTCTTTAAGAGTAGACAATGCTTCAAATATCATTGCATTATACCTGAGAAGAATGCAATTATTCATTAATTGAAAACAAAACAAAGGCAACAGAAAATACTGCTTGAGCCTAGATTATGGCTGTCTTTGGTGATGTCCATGTCCTCCCAAGGACTTCTCATAGCCTATCGAGTTACAACATTGTAAGTGAACAGAAGCCTTGTGTGTCTATTGCAAGAATCTTTAAAGCTAGGAAAGTCTAATCAACCTTAGGACTTTCTCATGCCCAACAAGGACCAACACTTTTATCTAGAGTATATTTAAAGCACATTTCAGTTGTAATATCTGATGCCAACCAAGACAGATAATACACACATAGCATCTCACAACTAGTCCAGAAACTTGTAACTCATATGCCATGAGTCACATCTAGACATTACAGCATCAACAGATTATAAAAATACTCAAGGTTAACAAGATCACCATAGATTGAGGTTACTAGAATAATAAATATTGAGAAAATAATAGCAGTACATTACTTGGCAGCATTATTTCCTTCAGGTAAGGGCCTTGAAGAATCCAACATGACTACATCGGTTGATGCATCCTGAGAAGATGGAAAGATGGCAGAGGTCTGTGCAATGGGGAGTGGAGTTGCAGGGGCTTCAGCAGGATTTGCCTTTGTTTTTGGTGTCTTTGATTTATCTCTGGGACCTTGGCCGTTTGCTACACTCAAGTTCCGCCATTTATCCTGCATAAACAACCCCTCAACTACTTGTATGATATCTGGTTTAACAGTGCATACATTATTCGTTTTCTCTTACCCAAAATTATATTAGTAGCTAAGTATTTAAATTCAGAAAGCCCATTTTAAAATACGCGTATGGAGTAGCAACCACACATCCTATCGTGGAATGAGTATTTAAACCATTGATAGAACACTGTCGGTTAAAGTAGTTCATGCAATACCCAAACAATCTTTGTCCTTCACCTAGAAACTGACAGGATTTTTTCTCCAGTTCATACAGATACACGCCGATACAACTCCGAAATGGAACCGGGAGGAAGACCGATGTTATGTTAATTTATTATACATACATGCAAAAGACAATCGCGTTAATCTACTTTGTATAGGATGGGAATTTTCTGATATAATATAGAGGTTGCAAATATTCTGCCGAAAACCTAAACTGGTGTCGATGAACTCGAAGAATCTGGAAGGGTGGAATTAGAAATCACCAAGAAACAGAAACGTAACATCTCCAAAATGATGGAATTAATTCATCCACACATCCCACAATGCTGGAATTAGCTAGCACCAAGAAAACCGAATTGGGGAAATAAAAACACGTGACCGCCAAAAACAATCAACCGAAAGACTACGAACGAAACGCAGAGATAAACCTCAGTAATTGTATAATTCATACGTACCTTGAGATCAATGTTGGAGCGGGAGAAGAGAGGTGGTTGAATTCGGGGTCTCTCTGAATATTTTTCCACTTTCCGGCCCCGTGCTTCGCGATGCCGGCGCGCAGCGCTTCCTCCTCCTCGGAGGTCCACTTCTGCTTCGGATTGCCCATCCGATTGTCCCCGAGCTCAACGGAGAAGAATGGAGGCGGATTGCGGCAGCGCTGCTAGTAGTGATAAGGAGGGGCCGCCTAGGAAATGTGAGAATTGGATGAGTCTGTTGCCCAAATTTTCGTCATCGGTTTACATCCCATTTTCTAGCCTCAATTGGGAAATTTGCATTTCATAAAAATTTGGGCGGAATAGTCCGATGAATGTTCGTGAAATAAAACTTGGAATGAATAATTTTGAATATAACCTAATTAAACAAATGAATATAATAATAATAACAATAATAATTTTTAGGAAATAAATTAAATTTGTAAATATCATGCACATATTGTTTTTGTGTGTAGGACGCATGTGTGGATCTTGGAGCAGGTGAGATACGGATTCGAGATGCTTGATGTGGACTACATGGAAGTCCCCACCCGAAGATCTTGGATTTTTGACGACAGGTAATTTTAATCTCATGTTTAGTATTTGCTATATATTTATTAAATACATTATAATCAATAATGTGTATGTGTTTTTGTAGCGTTTATATCGTGTCTTTGGAGCCGCTCGAGACCGAGTTGTCGAGGCATACTACATATTGCTTCAAAATGGAGTTTGAAATGTCCTTAAATTATTCCCACTAAATTTATTCATTTATGCGCAAAGCGCTTTTGCGTGAGTTCACGGCTTCATCCGGATGATCCTATGGGCTTTAGGGTGGTATCAAACACCACATATTGAATGTAAACTTTAAAATTATCAATGTTGCGATACTAGCCATACATGTAACGCCGGGCAATCACGGGTCACAGTTCGCATATCTCTTGTTGAGTGGACTCTTGAGGTGTACGACTGCCGTCATACAACCCCGACTCTCGGCGTTGAGGCGTTACCGATGTTGCCCATTATTCGGCTTTTCCTCGATCGATGAGGGTAGATGGATTTTGGAACAACAATCCATTGAGGACGCCACACAATGAGCATCGACATTGGCGGAGGTGCCCCATGATCGCAGTCAGCGAGTAAAGACTCGGTGAGTTGCGGTGTCTTTGCATGCCTCTATATGTATCGCCTCATCACGGGTATACCTCGGAGGTTACATCATAGTCGGCGTTACATACTGATTCAACATCTGACGATAGCTCGTAGGATATGGACATTGTCTCGCTTTTGATTAGTTTCCTTGACTTTTTGTATTTATAACGGATATTGTAGAATTTTATCCGTGTTAGTGATATTTTTGTTTGTATTGGAGGCTGTGACCTCTATGTATATGTTGTGGAGGCTGTGACCTCTTTGGCTATTGCTTGTTGTTGGCTATTGCTTGTTGTTGGCTATTTGCTGAGTGCAGGTTGGCTTATCCATATTTTAGAGGTTATGCTGCCCGTTTTTTTACATGTATATATAGTTTGTAAGTTTAATAGTTTTGTCGAATTTGCAATTAACCGAATAGGGGGATTGAATTGGATTCAATTAACCGAATTTGCAATTAACCGAATTTGTTGGATTAGGGATTGCGGGCGTGTACGATCGCAGATGGTACACGTCGTGCACGACGGCACGATCGTGCAGTGCAGTACACTGCAGGCGCAGGCGTGCACGCCGCGCACGATCGTGCACGTCGCCGCACGATCGCAGTATCGCTGCGATCGTGCATCGCACCGCGCACACGATCGCAGACAAGATGGGTGCCGCGCGACTTGCACGATCGTGCCATCGGCGTGTTCACCGTCTGCACGTGTACCCTGCAGCACGGGCACACGCCGATGCACGACCGTGTACCACGCGATCGTGCACTCCGTGTACCCGTGCACGCCGTGTACCCTCGTGCGCGCCCGTACCCTCGTGAATCAATTGAACCAACATAATCCAACAAAACCAACATAATCCAACAAAACCAACAACAATCCAATGAATCCCCTAATTCAACAAAAACAACATAATCCGACAAAACCAACAACAATCCAACTGAATCCCTAATTCAACAAAACCAACATAATCCAACAAAACCAACAACAATCCAACCGAATCCCCTAATTCAACAAAACCAACATAATCCAACAAAACCAACAACAATCCAACAAAACCAACAACAATCCAATGAATCCAACATAATTCAACAAAATCCAAAACAACGAATATCATCGCATATAACAAATATCCTTACTCACGAGGCCGTTGAGGACACAAATTCTTTATGCTCTTCACTTGACAAATACTACATTTTTCCTACGTCGTGTCATTTCACACATGTTTCATCACTAATGGCGATAAATGTGCATGGCGTTTGTTGTGGCCTTGACCTTTACAGCGTGTGCATATTTGACGACGTGATCTTGGCGAACCCTCAACAACCGATTGCATCCTACTCAATCTAGGACGCCCACCGACGTGTGATGATTGGAGGTCGAATAATGTAAGTCGACTGAGTGCGGTACAATCCATGCGCGGGATGTGATACGGATCCAATCGATAAGAATAAGTCGCCGCAAAAGCATCGTCGATAATATCGAGCCACAAAGTCGGTGACTTGTAAACCAAAGACGCCTAAAAAAGAAATTAATCACAAAATAAATTAACCACAACATATGAGTTGGACTTGGCGTTTAGATAAATACATCTACCTAATAGCGACCTGGCGTGACAAGAGGATCTCGTCCAAATCGAACTCACGACATTCACATGTCCCGTTCGCAAATCAACCACGTATGATGTGTTTTCTCTTCGACTTTAAACATGTGTCGTCGTTGAGCGAACAACAAGCGGCGCCTTTTCGGCAGAGGCATGTAGCTTCGACGCGGCTACTTGATCAACTCATCGGACTTGCTGCTGCACTAGCTCGTACGTCAAACCATTTCTCCGAAATATTGCTTCAAAATATTTTGTTTCCCCCTATCTTTGTTTAAAATAATATGCTTGATTAGTTTCGACTTTCAACAATCAATAAGATTATACGATCTAGTTTTTTTTATCCCAATACTCTCTTATTCTAAATATAGATAATATTTATTTCTAACATTTTATATAAGAAAAGTAATTTTTGGAGGTATTTGGCTAAGTTTATTTTAGGCATCATATTATAAAATATAATATTTTAATTATAAATTGTTAAATTGTATGGATAATTAAGTTTATAAGCTAGAATAATTATGGCTAAAAATGATTTAGTAATAAATAAAGGCTAAAAATGACTTTTCAACATCTTTCAAAAAATATCATCAACTAATGTTTTTTCTTTAAAAACTCTAAATTTTAGAAAGAAAAAATTGATCTATTTCCTAATTTACAAAATTCGGCGACGATATGATTAATCAACTCGCCGGATTATACATGGAATTTTTTTCATCTGAACATCAAAATGACACAAAGTTTGATTTATGCCTCGTTTTACGAAATTTGATGAAGAATTCATCATTCCGTCCCCGGATTATATAAAGCATGATACAAATCAAACTTTTCTCAAAATTGATGATATTCGAAGATTAGTTGAGGCCATTTTTTGAAAAATGTTGAAAGTTTGGGAAACAAAACATAATTAACCTCTAAATAAATAGTATTGATATGGATCAATTTGATCAGTTTAGCATCACCCTTTTCAATATACTATAATTTGATTCATTTTTGTAACCTTGAAGAAGTATTTGATAAGAAACTATCTAAGTGTTGCAATTATTGGCTTCCACTAGTAGGGGTGCGCATCGGTCGGTTCGACCGACCGAAATTTTCAAAACCGAAAACCGAACCGAACGAATTTTTTTGAACCGAACCGATTATAATTTCAGACCGATCGAAAATCGAACCGAAAAAACCGATCGGTTTCGGTTGGACCGAAAAACTGACCGAAATATAAATTATATATATATTTTTCTAAATAAACATATATTTATCCTAATTATTTAATTAAAATATTAATTAATTATTATATAAAATATATAAATATATAAAAATAATAGTTTCGGTTCGGTTCGGTTACCGATCGAACCTAAAACGTAAAACCGAAAACCGAACCGAAAACCGATTTTAATTAAAATTTTGAACCGAACCGAAAACCGACTTCCTCAAAAACCGAATCGAACCGACCGAAACCGAACGATTCGATCGATTTTTTCGGTTCGGTTCGATCCATGCACACCCCTATCCACTAGGCTCAAGGATGCCGACAGATCGGAGAGTTTGCAAAGAATGACAACTTCTCAGGTAAATCGACATACCGTCTTGTTGCCTCAAATTGAGATAATTTGAATCGATGTTGTGGAAGCCATCAAAGAATTGACCATTAATGAGGAATATATATTTGGTTTGTCATTCGAGTTTCCTACTTTTCTCCGTCCATGAAATTTGTTTAAAACTTTAATTTACTAGTTTTAATAAATTTCAATGAAAGTAGAATTAGTGGGACCCATAATTGTAAGAAGTATTAGGTAAAAAATAAATAAATTAATATTAAGTGGAATTAAAAAGATGGATCACAATGATTTTTTATAAATAAATGAGTAGTATATGAGTGAAAGTTATGAGGGTTATGTGAAGTCCATGTCCTCTTAAAATAAACGTTTTTCGTGAATAGCCTAAATAGAAATAAATAAACGAATTTCGTGGAGGGAAGGAGTATAACTTTTCCTTCTCACATTGTTCAATATGTTTGATTTGTTTTTTCAAGTATTAATTAAATGTTTTATTCTATACAAACGAAGTGTCTAATTAAGTTAGTTCACAGTTGTTACTTTATTTTGATTCAGTGTTTTGCTAGGATGAGTTTCCAGGAACTTCAGAAATTAAGTTTAATATATTTAAATCTAAATTATAGAATGATTGAAGTGTTTGTGTACAACAAGATCTCCTGAGATATTGATGTTATAGTCCGGCCCTCGACTTTTATATTTTTTCAAATTAAAATATATATGTTAAAGATCATCTATACAGTTACTGGGATTTTTTCAAATTAAAATATATATGTTAGCGTGATTGTTCGAGACCAAGAGACTAGAAAGTTGAAGTTCTATAATTGAGAATTTTTTTAGGTACATAATTAAGAATTAATTACTGGGAGAGTCATATAATAATAATAATTCAGTTACTTGTTTTAGGAATTATATCGCTGCATGTGTGTGTTGACCTAGTGATAGAGTGGTTAATACCCAAGGTCAAAGATCTCGGATTCGAATCCACTGTAACGCGACCTTTAAATTCCTGTATTAAATTGACAAAAAAAAGGAATTATATCGCTATAATTCCAACTGTAGATATCAAATCATTATCGAAAGTTGTCCGGAGTAATATTCATGCGACTAGAATTAACTTTTGTTTTGTCTTAGATGTCTGTGTATTTTATTTGAGAAATATTTTATAATTCTCAAAACAAATAGTGTCCACAAATTGGAACTTGGAAGGCTAAAGTAGCGTTTTTAAGTTTTGAACTCACTCTATATATCTAAAATTTGTGAATTTATATTTGCCTCCTTAAGGTTATTAAAATGATAGATAATTTATGTTGGTTGTTTATTTATTTTAGAAAGTGTTTTATTGAACTTTTCTTCATGATTTCCTGAAAGAGAAAAACGTATTTAAACGTTTTTTAAAGTTATAGCAATTCTGAAATATTCTACTTTAAATAAAAGTATAATTTTATCTTAGAGTGTCTCTAATTAGGGATGGCAATGAGCCGGATCTGGATCGAATCTGACTAGATCCAGATCCAGATTGATCTCGATTTTTTTTGCTTTGATCCAGATCCGGTCCAGATCCATTGGGTCCAACAAAATTAGATCAAGATCCAGATCCATAAGATCCACAGGATCCAGAGTCTAGATCCGGATCCATATGTCTTCGCTTCTAAACTAAATTCTAAATCAACTATAATTCACAGTAACACCATAATAATCTAAATACACAATAATACTATAATAATTATTTAAAATTTCTACAATTATCACTATATTGGAAGACGTTAGTTATAAATTTACTATAAAGTAGAAAACAATAAACAACTAGATCCCCGGTGGTGTAAGTGGCGCGACTTGCCGTGAATGCCGATTGATATATAATTGAGATAATTTAAAATGAAATTGAGAGCATATTTGTTTTGGGAGAATTGAAAAAGAAAATTGAAGAATTTTAATTTGGAGTTAAGTATTTAATTATAATAAAAAAATATATATATATATATATATATATATATATATATATATATATAAAAAAATTTAAATGGATCTCATGATTTGGATCCTGATCGGATCGGTCTCAAAACTAAATCAGGATCCGGATCCGAATATGAAAATAGGATCCAGATCCATCGGGTCCAATTTTTTAAGGATCCATATCCTAAAAAATGGATCTGGATCCACGGATCTGGATCGGGTCCGGGATCCATTGTCATCTCCATCTCTAATAGTGATCTAAACAAGGGGTATCAAATAGGATGACTATTTAGGTCGGATCGTCGATCCCGATTTACAGTCAAAAGTGAGACACCAATTCAGACTCGTTTAAGGAAATAAGGTATCCGAGTATAGTTGATTTTTAAATAATTCAGCAAGGGATGAACTTTCAGTTGTTGAACTTTTCGACGACACCGCTACATCAATATTCATCGCCGCAGACTGATTTCTGCCCATCTCAATTCTTACCAACAATAGTACAATCAAAACCTAAAACAAATAAATGAGGTCAGATTTGGAAGGAGGCCTCTTCAGCCCCCGCTCCCAACTGAAGGCCAAGTCCTATTTCGTCGTCGTCGCTCAGCTCCTCTTTGAGGCCGCTCGCACCGACAACGCTCACGGCGTCCGGCCGAGGTCAACAAGACCTTGATCCCACTGATGCGGTCTTTAACATCCTAAAGATGTTGGCCCTCGAGCTACATCATTCCAAGACCTTCGCTTGACACTGCATTGTACTTGTCCCCTCATCTCACATTCTTCTTCAATTAATGAGGGAAAGAAGAAAAAAGGAAATTAAGAAAAAGAACAAAGGATTTGAAACAGATATTTAGAGATGGAAAGGGGAAAGCAATGGTGAAAGGCGACTGGATGAGTGCGGAAACAACGGTTGATTTCACCGACAGAACTAGGGCTGGAGCACCGAGCAGAATTGGGGATCTAAGGTACTATCGTCGATTTGGGAGATAAATGAGAGAATAAATGTCAAACGAGAGAAATGAGGGAGAGATCAGAGAAGAGAACTTAATTTAGTGGATTATAAATTATTAATTGAAATTAAATTATCAAAAAAATATTAAAACGGGTATTCGTACCTATAACACGGTGGGATACATAATACTCGAATTCTATAATATTTCAAGGGTCCGTGACTTAAATACCAAATTTTGTAAAAATTGGTGTCATGTATACCCAATTCAAATAATAAGTGCTGTGTATACCAAATACAATATTTTAATATATTTGCATGACAAATATCATGAATTTGCGTAAGAATCTTATCAGAAACATAATAATGATGTTGAATTCAGCAAAAAATACAGCTTTTGTCTGTTCAAATTTTATTATAAATGAAGCTCTCTCTCTCTCTCTCTCTCTCTCTCTATCTATCTATCATCACGGTGACCAACCCCTCCCAAGCGGCCAACCCCCCACGGCGGCCAACCCCCCCGCGGCCAACTCCCTTCCCCGGCTATGGCTTCTTCTTCTCCACAAGTTCTTTTTTTTTTGTTTATATTTTTGTGTTGTATATTTTTATTAATTATTATGCTTTGTGAATTATAATTCGAATTATATGCTTTGTTAACTATATATTGTTAATTATGTATTTATATGCTTTGTTAACTATATATTGTTAATTATGTATTGTCTATGCTTTGTTAACTATATATTGTTAATTATGTATTGTTGTCTATGCTTTGTGAATTAATTCGAATATATGTGATAGGATATTAATTATGAATTTATATGAATTATTACGCTTTGTGAATCTATGCTTTGTGAATTCGGACATTAATTCGAATCTATGCTTCGTGAATTATTATGTATTGTAGTCTATGCTTTGTGAATTAATATATGTGAATTATAATTAGAATATATTGTTAATTATGTATTGATGTCAATTTCACAGTTGGAATAGGATATGAAATACAACATTAGGATAAAGGTTAGCAAAATTAAATATACTCATTTCAGTCTTGCATGATATATTGACAAAAATTTATGTACATTCAAATATGCAGTACATTTATTTAAATTTAGGATCATGAATTTTGCATGATATATTGACAAAATATATTTCTTTTAGATAGAAATATCCACCAAGTAATTTTTAGGTAGAAATTTTCAATCCTTGATCTATGCTAACACACAAAGGTTGTCTAATGCAGCTTTACTTCCTTGTAATTTTGTGAACTTAAAACAAAATATATAGTGGATAATGTGCTCCATGGGTAAAGTTCTTAAGTTCAAATCCTTATATTTATACCACTACGTCGCGCTATTTAGGGTTTAAGTGGAAGACTTACGTTGAACTTGAATGACGAACTCGCGATTCAATCGTAATGTCATCATTCACCATCCCTTAGATTATGAGCCTCTAAAATTTTAGTGGTGTAGGTTTGATTTGACATATTTTTTAATTAAGCATAGTTTAATTTTTTTTAATAAATAGGAAATCGAGTTCTTAAGGCCCGAGACCATCAATCGTCCATCCACAAAAAATTTCTCACAGGGAACAAAAATTTCCAATTCTATGTTAACCAAGACACAAAAAAGTTCACCACCAATAATGATACAAATTCAGACTACCCTAGTGAAATATAACTCCTAGTCTGGCAGAGAAAATTGTCATTTTCCTTCACTAGAAATATAGGATAAATTTATATTTGAGTGATATTTTGGAACTAATTTCACAATATGTGTGAACACACTAATTGACATATTTCTTAATTAAGCATAGTTTAATTTTTTTTAATAAATAGGAAATCGAGTTCTTAAGGCCCGAGACCATCAATCGTTCATCCACAATCAACGACGCATTTCAAATCCAATTATTTAAGAATGGTCATTATGAGATTGAGAGATATAGGCGGTGAAGACCGGTGGATAGATTTAGGAAAGGTGTTTGTCACTTTGTTGGTTGGGAACACTGATCCAAGTCAAACACGAGTTTGTACCATGTGGTATCCCGACGCATTAAGCTCCCCAAGGTCAAGATCAGCGATATGGTTTTTATTAATGGAAGGACAATTTATTTTTCTTCTCGGATTTTGCGCCGTGACGGGTTTGAGTTTTGGGACGCCATCTTTCGATCCTACACCGAGTACGATCCGCAATCCGTTGAGGTTTATCAAGATTTGTTGGTGGCGGAGGACTAGTATAGAATCTAGGTGTGATATTCTTTGATACGGACCGTCCGATTGATGATGCTGACGGTCATCTATATCTCCGTGTGGCTCACATCTTAGTTCTTTACGCATTCATCTTAGGTATCGACTTGCCACGACCTGTGGATCCGTGGATTTAGGTCTTAGTTGACGATCTGGACGTATTTTCCAGATTTTCATGGGCTGCATATGCATATAAAATTCTATAATACTACATATGAAATATGAAGATCAAGGCCAAATATCACTTCTACGGACCGTCGTGGGCATTATATATTTGGTCACTAGAGATCATTCTGGATCTTGGCACGACGGTTGCGAAGTATGTCCGTGTAGGGAAAACTCTTTTTGACCCTCTCCAGAGGATCTATCTTGGATGTTTAATTCACCATACATTGATTATATATCTAGCATGCACCTATATGATTAATTGCAACACGTAGGGGTTTTCTCGTGTTTACCTTTGACTCTTCGGGGATGAACGGATCGAGACTCGTGCTTTGATCTTCGGATCGTATCCGGTTGCCCAATCTCCAATATCGGTGAGGATAATCTATGAAGAATACTACGTAAAATCACCCTAACCACTCTATTAATTTTCGAAAACTCTCCCAATGTGCACTAGGATTTTCGAGAATTATGGTATGGATAATTAAGCATTAACCTTGATCTTATCTTTTACCTTATATTTATAATGCATTACCATAATCCCATAAGGAAAGGATCCATGCATATCCCATAAATATAATAATATCATTATGGATAAAGAGAATCAAATCCTTACCATAGAGAGGTGTGGGGCGCCGATTTCCATCAGTAGTTACGGGCCTGGATGGGCCAGCCCAGGGATCAAATGCAAGGAATAAAGATGGGCCTCAAATAAATTAATTATCTTATGTTCAGCCCATAACATAAATTAATTTATAAACATTTATTCATGTCACTAGAGAATAAATGCTGACTTACCCCTTTATTACCGAAGGTGAGTCGGGCTTGCACTTAGACATTATGTATCCCCGTATTTAAGATATCGCACGTCCATTAATTATTTAGAGCATTCTGACTGCTTAAAATAATTAATATCTTTAATTCCTTAAGTAGTACCACTCATCCTTATTATTGTACTTGAGCTAACTCAACCTGCGGGGTTTAGTACAATAAACCTTTGAGCCCTTAAGGGACGCCATCATCCTAAACGGATACGGTGACTCGATACGATAACTAGCATGACATACAAGCACCGCCACCCCCAAGATGCAGAGAATATTGGGTTAGAACATATAACCTCACCCATAACAAGTCAAAGTGATGGTCAAGAACTCATACTCACCTAATACCTTATCGAGGTTTAGATCATCGTAAGTCACCGAGATCTAGGTTCTTCACGACTCACGAGAGAAGAACTCATCTCACCGTGATCCATCAATACGCCGAGACGCATCAAAGATAGACAAGCAACCAAGTCAAGTCACTTATCTATATCGCACTTATACCGACAACTCGTCCTCAAGTTGTCTCGGTGTGAAACTTTTATATCTCATTAAGCTCGACCAATTATACGGACTTCGTGATCTTCACACATCGTATGATCTAACTTATATATGAGATAAGGGACACGATATATGCAATCAAGTAATCAATTCGGATATGAGATTGTAATAGTGGTAACAGAAACATTGTATACAAGTTCAACCAAAACCGCTTTTAGTATACAAACCAACAATCTCCCACTTATACTAAAGCAAACTTTTAGTATACAATGTGTCTCTACTATCTATTACAAACAAAACCATCACTTTGCTTCTCCCACTTATACAAAAGTTTCATTTCTAAGTGGGTGCCATCAAGCGCAATCCAAGTCCTCGAACGTGCACTTCGTAGACTTTTGCGCAGCTCTTTGTGAATGGATCCGCTAGGTTATCCGTAGTATCAATCTTTTCAATCAGACGCGTCACTGCCTAACGATTTCTCGTATGACATGGTACTTTCTCTATGTGTTTGGTCGCCTTGTGGGTCCGTGATTCCTTCGAGTTTGCCATCGCACCGAGTTATCACAAGACACTATGATACTCTTGGGCAAACCAGTACCACACCTAGATCCACGAGGTAGTTCTTGAACCATACAGCCTCCTTAGCGCCTCCGGCGGCTACATATTCGGCTTCCATGGTAGAGTCCGCAATGCATCGCTGCTTTGCACTCCGCCAGGATACGGCTCCACCTCCTAAGGTAAACACATAGCCTGAGGTAGACTTTTTCTCATCACGGTCAGCTTGGAAATCCGAGTCTGTATAACCCAAAGGCATTAGACTATCTGCATGATAAACTAGCCTATAATCTCGAGTCATTTTCAGGTACTTGAGTAGATGCTTTACCACAGTCCAATGAGCTTGTCCAGGGTTAGACTGATATCTTGCTACTATGCCTACCGCATAGCGTATATCGGGCCTCGACATAAGATTGCGTACATGAGACTTCCTACGCGGAAGCGTAAGGAACTTGTCTCATTTCCTCTATCTCCTTTGCGGTCATAAGTGATCGCTCCTTAGATAAAGCGAACGCCATGTCCGAAAGGTAGCAATCATTTCTTGGCGGTCCGCATACTAAAACGAGTAATCACAGATCAATGTAAGACGCTGAAATAAGCTCAACATTTTCCTCTTGCGATCTCGGTAAACCTTGATCCCAAGAATGTACGCTGATCTCCTAAGTCTTTCATTTGAAACCGATCGGATAACCAACTCTTTACGCCCGATAACAACTTCACATTGTTGCCAACTAGAAGAATGTCATCTACATAAAGTGCAAGAAATACCACATCACCGCTGACATCTAAACGACACACAACTCTCGCTAGGCAACCGGGTAAATCCATAGGACTTTACCACCGTCAAAGCGTAAGTTCTAGGATCGTGAGGTTTGCTTAAGCCCATAAATGGACTTCTTAAGCTTCCAAACTAGATGCTCTTCACCATTCACCACATAACCTTCGGGTTGTCGCATATAGATATCTCTACCTTCCTCAAGGTAACCGCTTAGAAAAGCGGTTTTCACATCCATTTGCCAAACCTCAAGGTTGAGTGGTCGATATGGATAGAAGAATTCGATGGACTTGAGCATTGCACACTGGTGAAAAGGTCTCATCGAAATCGATGCCCTCAACTGAGTGTACCATTTCGCCACAAGCACGGCTTTAAAAGCCGAAACCTCTCCATCCGAATCTCTTCCTCAGATACCCACTTACTACCTACGGCTTCCTCGCCATCCGGTAGAGTGTCTTTTCGATACATCCATAGTCTGTTATGGACTCAATTTCTAAGTCCATAGGCGTGTGCCATGATGTTGCATCAATGTCTTCAGATCGTCGTCAGACGTCCATGGGTCGATTATTGCTGCTCGCTTCCCGGATTAAACCAAGATTCACCCACGAACATAAATCGCCGGGTTGACGAACAACCTCCCACTACGACGGTAGGCGCCATCGCACAATGGCAACGATGGGTGCAAGAACTTATGGTTCTCTATGTTGCACAACTTGTCGGATAGGAGCCACTTGACGGTCGGTATCTCCAAAGGAACTCGACCCACTTCAATTTTTGAAGTATCCGTGTCGATCCTCCCACTGACACTACATCTCGCACCTTTCGCTTAATCGATGGTGTAATACGATCATCTTCTAATTCTCAAGAATTATTTCAACTTTGGATTTATGGTTTGTCATATAATTCTCTTCTAAGAATCGGGCATTAGTGCTAATAATGACCTTCTGATCCTTAGGACTATAGAATAAACCACCTTTCGTCCCTCTAGGATAGCCAATAAATAGCCTTGCGTCGGATCTAGCCTCCAACTTGTCAGCCTTCTTGTTTAGCACATGTGCTGGACTGTCCCATATCCTTATGTGGCTTAAACTAGGCTTGCGCCCAAACCACAACTCGAAAGGGTCTTTCGATCGACTTGATGGTACTAGATTTAGCAAGTATGCCGTCGCTTTCTAAGGCATACCCCGTATCGATATAGCAATGCCGCATAACTCATCATTGATCTAACCATTTTCAAAAGAGTCCTATTTCTTCGCCCGACACACCATTTTGTTGTGGTGTCTTGTAGTGTTACCGGGAGGTAATCCCACACTTCACTAGATAGTCCATCAACTCACATCGAGGTATTCGCCATCGCGATCGCACCGTAGTGACTTGATACTTTACCAAGCTTCGCTCCACTTCCGCCTTAAACTCTTTGAATTTCTCAAAGCATTCGGACTTCGGTGAAAGCGGTATACATATCCGCACCTTGAGTAATCGTCAATAAAAGTGACAAAATACTGCATTCTCCACAAGCTTGTGTGGACATCGGTCCACACAGTCGAATGGACTAGCTCCAACACTTCTTTGGCTCTATAACCCTTCGCTTTGAAGGGTCTAGTCGACACCTTACCTTCTATACAGATTCGCAGATTGGAAACTGAGTAATCGTTAGATTACCCAACGCCCATTCTTAGCGGCCTTTGATCCTATTTAGATTGATGTGACCTAATCTAAGATGCCAGAGAAATGTGGTGTCGCTCATAAGAAAACTTTCTCTTTTAGGGTTTGTAGATGATGCAACATAGTTATAGGTATTATGTTTAGCGTAAATAGTATAAAGTTAATTATATAATGTGCCAACACGTATAACTTCGTCATTTCTTATGATAGAAACACCACTATCAAAAATAATGAATATCCATGAATAAACAATTTCAAACAGAACAAGGTTCCACCGAAAATCCGCACATATAAAACATCTTTCAATACTAAACTGTTTCTATCAAAACATAAAGTAACATCTCCAACTCGCAACGGCCTCGACTTTCGCCGCTGTCCATGGAGATCATTATCTTGCCATCATGCAGCTCCCTTGTCCGCAGGAACCCACGCAGAAGGTGTAATAAACATGATCACCGCACCCGTGTTCACTACCCAAGAATGAGTAGAACAAGTCGCTAAACATGTTTCCGCATTAAAGCAAATGGCGCACCTTAAGCCTCGAGCATAGGGCACTGGCCTTCCAATGCCCGCCTGCCAAGACTCAAGCACTTGCCCTCTCCTTGGCTTCTTTGCCTCCTGTGTGTGCATGTTCTTGTTCCCATTACTCCCACTATTTTCCTCGCCTCCGCCACCTTTGGTGCCCTTTTCTTTTCCATTTTGCAACGGAAAATTTGAGCCCCTAGATGTGCTAGCAAGAGCATGTGCTCCTTTACCCATGACTCCTTCCGCGCCAAGAGATCATTAAACAACCGACTAAGCAGATACTCGGTCTTGCTCATGATCGCCTGCTTAAAATTCTCAAAAGACTTGGGCGTGTGTTGAGGATAATATCGACCTTGGCTCGCCGTCAATACCTCCTCCCGGTGATCAAGACTATCCATGAGACGAGTCATGGGAGACATGTTCATGGACCGAACTTCCTTCTTCCATCTTACACGCCAAGATTTCTCTCATTGTGTGGAAGTCGATCGTCCGATCCGATTGCCCAAACTTACTCTCGAGACTTGACCATATTTCGTCGCGTCTACCATCGATCGATGTTGCATTGCAAGCCTTGGACATTGTAGTCATCATATAACACTTGGCCATATTGTTCGACTTATGCCAAAGTCCGCCGACTCATTCGCTCATTAGTCGACGCACAAGGGCATCGGGTTTAGGAGTAGTGAGAACAAACATGTGTTCTTCAGCGATAAGAACATATTCCATGTTTCGCTTCCACTCGATAAAATTCGAACGGATAAGGGATTTTGTGCGAGCATATTGATAATCTGTAAGAGACATATCCGAAAGATAATGTAAACACATAAGCATACGATCGCACATAATTGTAATAATAATATTGTAACCTTTGATAAAACAATATTAATTGAAACCTCCAATCGCCCAAGGAATTCCACATGCAAGCCACGCTGTGGACGTTTACACACGAACCCCCGACTGCACTAAAATATACCTTTTAGTCGCTTAATTTCAATCCATGTCAACTTATCCTTATGACAAATGAAATTAATGATTGGACCTTACTAGACTACATCACTATCGCAAGAAGGACTTCATGGAAGTTGTACTCGAGGTGATCTCTAAGCAATGACCACAATTTTAACAAATAAAATGAATTCTTAGAATCGACATACTCACTAGACCATACCGCCCAATCCAAATTCTTTGTTATCTCATTTTATATCCATCTCTAGAGAACTTATGAAAATCGCACATCTAAGCCACACGTGTGGACGTTTACACATGAAACTCCCACTTCTCAATAGATTTAAAAAGTTTTATTTAGAAATCTCATCTAACAAACTTATGATAAACAGTTCAAGCAAGCCACGCGTGTGGACGTTTACTCACAATGCGTCTCACTTTGTTTATAGATCAAAAAGTGGAGGTCTTGACATTTTAATTTTAAAAATTAATTTGTCGGGTTGCTTGCTTAGTCTTTATGTTCAAAAGGTTTGTCCATGCAGATCACGTAATCCTAGCATGCTTTTCTATAGAACTCAACATGTAACACATGCTCGCAGAATTCTAAAATATGCTTGAAAACGCGATAAACCTAGCATGCTTACTATGCGCATCCAATCACGAAAACATATAATATGTTTGTCTACATAATTTAAACATACATAACATGCTTCTGCATAATTTAAACATCCACGACATGCAATGAACGATTAAAAATAAAATAAAACGTTCATCGTGGCCCACTCGAGGAACCTGCACTTTCTTGCCTAATCTATTACATAGAATTGCAAAGTACAGATCTTCATAAACTTTGAAAAAATGGGCCTCGCGTGCACGGGCACGGATCGGATTCGTCAAAACTTGATTCGGGCCGGAAAATCAGATTCGGGTTGGAAAAACGGGTCTGGGCCGGGTTTGGGCCGAAATGGGCTGGGCCGCGCGCTAGGGCACAGCCCATGCGCGCGCCCAACATACTGCCGCCGCCCCACTCTCGCGCGCCGCCTCGCGTGCTCCTCGCGGGCGCCTCGCGGTCGCGAAGACGACCGCGACCCGCCGAGCACGTGCGGGGCCATGCTCGCGCTTCGCCCCGCGCGCCCGCCGGCGCGATCGCCTCGCGATCGACTCGCGACCGCGAGCCCGCCGCAAGCGCCCGAGATCTCACGCGACAAACACGCGCCCATCGCCTGCGCGGGAATCTCGCGCGACAAACCCACGCATCCTCGCGGACACGGCGGCGCCGCGAACCGCGACGAAGCGCTGGAAGGCAGACGCTTCGCCGAAGCGGCGGCCGAGGCATCCGCGCAGCGCGCGCGCCCGCACCGCTCGCTCGCCGAGCCGCGGCGCCGTATCGCCTCGCCGACCGCTGAGCTATCGAGAAACTCGCGCTGGCCGGGGCGGCTGCGAGCGCCGAGCACGTGACGCGCGCCGCCGCCCGCGCGCCTTCGCCGTGGCGTCCCGTTTCTCCGACGTGTCTTCCGCCGCCTCGTTCTTCGCTCTTTCGCTTCGTTTTCTTTACATATAAGATTTACGGGAAAAATCTAATCTAACCACGGATTTTCTCGTGATGAAAAACAAAATCCGACAAAAAATAAAACGAGCCACGATGAACGACAGATCCAACAATTAATATATTGCGCACGTAATAATCAAACGTGAATTAATCCAACAGAGCCAAGATACTGATCCCAGGCTCTGATACCAATTGTAGGGAAAACTCTTTTTGACCCTCTCCCGAGGATCTATCTTGGATGTTTAATTCACCATACATTGATTATATACCTAGCACGCACCTATATGATTAATTGTAACACGTAGGGGTTTTCTCGTGTTTACCTTTGAATCTGTCGGGGATGATCGGGATGAACGGATCGAGACTCGTGCTTTGATCTTCTGGACTGTATCCCGATTGCCCAATCTCCAATATCGAGTGAGGATAATCTATGGGGAATACTACAGAAAATCACCCTAACCACTCTATTAATTTTCGAAAACTCTCCCAATGTGCACTAGGATTTTCGAGAATTATGGTATGGATAATTAAGCATTAACCTTGATCTTATCTCTTACCTTATATTTATAATGCATTACCATAATCCCATAAGGAAAGGATCCATGGATATCCCATAAATATAATAATATCCTTATGGATAAAGAGAATCAAATCCTTACCATAGAGAGGTGTGGGGCGACGATTTCCATCAGTAGTTACGGGCCTGGATGGGCCAGCCCAGGGATCAAATGCAAGGAATAAAGATGGACCTCAAATAAATTAATTATCTTATGTTCAGCACATAACATAAATTAATTTATAAACATTTATTCATGCCACTAGAGAATAAATGCTGACTTACCCCTTTATTACCGAAGGTGAGTCGGGCTTGCGCTTAGACATTACGAATCCCCGTATTTAAGATATCGCACGTCCATTAATTATTTAGAGCATTTTGATCGCTTAAAATAATTAATATCTTTAATTCCTTAAGTAGTACCACTCATCCTTATTATTGTACTTGAGCTAACTCAACATGCAGGGTTTAGTACAATAAACCTTTTGAGCTCCTTAAGGGACGCCATCATCCTAAACGGATACGGTGACTCGACATGATAACTAGCATGACATACAAGCACCGCCACCACCTAAGATGTGGAGAATATTGGGTTAGAACATATAACCTCACCCATAACAAGTCAAAGTGATGGTCAAGAACTCATACTCACCTAATACTTTATCGAGGTTTAGATCATCGTAAGTCACCGAGATCTAGGTTCTTCACGACGGTCGATAGAAGAACTCATCTCATCGTGATCCATCAATACGTCGAGACGCATCAAAGATAGACAAGCAACCAAGTCAAGTAACTTCTTATCTATACCGCATGACCTATACCGACAACTCGTCCTCAAGTTGTATCACCGTGAAACTTTTATATCTCATTAAGCTTGACCAATTATACTGAGACTTACGTGATCTTATACACACTGTATGATCTAACTTATATATGAGATAAGGGGACACAGATATATGCAATCAAGTAATCAATTCAGATAGGAGATTGTAATAGTGGTAACAGGAAACATTGTATACAAGCTCAACCAAAACTGCTTTTAGTATACAAATCCAACAGTCCGGGGGGATGCGTATCTTAGATGCATGAGATGGAACTTCACGAAGATGATTGAAGAGGATACACAGCCCCTGTTCGATCGTGAGGGGCAACCATTTTGGGGATTAGTCCCGGACGACTATGAGAGGAGCATGCCGTACTATACGTCCTCTCTATATCCGGGTTCACTAGGAGTGAATTACAGGAGACCCATTCCCATCTGTACGCCCGGGGAACAACCCTCATCCCGCACCAGATGCCCTCATTTCTAGGCGGGGCCTTCACCGATCTCGACGTGGGGATAGTCAGCGATCGATACGCAGTACGAGTGCACGTACTTCTGTTGTTGAAGAGATTGATGAGGAGCCTGAGGAGCCACGACATCAGTCTGTGGGGATAGAGCGTGCGTCGGATGAGGGACGTCGATCTGATATAGGGGGACGCAGACAGGATACGAGGAAGCGTGCGAGACAGCTACTTTCCTCTTCATCTAGCAGTGGCGGTGAGCACCACAGACGTCTGAGTCGGAGGGATCGTCGTTGGATCACAGACACGATCCATGATGTGGTTAGAGAGAATATTCAAGGACTCAAGACGTGGTTTGAGTTTATGCTAAAGAAGACTCGATGTAGATGTTCGCAGAGCACTGAGACATATACGTCATCCCGTCGTGGAACTACCCCACCGGCGATGCGGAGTGACGATCAGGGATGACATCCTTCTACTCGTACTCCTACGCCTTCTGATGTACCCCAGCAAACTCCTCTAGCAGATCCGACGTCTCCTGTACACCAGCCAGAGTATACACCTCATCGTGGCCTCTCATGGGAGCATGGATCTACCTCCGATTCATTAGCCCATCACACAAGAGGATCCCACTCGTTATTCCATGCCAGAGATGCATATGGAACAGCCGAGACCATTGGTAAATTATCTTATTTTATATTATTGCATCATGTTTGATATGTTTATTTTTTCTAACTCTGTTGCTTAAACAAAAAATTAGCCAACTCGTAGATGCGAACGAGTAAGGTTCGCTGCGCCTGCACTGAGGTCACCGTACGTGAATAACCCTGTGCCTCGACCTATCCCCGATAGTATATTCGCTTCTTATGAAAATTTTCTTGAGGCGATGACGGGTTCAGTGATTATTACAGACAGTGGATGCACGCTGACCTACAATGATTTTATTCACATCAAAAGACCCTTCTGCCGATCTTGAAGTGGGGGTAAGTATCACTTCTATTTCTATTTCTATTTCTATTTCTATTTTCATATATGAAATCGTTATTTAAAAAATAAATTATTTATTGCAGGATCTTGATTTGTACATGATGCATCTGAGGATCAGATTAATAAACAGGCAGGACTTGTTGGATGGGGTCAATAATGCGAACACAATTATTTTGGACACCGATTTCTTTGTAAGTATATATTTCAGATTTCTTATAGATGTGAATATATATGTATATATTCTATATATATATCAATTTCTATTTCTTCTTCGAGCAGGTTGTACGTTAGCCGATCATGGCTGCATATTTTGAGAATAGTCAAACACAACAAATACTAGATCATGCTATATCTACGTGGGCTCCATCTAATAATTGGTATCGGGCGGTCCGTGGTAGAAGGGTGGGCCAAAGTCATAGACCATGGCTTTTCTCGAACATGTAACTTATTTATACAAATGACTAATTATAAAATAGATTTTGTTTGTGCCTTTACGAAATGAATCTCTTTACGATCATCATCCCTTGTTTTAGCAGAGGTCGATCGCTTTGGCTCGAATGCACATGATGGATGGGGTGTGAAATCTTCGATTGATACATTATTCATTAGACCCCACGACAGCTTTTAGCGGTTGATGCATGGTACGGCTTCAAGATATTATTTACATAGTTCTTACTCGGATCTCGTTGGTTTGAAGATAACACACTCGGTGTTCGTGCCTTCCGCGTGATTTGACGTTTACATTGGCTGCTCCCGATACGCTCGATTCGAAGAAGACAAAACCAATCTTCGGAACGCACATGTGCATGTACGCCAAATGCATCATTCGTGTTCCCCAACATTGAGTGGGGTAATGAGAATGTATATGTCTACCGAAAGAAAATAGTTGCTTCTATCTTTGAATTATGTGAACGAGAGTCATAGAAAGTGGTCGAAACATGTTACTAATTATTATGTAATAACCTTATTTGTATTTGAGTGTATTTTCTTAAATATTGTAATATTTGAATCAATGATTGAACATATATAGCTGCTTTTGTATTACATGTCATGTTTTCATTATTATTGGCTTTTATGTTACGTTTTGTCACTTTGCAAATACACACATGCATAATTCTAATTGATAGTTTATGAGAAACAAAACAATAGATTAATTAGTAATACAAAAACAACACCAAAATGAAGAGACAAAACAATAGATTAATTGATAGCTAATATGAGAAACAACAAAACAAGAGAAACAATGGATCCTAAAATTCTAATTATCCCCTCTCCCAGCACACGTTGTACGCGTATGGGGGCGTTACAACGCTTGAATAAGACATTATCACATTCAATTAATGGGATGGTAAATAAGGACATGATTGTCGCGTGTGATCTGCGGAACCACACAAGACACACCTCCTACGTGCACGACTTGTACTGCTTGACCCAATTTCTCCTCCACCAGATCTTCGATGGGGACGTTCGGTTGGATGACGATGGCGCCCAACTTTCGGACGACCACCAGCCGGACCACAAACAAGTGGCGATTTCAACGCTGCGACATCGGTTGGAAGCATCCAACTGGATTGGGCGGAACATGATTTACTCTGTATGAGTAGGCCTGTACTAGCTTCTTGGCGTGGTAGTATTCTCTCACATAGATGGAAATTTGGTCATCTTTATGCCTGCACAAATTAAAATTCAGCATAAAAAACAATGATAAAGTTGTTAGTTATAAATTGGCATACCGTACTAAAAAAATTATATTTAGTATGTAGCTCCATACCGTATAGCTACAACTGCATGAGAACACGGGATCAGATCCATGTCCCACTCCAAGCACGAGCACGATTCCGTCCGAGATTGACATTGAAGGTTTGGTTTCTGTCCTTGACTTTTAATGTGTCGTTACTTTTGGAAACTATAGTATATCGGCGTGATCTCTCCAGCTCCGCCCGTATCTTGTGAACAGCTTCAGGGGTTAGGTCAGTAGGGTATGTTCTTGCTGCTTCAAGTCTTTGATCGAACCATTTTTCTATGATATGACGAATCGCTTCAATCATAGAGCAAATGGACAATCGTCTTGCCCACAACAACCGAGCATTGAAGGACTCGGCAATGTTGGAAGTCAAAAGGTAAAGCGCATGAGGCACTTTGATCCGCCCACTTCTCAACTCCCGACTCGTTAACCTGCCATATGCACCACCAAGAGGTCTATCTTTAGCACGGGGACTTTAACATGTTCATTGCTTTGTCAAACTCCTTCTCCCGATATGCATAAGCCGCCTCCGTACAATGCCACGACGGTTTCCCAAAAGGCGTGATTTTTTCGCAGATGGTAGTAGCATAAGCGTGGGCGTTCTCGGGAAAGACATTTTTCACGGCATTGGATATACCGACGTGCGCGTAGACACAATCAACGTCTCGAATTCGACCGGTAAGTAGTCTTCACGCTGCGTAAACCAAGTCCATGATAAATCATTCTCGATCGGACCAATTCCATAAGCCAATGGAAAACTTGCTCGTTGTTGTCCTTCGTAATAAAGAACAAACAATATACCTTATGCGGCCCTTCAAGTGCGTGCCATCCACAACAATAACGGGCCTCATGCACAACGTGTAACCGAAGTCGGTGGAACCGAAGCGCTACAAAAAGGTGGCGAAACGACCATCCGTCCAATATCCAAGTCAATCAACGAACCAGATTAGTTGTCCGCAACATGTGAACATAACACGGTAGCGGTGATAGATTGTTCATGCCCACCATATATCATCTCGATTGCCTATTACGAGCTCTCACAATGACAAGATATGACGCCGCATGCCATACTCGTTGTAACTAGGCCATAATCGATCTCGGCTTAATGACTTCACCGTCCTCGTGTGTTTTCGCGAATGTATGTTGCAATCACACGGCATCGACCTTGCGCTGCTCGGTATTCACGAGATCATCTACACATGTGTGTACGGCATCAAACTTGCGCACAAACCAAAACCACCACATTGCGATGCGCGCAATAGAAACGAACACCGATCACGATATTCAGATTTGAACGTAATCCGCGTCTGGTCCGATCGCGGAATAACAAATTCTGCTCTTTGCTCCAAGTGCCACAACCCGACTGATATCTTAAGGTCCAACTTGTTGTCGAAGATGGAACCTTCGCTCAGCTCATCGGGGTTTGGAATAGAGTCAAGAGGACTAGCAAAAAGATTGTTCGAAGCCTCATAAGGAATAACAGGAGCTAGCCAATTGCTCATCTCTTCCATTTGTTCTACCTCGAGTCCCTCGGTTACCCCTTGCGTGTTACTCTACATAATAATCCCAAGCAACTTTTCTATTCCACCCTCTCGACGTATCCACGCATCAAATTCTACAAACGTGCTAGAGATCACATTTGCAGCCACACGCCCTCCTCCTCTTCTTCATCGACTGCTTGTTCTTCACCGCCGACGACGATTCGCCATCATCACCGCCGCCAACGATCGCTACACCACTTCGCGCACATATTGCGGCACTTTCGAGGTGTATCTTGCTCAAACCAATCATATGCTCCAAATTGTTGTGTGAATGACTCATCCAGAGATGAGTATTGTGAAGTGTAGTCATACGTTGTATCACGTGGTTGCTCGAATTGTGGCATATATGCTTCAGGTTCAGGTTGGGAGCTGACGCCTCCGTACGTCACTTACACCTCTGGTTGGGCATAAACCTCGCACAATCGAGCTAGCTGATCATCGGTAGTCAAAAGTGATTTGATAAGTCTACCACTTCGAGATCTCGATATATAATGTATTTGGTAGTCAAAAGAATTTTCTCCCATAAGGGAATTAATGATTTCTCTCAACTCCCAAATAAGTACATTATCAGTCCGAACATAGGTATGACGACGCTCGGATTACCCGTCGTTAGAGGTCCCAAGACATGTCAAGATACATTTATAATCTCCTCCAACTTGAACACATAGTTCCGTATATGGCAAGTTAAGGGGTCGAACCCAAGAGAGCTGGTTGTGTTGTTACTCGAGTTATCACAGTTTGAGTAGGAGGTTGCCCAGAGGGCAAGATGTCAGTCAGGCTGACGGTCTCAGTAGAGATGTACTGAGAGATATATCTTGAGCAGAAAGTAAACTGAAACTAAACAAAAGGTAAAGAGATTAAATAACAAGTAGTTGGGCCGAGGTTCCATGACGTTGAGATATTGGTCAAGACGCGTCGGTCATAGGTTCAAGGATTTTCGCCCGAGTGTATGTCGTGGTTAAAGATACCAAGGGTAGATGCCCTTTAGGTTGTCACGCACACTAGACCCCCACCTCAGCCTTGCCTGTAGATTTTAGGACTAAGTCTGAGGCCCCCGCCTTGCCCCTCGCTCAGACGGTCTCCAAGATAGGTTCGTCCGCCCCAACAAGCTTTACTCACTGGACAGCCCAACTAGCCACAGCCGGTCCAAGGGAGTGGCTCGCAACCCTTTGCCCAAGGCCGACGGCTACAATCACCCACTCCAGCCACACTTCACGGGACAAAGAGACACTCGATGTCTTACTCGGCTATTGCTTGTAGCTACCCCTCCCCCCAAGGCTACCGGCCGAGTTAACGCTCAAGGAAAGGAATAACATGGGTATAAAGGCCTAGAGCTTCGAGAACACTCACTCAAGGTTCTAAGGACGTTTAGACCTCTCGACTCGTATGACCTCGACTCAATGTGCTTCACCCCGAGCCTAACCAAACCGACTACTCACACATAATCGACATAAACATAAAAGCAATAAACAAGAACATAAACGAAATCATACGTGAATAGAAAATCAAACGTAAATGAAAAGCATTCTCTGCCAAGCTATTGCTCAAGCAGAGGTAACCAAATACATAATATAAATTGTTGCCCGTAGGACTTGTTTCTTCCTCACCAATCGCTCATGAAAACAAAGAGAAATAAAAGAGATAAGTCGATGAGAATTCGACCGATGCTCTCTCCCCCTCCCGTATGTTGTGTTGTGAATTCGAATTCTGGAGAGGGAATTCTTTTGGGAGCCTAAGTGCACTCCCCTTTAGCTTGGTCAGTGCACGCATCTCGAGGCATTAGGTGGTGAGGTCGCAGCTTGCTCGGGCCTCGACCCCGACAAGGGCTCCTCCGCTTCACCGCGGGTTTGTCTCATCTACAAGATCGCAGTCGACCTTTCCTTTACGGCAAGAATCAAACAGCGCGCAGGGACCTTGCCTTAATCTTTCCTTTTGCGCGCAAGTTTGCTGGAGATCTTGTCTGCCTCCCGGTGCATCCCGATTTGACCCTCCGTCCACCGCCACCCTCATCCTTCTCACCTCTTCCTTATCTCGACACCTTCTCGACTTCACTTCACTCGCTGATCGCCTCGGCTCCCATGCGGTACAAAGTGTCTTGGCAAGATGTCAGAATGTCTTGCCAAGGTAATCTTCGGATTTTTACCTCTCTCATGGGAGGTGGCCTGATCTTGCCCAAGGCCCGGCTCAACCTGCAATACCCCCAAGCGTGTCCTCCCAGACACAAACACACGCAAAGAACACAAACAAAATGCACTCTTTCTAGGGCAAGGACTACCCCAAAAAGAGCACAAAAACGGCTCGTCACACTCACACACTTGAACCACGGTTGTCCTCAAGCGTGCAAGCATTCCTTGCCCAAAAGAAAAACAGAAACACACAAACAACACACGCAAAAACAAGCAAGGATAAGATGAATCATGACAAAGATAATCAGGCATAGGAGATTAATACAACTATGTATCAAGGTTAGTCAAGATCGGGGCAAAGCAAGTTTGTGAGAGTTCCTCTCAAGCACTCAAACTCTCTGTGTTTAGTGTTTCACGCTCAGTGATGACTTGATCAAGGAAGTGCCATAGGCTTGCCTACCGTCTACTGTCTCTGCCTTATACCTTGGTCAAAGTTCTCTATCCTTAGGTCTTTAGGGTTGCATTGAGTGGCTTTTGGCTAAGTTAAAAGTATTTAATCTTGGGGTAAGGTTGTCTTGACTTAGGTCTTGGGCAGAATGTTTTCCCATTTCCCTTGGCAAGATACTTACGGGCTTGAGCACACTTTGTATTTTTGGGGGAACTTCTTTTTCTTTTTATACTTTTAAACTTTGTTCCCCCACCTTTTTCTTTTCTTTTCTACACATTTTGAATTTAAGCTCATTATGTTCGGCCGAAGGCCAAGGCATCTAATGTTTGTGTTTGCCCAAAATTATGCCCAAGACATACATATATCCTCCCTATTCTTCTTCTCTCAATTCTCGTGTCGTCAAGAGCACAAGATAATTTAAAAGAAAACGAACAGCTCAAAGGGGGCTTGCAAATGATACATATATCTGGGTTTATTTTCATTGTTGACCATGGCTACGAAAAGAAAGCCTAAATCATCTAGAGCACTCAGACCTACAGCAGTTAGACTTTGATCAAGACAACAGACAAGTTCTAGCACAACCAAGTCAAGCATCCGAATATCACACAAAATAAAAATCATACTTGCAATGATTTAGCATATATAGGCTCAATTCCTCACAGGTGTGCATGCCATGCCCCTTTTCCGTCATACTAACCTTATTGAAACAAGCTAAACATGTATTACAAAGCCGATGCCAAAATCATAATTATCATGCTCATCTCAACATGTTGGTCAACACACACAACAGCAACAAAAAACAGGGGGCCATCCACACTCATACACTTTGCTTGTGGTAAAGTGTTAGACTGAGTATGGTCCCCGGAAAACACAAACACACAACAAATAAACACGAAAAACAGAAAAGAAAAACAAAAACACGAAAAACAGAAACAGAAAAACGAAACACACAACAAAAACAAAAAATAAAAAACACAAAAAACAAGAGAGGAAAGCTTAGGGGGATGCAGGTGGGTACCTGAATCCTTGATGGGCAAAATATGCGAGCTGGGCGGTGTGGATCTCAGTCAAGGTTTCTTGTATTCTGACGAGGGCGGCTTGAGTGTCCCTTGGGCAGGCTCCGGTGTTGTTGAAGGTCCCGCCTCGCTTGGCCTTTGAGCGTCTTGGTTGGCAACGGGCTTCTCAGCTCTTCTTTGGATGGTGAGCTTGCCGCCCTCGCCCTCCACAATCCCGAGCATCTTCGAGTACTTTCAAGTCGAAGGTGTCCTCTCTCTCGGGGCCATGGCAAAGTCGGGGCCAAGCGGCTGTTCTCCTGGCAAAGTTAGTCGGCAAGTGACACAAGGAGAGCTCTGCTGCTTCCCCGCCCATTATGCTCTTCATGTGCGAGATCGCGAAGGATGCAAAGTTGAGCCTCATCCTTTCGTGCATCGCCCAGAGGATGAACAACTCGCTCTTCGACATGGTTGCGCTACTGTCCTTCTTGCCAAAGAGATTGTAGGAGAGGATTCGGTGGCATACTTGCATGGTCGGGTCCTTGAGGGCTGTCCCCTTAGCGTCACACGACTTGAACTGTGTGCCATCCTTTCCGATTAATTTTGACTAGATGCCCGACCACTTTCCATCCGTGAAATTTGGTACCACCTTGGCTGCTCCCCTGTAGTTGGCTCCCTTTGCCTCCATCAATGTCACCATGTTGAGAGCTTGGTTGAGCTCATCAACCGTAAACTCTCTTAGCTCCCCGAGGAGAGTGAACTGTATGCCTACTGGCACCCCTTTGTAGCGGTCTATGTCAAGATCTCCGTAAAACTCCTTTACCATCGGTGCGTATACTGTGGTATCCCATTCGAGAAACTTCCCCCATCCTATTCCCTTAAACAACCTCTCGACTTCCTCCTTGACACCTAGTTGTTCGAGGAGTGCGGGCTCCAGCCGTTTTGGCACAACCATCTCCTTGGTTTTGACGAGCTCCTTGGTGTTCACCGTGTAGGTCTTCCCTCGCTTTGACGAGCGCGTCGCTATCTTTGCCTTCTTCGTCGGTCGTTCTCCAGTGAGGAAGACGTCTTCTTCCTCGATCTCTTGCGTCGGGTCGTTTCCTTCGTCCTTGCCTTCTTCGAGAGCGTCGCCGGAGCTTCCCTTCTCGGACACCTCCTTCTCCTCTAGCACTTTGGTTTCCGTGTCGGCAGACCCGGTGTGAGAGGGGATCGGCGGCGTCTTCTTTGATGAGGAGGCGATAGGAGTCTTCTTCATTTTTCTTTTTCCGGTGGAGGGGGCAATTTCTTTCTTTTCCTTCGGCGTCTTCTCCGGTGTGTTCTCGGCTGGTCGCTTTCTCTGGCCCACCTCCACGTTAATGTCGTGGAGAGTGGGCGCCTCCTCTCCTCGGCGAACTCGGTGAGAGAGTCTCGTCACCGGACAATGGACTCTTCAGCGGCGGGCTCGGTTGGTGTCTTCTCCATTTTTATGCGGCGAGCTACGGTCTTTTTCGGGGTTGGTTCTGGGAGTTTCTTCTTTGGACGTGTGTGCACCATGGATGGAAAGTTAGGGTTTTGTCTTTGTAGTTTGGGAAAGTTTTGGGGTGTGGTTTGAATGTGGGAAGTGGGTAGGCGAAATGAGGGGGGTAATAGAACGTGGGTTGGGACGGTTATAGGGTAGTGGGCTGACTTGATGGGACGTCTCCTGCGTCCCGTAGAAATGCAGATGCCGCCTTGTTTCCCATGTCCTTAGCCAAGGTTATCGCCTTGCCGACTGCGGCGCCTCCTTTCGTCTCGTCTTGAGTTCCTCCCTGCACTGCAATTTAAGAAAATACGCCTCGAGGAAGAAGCAGTCCTCTCGAGGCGGTTAACGAGGTGGGCTTTCACTCACACACTTTGCCTGAGGCAAAGTGTTAAAAGTGGTCAAGACCACCCCCTTGACAAAAAGGGAATAAAATATAAGCGATTAAAATCGTACCCCACCGGGTTGCCTCCCGGAAAGCGTTGTTGTTTAACGTCGTTAGCTCGACGTCTTCCTTGAGCTCAGGCGCCTTGAGGATCCTTTTGAGGAACCTCGTGGAGCTCATCTTGCTCAGCGTCCCATTCTCTGAGCCTTCGGTCGTGCCCATGGTAGGTTTTAAGTCTGCTTCCATTTACCTTGAACACTTTCTTATCGTCCATGTCACTTATCTCCACGGCTCCGTTCGGATGTTGGGCGTGCACGATGTAAGGTCCCACCCACTTGGTGGTCAGCTTGCCAGAGGCATAGCGGAACCTATTTTGATAGAGTAGCACCATTTGCCAATTTTCGAACTTCTTTTCCTTGATTAAAAGATCATGGGATCTCTTGAGTCTATCCTTGTATATAGCGGCGTTGTCATACGCTTCTAGGCGAATCTCCTCGAGCTCTTGTATGTCAAGCTTGCGCTTCTCTCCTACCTCATCCCAGTCAAAGTTGAGCTTGCGGATTGCCCAGTACGCCTTGTGTTCCAGCTCGACTGGCAGGTGACACATCTTGCCAAACACCATCCGGTAAGGAGACATTCCAAATGACGTTTTAAAGGCTGTCGGTATGCCCATAGTGCATCGTCGAGGTGAGTGCTCCACTCCTTCTTGCTCTCTCCCAAGGCCTTCCTCAAGATGGTCTTTACAATGCGGTTTGAGAGCTCAGCTTGGCCATTGGCTTGAGGATGGTATGCGGTGGACATCCGATGATGCACCCCATACTTCTTGAGTAAGCTGCCAATGGTGGCATTGTAGAAGTGGGTGCCCCGATCACTGATTATGGCTCTTGGCACACCGAACCGGCTAAAGATGTTTGACTTGAGAAAAACGGCTACGGTCCTTGCGTCCGCCTTGGCTGTGGCCTTGGCTTCTACCCATTTTGACACGTAGTCCACTGCTAGGAGTATGTATTGGTTTCCCTTAGAGTTTGGCAAGGGCCCCATGAAATCCATGCCCCATAAGTCGAATACTTCCATTGGCAAGATAGGTACCAAGGGCATCTCATTCCTCCTTGAGACATTGCCTCGCGTTGACACTTATCGCATTCTCGGCACTTCTCGTAGCTATCCTTGAAGATAGTGGGCCAATAAAACCCACAATCAAGGATCTTCCTTACCGTTCTCTTGTGCCCAAAATGTCCGCCGCACTCCTTCTCATGGCAGTGCTCAAGGATGCTTGTTTGCTCACCTTCCGGAACGCATCTCCTCAAGATCAAGTCTGAGCATTGCTTCCACAAGTATGGGTCATCCCATACGTATTTTCGACTCTTCTTCTTGAGTTTGTTCCTCTGATGTGTTGGCATCCCCACGGGCAACACTCTGGTCACGATGTAGTTCACCAAGTCAGCGTACCACGGCTCCTTGGTGTAGATCTCGAGTAGCTCATCGTCTGGAAATGTGGCTCGGATTGGATCTTCTTCGTCCTTTCTCAAAATTCTACTCAAGTGGTCGGCCACTTGATTTTGAGATCCACTCTTGTCTTTGATCTCAATATCGAACTCCTGGAGGAGGAGTATCTACCGTATGAGTCTCGGTTTTGTTTCCTTCTTTGCCATGAGATATTTCAAGGCGGCGTGGTCAGTGTAAACCACCGTCTTGCTCCCAAAGAGGTAGGAGCGAAATTTCTCGAAGGCAAACACCACGGCAAGAAGCTCCTTCTCCGTGGTTGTGTAGTTGATCTGTGGCCCGGTGAGGGTCTTCGATGCATAGTAGATGACGAAGCTTTCCTTGCCAATCTTCTGCCCAAGCACCGCGCCAAGAACAGATCCGCTAGCGTCGCACATCACCAAAGGGCATGCCCCATTCGGTGGCCTTATGATGGGCGCCTGTGACAAGTGCTCCTTCAATACCGGAAGGCTTCTTTACACGCGTCGTCGCGAACTCCCACGGTACATCGTTTGGAGGAGGCGGTTCATTGGTCGTGCTATCTTGGCGAAGTCCTTGATGAACCACCGATAGAATCCAGCGTGGCGAGGAATCCCTGAGTCGCTTGATGTTGGTGGGATAAGGCACTTGGCTATGATCTTCACCTGGCTTTGTCTACCTCAATGCCCTTCTCAAAGATAACATGTCCAAGGACAATTCCTCTTTGACCATGAGTGGCATTTTCATAATTCGACCTGAGGTCCTTCTCCACGCACCTCTGCTCAGAACTAACTCAAGATGCTCTATGCCTTTGGTTAAACGTCTTGCCATAAGCGGTAAAATCATCCATGAACACCTCAATGCATTGCTCAAGCAAATCGAAAATATACTCATCATGCATCTTTGAAATGTCCCGGGGCATTGCATAAACCAAATGGCATCTGACGATATGTAAATGTGCTAAGCGGGCAAGTGAATGTAGTCTTATCTTGATCTTCTAATGCCACAAATTTGCATATAACCGTAGTAGTCGTCGAGGAAGCGAAATACCTATTCCTACGAGAGTCTCAAGCATCCGGTCAATGAGCGGCAAGGGGAAGTGGTCCTTCCTGGTCACCTTGTTGAGCTTTCTGTAATCGATGCAAACCCTCCAGCCTGTATGGAGTCTCATCGCGACCAGTTCCTTGCCTTCATTCTCGACCACTTGTATACCGGATTTCTTTGGCACGACGTGGATCGGGATGACCCACCGGCTATCCGAGACAGGGTAAATGAGGCCCAACTCAAGGAGTTTGAGTATCTCCACCTTGACAACTTCTTTCATTACGGGGTTGAGCTTCCTCCGGGATCTCGACCGGTATGGCATCGTCCTCGAGCAAGATGTAGTGTTGACAAACAAGAGGGTCGATGCCCTCGAGGTCGGTTAAGGTCCCACCGATGGCCTCCTTGTACTTGCTCAAGACGACCCTCGTCTCTTCTTCTTCTTTGATCGTCAGCTCGGAGCTTATGATCACTGACAACGTCTCGTTGACTCTGAGGTAGATGTACTTCAAGTGCTTTGGTAGGCGTTTGAGCTGTAGCTTGGGGGCTTTCTTCAAGGAAGGTTGCATCCTCTCCTTGTGATGCACTAGGTGCAATCGATAGCTTGGTTGATCATCCCCACTTTGGTCGGCTTCTACCTCAAGCACTTCGGTTGCCTTGACCTTCTCCTTGTCGAGATACTCTAGATCTTCAGTGTGTCCTTGGATGACTCTATCGTACACGTCCTTGATCACCACGTTGGCAGAGTATCTCTCAACATCTTTCTCAGTGAGACTGACGAAGTCCACCATCTCGGTGTCGATCGGAAATTGCTCGGCTTTGTAGATGTCAAAGGTGACCGTCTCCCCAGCGAATTTGCATGTGAGCTTCCCCGTATCGCAATCGATCAACGTCGGGCCGTCTTGAGAAACGGCTCGCCTAGCGAAGATGATTTGTTTCTTGGTCCCGCATCGCTTATATTTAGAACGTAGAAATCGGCTGGGAAAATAAGGTCCTGCACCTTGACGAGCAAATCCTCAACGATCCCTTCGGGATAGACACTTGACTTGTCTGCCAGTTGAATCTCAACACAAGATGGTCGGAGTGGTCCGAGTTTCAACTCTTGATAGATAAATAGGGGCATCACATTGATTGATGCCCCGAGATCGAGCATAGCTTGGTCTATCCTTGTTGTCCCGATCACACAAGGTATATAGAACATCCCGGGATCGGTAAACTTGATTGGGAGATCTCGTTTGAGTACGGCTCAGACATTCTCTCCTATTTGGAACTTGGCATCGTCCGTGTACTTGACTCTCTTGGTACACAGCTCCTTGAGGAACTTGGCACACCTCGGCATCGAGGTCAAAGCAGTGATCAAAGGTATGTTGATCTCTACGTTCTTAAAGATCTTGATCATTTCATTCATCTCTTCGGCTTCTTTGTTCCTTGCCAACCTTCCTGAAAATGGAGGTCTGATCTTGATCTCCGTCTTGTCTGCTACCTTGGGCAAGGAAGCCTTCACCTCGGGTTTGGGTTCCTTGACCAAGTCATCGACTTCCTCGGTTATGTCTTCTATTTCGGCCGGCCTCGACCGGGCTTCCTCTGCACTGGCAAGTTCTTATCGCTCCTCAAGTTGATTGCGTTGACGTGCGCATTGGGTTGGATTTGCACTTGAGCAGGAAGTGTCCCTTGCTTTTGGTTGAGCTTTGATATCTCTTGCGTCAAGGTGTTCGGTGAGTCGATCTGATTGTAGGACTCCTCTTGTCTCTTTTGAACTTGTCGAGGTCTTGCACTATCCTTCCTTGGGTAGCTCCTTGATTGTGCACTATCTCGGCTAAAGATGGCCGCATTGAGGTGGATTACGCCGGGAGGTGCTTGATAGTGTGTGCCTCCGCACCTCAAGTTCTCATGATTTTCCATGGTGGGTTATGCAGGTCAAATCGGGGTTTCGACCTTGGCGCTTCTCCACCACCGTTGTTGACATGCCCAAAGGCATTCACCACTTCTTCTTGACTACTTGTAGACACTCGTCCGTGTTGTGGGTGGTGGCAAAGCAAAGGCGACACGCTGACATTCTTCTTGGCCATAGTGGGCCTCATCAGGTCCATCATTTTTTTCATCATGGCCTTCATGTGCTTCATGTCGGATCCGTCTGAAACGGTAGCTTCTTGGCTGGGCATCGTCTTGACCATTGCGTTGGCATCATCCCGGGACTCTTCAGCCAAGTCTGCGAGTAGTTTGAATGCCTCGCTGGGTTGTTTGTTGAGGATGGAACCTCCGCACTCAGCACTCACGAGCTGCCTCTGACTCGCCCTCAAGCCATTCACGTAATATTGAATCAGATCTTGATCAGATATTTGATGATTGGGACACTTTGCCAAGATGGACTTGAAACGACACCAATAGTCGTACACCGTCTCACCATTCCCCATCTGGAGGGAACTCATCCTTTTCCTCACGCTTTGTATCCTTGATATGGGATAGTATCTCTCAAGAAATTTCTGTTGGAGCTCTGCCCAAGTAGTGACACTACCTGTAGGCAAAGTGTATAGCCACTCTCGAGCACCGTCATAGAGAGTGAATGGAAATGATATGAGTCAGATGTACTCCTTCTTGACTTCATCCGCACACTTTATGGTGCTACAGACCATTTCAAGTCCGGAGATGACGTTGGGGATCCTCCCGGCATATTGTCAAGCTTGGCAAGATCGCATAAAGAGTGCCTCGGCTCCGGTTGTCCTCGATCTCGGGCAAGGTGATGCCCAATGGGGAGGCTGTTGTTGTTCGAAACATCATCTCTCAAGCGTCTTCTCTCACGGAGGTGGTGGGTTTGTGGATTCTCTCCTCCATGTTGTCTCGCGCAGTACGTGCCTCCTCAAGACGGGCGTTCTCCTCAACTTGCCTCTTCTTCTCCGAGTGGTTCTCTCAATCTCTGGGTCAAACAGGAGCTCTCCGTCCTCGCCTGCAAGGTTAGGTTGGAGCATGCAAAAACCAAACAAAAAATAAAAAAAGTGAATAACAACACTAGAATAGCGCAGCTCCCCGGCAATGGCGCCAATCTGACGACGCTCGGATTACCCGTCGTTAGAGGTCCCAAGACACGTCAAGATAAATTTATAATCTCCTCCAACTTGAACACATAGTTCCGTATATGGCAAGTTAAGGGGTCGAACCCAAGAGAGCTGGTTGTGTTGTTACTCGAGTTGTCACAGTTTGAGTAGGAGGTTTCCCAGAGGGCAAGATGTCGGTCGGTGGCGGTCTCGAGAGAGATGTCTTGAGAGATATATCTTGAGCGTAAAGTAAAGCGAAACTAAACACAAGGTAAAGAGATTAAATAACAAGTAGTTGGGCAATGGTTCCGACGTTGAGATATCGTCAAGAGCGTCGGTCATAGGTTTAAGATTTTCGCCCGAATATATGTCGTGGTTAAAGATACCAGGGTAGATGCCTTTTAGGTTGTCACGTACACGGACCCCACCCCACTTGCCGTAGATTTTAGGACTAAGTACAGAGGCCCCCGCCTTACCCCTCGCAAGCGGTCTCAAGATAGGTTCGTCCGCCCCAACAACTTTACTCACTAGATGCCCAACTAGCCACGGCCGGTCGAGGGAGTGGCTCGCGACCCTCGCCCAAGGCCGACGGTTACAATCACCCACCCGGCCGCGCTTCCGGGACAAAGAGACACTCGATGTCTTACTCGGCTATTGCTTGTAGCTACCCCTCCCCAAGGCTACCGGCCGAGTTAACGCTCAAGGAAAGGAATAACATAGGTATAAAGACCTAGAACTTTGGGAACACTCACTCAAGGTTCTAAGGACGTTTAGACCTCTCGACTCGTATGACCTCGACTCAACGTGCTTCACCCCGAGCCCAACCAAACCGACTACTCACACATAATCGACATAAACATAAAAGCAATAAACAAGAACATAAACGAAATCATACTTGAATAGAAAATCAAACGTAAATGAAAAGCATTCTCTGCCAAGCTGTTGCTCAAGCAGAGGTAACCAAATACATAATATAAATTGTTGCCCGTAGGACTTGTTTCTTCCTCACCAATCGCTCATGAAAAACAAAGAGAAATAAAAGAGATAAGTTGACAGAGAATTCTGGACTGATGCTCTCTCCCCCTCCCGTATGTTGTGTTGTGAATTCGAATTCTGGAGAGGGAATTCTTTTGGGAGCCTAAGTGCACTCCCCTTTAGCTTGGTCAGTGCACGCATCTCGAGGCGGCGGTGGTGAGGTCAAACTGGCTCGGGGCTGGACCCCGACAAGGTTCCTCCGGCTTGATCTGGCGGGTTTGTCTCATCTGACCTTGAGGTTGACCTTTCCCTTACGACAAGAATCAAACAAGCGGCAGAGAGGACCTTGCCTGAATCTTTCCTTTGCGCCGCAAGTTTGTCGAGATCTTGTGCTGCTCCCAGTGCATCTGATTTGACCCTCCGTCCGCGTCCACCTCGTCCACTCCTCATCCTTCTCACCTCTCTTCTGACTCTTGTCTCGACACTTCTTGGCTTCACTTCACTCGTTGATCGTGGCTCGATCTCGGCTCCCATGCGTGTCTCCGGATGTCTTGGCAATATGTCGAATGTCTTGCCAAGGTAATATTGATTTTACCTCTCTCATGGGAGGTCATCTAGATCTAAAACAAACATCTAAACTAAATAATACAAATTAAATATAAAAGCAGTAACATTGATCAAGAATGTTTAATAATACAATAGATTAGCGTGTCCTCCCGCATAAACAAACACAAAATATTATAAACTAAACTAAAGAACACACACAAATAATAATTCACATAAACTAAATAAATAATACCAATGCACAATAATGAACGTGTATAAATCATCTAACATTAAGTATAAAACAAATCTCTAAACTAAATAATAATTAAATATTATAATTCATCGGGGACGGATTTAAACCATAATTCACCTAAACTAAATTAAATAATAATTCACCTAAACTAAACTAAATATTATAAACTAAACTAAACTAAACTAAATAAAAAATTCAACTGCATTGGGACGTATTTATAATAATTAAACTAAACTAAACTAAACTAAATTAAACTGCAAAACTATAATTTAATTCAACTGCAAAACTAAACTAAATAATAATTAAATATTATAATTTAATTCAACTGCATTGGGACGTATTTAATTCAACTAAAAATTCATAATACACAATAAATCATACAAATGCACAATGGTTAATTAATTATTCATCTAACAATAATTATACGATGCCCCTACATAATTATTGATTGAAATTAATTAAAAATTCACCTAAATTCATCTAACAATAATTAAGGAATCATATATATAACAAATACACCAAAATATTGAAATTACCTTTTATGATCCACTCAATGAGAGCGACGATATTTGATAGAGAAAAACGATTGTAAATATAGATATGCGCAAGATGAAAGTGAGTGATTCAGTAAACGAAAGGAAAGAATGAATTATATTGGTAGAAGTCTGATCAAAATTTTACTGGATAAATTCATGTCATTAATGGTGAAGTAAATTCACTGCAAAAATTCATGTCTATTAAATATGAAGTTGTTGGTTTATTTAATTTTCATCAGTATGAAATTGTTGGTTTATTTAATTTTCATCAGTATTCAAATTCACCAGAACGATAATTTAATTCAATGATTTTCGTACTTTGTTGAATATTAATTACAAGGTAACTCACGAAAAAATTACAAAATCAAATATTATAGGATTACAATTTATAATTAATTAATAATAAATCGTATATTCACAAAACAGAAGATCAAAAACCACAAACACTCATAAAATGACGGCGGCTTTCAGAAAAATAGGTTGACCGCCGACAAAGTGCCGCCGGAGCGGTTAGCCGCCGATGAGCACTCCCCATGCCAACCCTCCCCATGCCAACCCTCTCCCGGCCAACCCCCCCCTTTTTGCCAACCCCCCCATGCCAACCCTAATTTATAACTAAAAATCGATAGTTTGACCATTTTAATTTAATAACTTTAATTTGTACAGAATTATAAAAAAGTAAAAATTGATAACAAGATGTCAGTAAATTACCGATTTTGTAATTGATATTTGAAATGATTGTATTAAATTCTGTGCAAATGTTCCAAAAATATATTTAAAAAATGGTTTGGGTATAGGCTGCACTCCTTTTTCAAATGGATGTACATAGCTTCAACTTTTTAAAAATTGGCATTCATATATATTTCCACATATTTCAATACCCAGTATACCGAATATCCAATACCCGATCGAGTTCGGGTCAATTCAAATAATACCCAAGTACCCTAACCGATAAAGTCAACACTAGTATCAAATTTGATGGACTTAAATGTGTGAATGATATTATGTAATCTAATTTAATAAAATGACATTATAAAAGGTTAATTACGCTGCAAATCACAAACTAATTGATTTTGTAATTAGAATATATATTTTTACCTAGCATGACATACAAGCTCTGTCACCACCTAAGATGCAAAGAATCTTGAGTTATCACTCACCCATAACAAGTCAAAGTGATGGTCGGTAACTCATACTCACCTGAAACCTTATCGATATTTAGATCAACGAAAAGTCACTGGGATCTAGGTTTTTCATAACTGTCAAGTAGAAGAACTCATCACATTATAATCCATCAATACGTCAAGACATACTAGCACAGACAAACAACAAAGTCAAGTTACTTCTTATCTATATTGCAGCCTATACCGACAACTCGTCATCAAGTTATCTCAGTTGTGATTTTTTTATATCTCAACTAGTTTAATCAATCATACACACTTTTGTGATCTTCTACACACTGTATGAGCTAACTTTTGTATGAGATAATGAGACAACATATGCAATCAAGTAAACAATTCAGATAAGAGATCGGAATAGTGGTAACATGAACATTGTATACAAATCCAACATAATATATATATATATATATGGAGTGACAATTGTTAAAATGTTATTATATTATAATTTATGAATTTGTTTGAATCTGCTATAAAAATATTTAAATTTATCATAAAAGTTGATGAATTAAAAAAATAAAAATTTGCCTCCTCGTGAGATTCGAGCCCCAGCATACGAATTCATCAAACAAGTGATGAGTTCACTGTAGATTTTCACAATTGAATAACTGAATATGAATTATATTTTATATGTTAATATTAGTTTGTATTTAATTCAATATCTATATATATAAAGAGTGTGTACATCATAATTGAAGTATGAATCATCTGCAAAAAATAACGAAAACTATATTAAGATGATGGCTGGGATGCAAGAATAAAATGAGATATGAATTTAATGTAATGTTATATGTTTCATATGACTGGTATATACACATAATGAACGAATAAGAATAAAATAAAATGGAATAATCATTATTCTTATAATATATAAATAATGATTATTCTATTCTATTTTATTATTACTGTAATTATTATTATTATAACAATTATTATTATTATTATCATCATCATCATCATCATCATTATTATTATCATTGTTGTTGTTGTTGTTGTTGTTAGTTTTGTTATTATTATTTTTTATTATTATTATTATTATCATTTTCTTGTATTGTTATTATATTTGTTATTATTAGTAGTATTATTTTAATATAATTATTTATTTTTATTAATTATTTATCATGGTAATATTATTAATTACTATTATTGTTATAATATAATTATTTATTATTATTAATTACTATTTGTTTATTTATTTACTATAAATATTACTATTTTATTATTATTATTATTATTATTATTATTATTATTATTATTATTATTATTCATTTTATAAAAAAAATAAGAATAGTTTTGTTATGTTTTTTATGGCTAATTCCATATTATGAGAATATGTAATATCATGGGTGAGGGGAGCAATGACTAATCTCATATTCATGAGAATGAGCATTTTGTTGGGAATAGGGGTGAACATTCAGATTTCAGTTCGGATTTTTGCCTAATCCGAATCGATCCGAAAATTCGAATTTTAAGAGGAAAACAATCCGATCCGAAAATCCAAAAATTTTATAAAAATATCCGAACCGAACCAAAAAATTCGAAATTATGAAAAATCCAAAAATCCGAAACCAATTTTTATTAATTCTTATATATATTTATATTAGATTTAAGAATATTTAAATAAAATATTACTCCCTCCGTCCATCAAAAACGTGCATTTAATTCCTTTTCGGTCCCGTCCACCAAAAATGTGCACTTTCCTTTTTTGGAAACATCAACTTTACATTTTTACCCTCAACTTATCCATTTATTTACAAAAAAACACTCATGGCCCACCTTTTTATACTCACAATCCATTAATATATTCATTTATTATCCCAATGACACACATTTTTATACACATTTACTTTACACTCATTACAGTTTTCTTAAAACTCGTGCCACCAAAAACAATGCACGTTTTTGGTGGACGGAGGTAGTATTATTTATATATAAATTATATATAATTCGGATTTTTGGATTAAAAAAAAATCCAATCCGATTCGAAAATCCAAGATTTTGAAAAATGGCAATCCAATCCGAACCGAAAATCCGAAAAATCTGAACCGAATTTTATATTTCGGTTTGGTTTGGATCGGATATTCGGATTTCGGGTATTTTACTCACCCCTAGTTGGGAATGATGATTCCTGCTATAAATTTTTTTACCAGCTATAAGATTGAGAATGAATGTACTATTTTCGCATACCAACCACCATCTAAATACTTGAAATTGAAACGCTGGCATGCTTTCCATAATATAAATTGAATTGTTAAATTATTTGGGATATTAGTTTACTAGTTTTTCACCTCAATTCCCCTCACTTTTCATAAACATTTAAACGGTGAAAGCCTTATGAGTAAATAATGAAAATTTAGGGTAAAGACCTCACTATTCTATCTCAAAGGTGAAAAGTTATCAAATCATAGTTTAGACAAAATTGCCATCTAAATCATAAATTTGTTGTGAAAGAGATTCAAATGTTAAGTTTTTTGCCGATCCAAACTCTCAAATTCTTGTAGCTCGAACTCTTAATTCGAGAAATCAAAAACATAGATTAAAAGAATATTTTGAGATATGAATCTAAAACTACTCGGTAGCGACATTATTTGATGTCCAATCAAACTTTGGTGCTAAATTTGTTTATTTTGCTCTTTTCATAAGCATTATGGGGACTATATAAAGCTATAGCCAAATTATAACATCTCAGATTCCGGAATCCAAAGCCGTCATCCTATGCATATTAATTAACAAGTTTCTCGGAATGGAAAAGTCTTAGAATCAATCTTATTTATTTTATTTAATGTCGTATAAGCAGTGATCGTATTTGTCGGTGGTTTAACGATAACAAAATTTGATTAGTACCAAAATACAGTAATTGTGTTACATTTTCCCATGTGTGTCATTCTTTTTTATTGCATATTTATCATAAGAAAAGATAACAAAATTTCATCATATTTTAATGGTTCTCATTTTTTCCATCTCATGCTCTCTAGAACAAAAAATAAAGTTTATCACACCGATAGTCTCACTTATCACACCAAACTCATGATAATATTATCCATAATTGGAGCAAAAATGATGGAAAAGGCCTGTCCTAATGTTTTTTCCATTATAACAATAATTATTATCTATTTTATAAAACATTTGAAAATAGTGGAATATAATTGTTTTCATATTATTCAATCAAAAAAGAACACTCCCTGAAAGTTAAAAATAAAGAAATAAAATGATTTTAGCAAATCAAGGAATTGTAAAGCAGTAACTAAAAATTACTAAGTCAAACTAATTACTCAAAGTCATGCATTCTTGGTGTGATTTTCAGTTTTTATTTCATATACATATACTATAATAACGTAAGCTCATTCAAGATTCCAGCCAATGACATCCAGCCTCGTGGCACATGAAGGAATGACCGTTGAACACCTCATCTGAAGTTCCCTCCCCCTATCCGTTAAGCTATTCCTCAAGCAGCTAAAAGCTTCAACGCCCACAGCCTCTCTCTCTAATAATTCCCCGCTTGCTCGAGTTCCCTCCCTGCATTTCCGCTCTTCAACGGCGACGCAATAATCACCATCTTTTCTCTTCCAACAAACTCTCTTCCAAAACACACAAACCAACTTAATCAAAACACACACACACACGACAATACGAACAAGTAGAAGAAATGGATAGTTTAGCAGCGAAAAACTTGGCGGCAATGGCGATCTCAGCTCACCTGACGAGGAGGTGTTGGAGGAAGAAGAGCCCCCCAAACGAAATAGGTTTCTCTGTAAACGCTCATGGCCACGGGTCAGAGTCGTTCCGCGTGCGCTGCGGCGGCGGCAGCGGCGGCACCGACAGCTGTCTGGCGTTGCCGGTGAGAGAAGATTTCGTGGACGAGGAGGACTACGTGAAGGCGGGAGGGTCGGAGCTGTTGTTCGTGCAAATGCAGCAGAACAAGCGCATGGATCACCAGTCTAAGATTGCGGATAAGGTTAGATTTTTCTCCACGTTTCGTTTCCCGCCTTATCTCAATTCTATTATTTCAACTTTATTTTTTTCTCGATGACTTCGTGCGTTTTAGAGTAACTGGTCGATTAGTTGTTATAATGGGACGTGATTTGGTTTTCTGCTTTAGAGAATCTAGATTTTGTGAGGAAATTCTGGGTTTCTATCAAGATATTGTGGCGCTAGAGGTAGATAGGGATCTCCTTCCCATTCTTCGGCATCTTGAAAGAATGAAGTGGCTCTCCGACGTTTAAATCACTCTAGAATTTTGGAGGAGAATGAATAACTCAAAAACAAATTGAGAGAGTTTTGGTTTACAAATAAAGTTAGTAGAAATTACTGAGCATTTAATGTTGTAATGAACAAGACTGACTGGAGGCAGCCAGGGGCTGCCTTCAGTTAGGTAGGGATTTTCCTAACTAGGTCATATAACTACTTATAGTATCTATTAAGTTTGGAAAAATGAAATACAAAATGGTATACATGAAAATCGAGAACCAAATGATTATCATGTCGTTTTCAGTTGCAAGATTCTGTGTAGAGGCACCAATTTGAGGCCTTAACCTTTTGAAAAATTGTCTTAGGCCTTCATTTCATGATACTATGCTCCACATGTCTTGGAGGAGACCTTTTCAATCTTATACAAAGTCACATGTTGCTCTGGTTAAAAATGGCTCTAACTTCAGCACAATCTACACCACGTAACTAAATGTGTGGAGAATGCATACATGAGCATTTGTATGTAAACTTGACATGACTGTGGTTACTGTGAACATGATTAACACATTAAAGGTCGATTCGAATCTGCTTTTGATTTGGTGTCTGAAAAAAATAGGGTTAATTAACCGAAATCCTTAAAAGCTGCAAGTTATCTGTGGTACTTTGTTTACTATCTTTTACTTGAGCACGTTGATATTATAGAAACAACATTGATTTTAAAATCACGTGTTACAAGAGGCGTTCAACATTGTCCAAGTATCATAGGGTTCTTATATGTTTATGGGTATAAAATATCATCTAAGTTATTGTAAAGAAACCACTTCACGAGTACAATTTGGTGGATCTTGTAATCAGTAATTGTTGTTGCAGAAATTCCAGTGGTCTCTTTATTATGTTGAAGCAATACCCCCCCTTCCCTCCTGTGGTTCTCATTTTTCACGAAGTTTTTTGTATTTAAAGACCTCTAATGTGAATCTTTTGCAATTCGCCCCTGTAATGCTTCACATCCAAGAGAAAAGATTTGAAAACAGATTCACCATTACAATGTTAGTGCAACTTAATGTTTGAATGGTTATCATATTGAAATCTACTTGGCAAACAATTGATGGAACGCCTCATGAATAAAAAAGAAACACCATATCGTTAAGTGGATGAAAAACATCTAACTTTCTTAGATCACATCAAATGGCAGTACTGCACGATAACCCTTGGAAGAAGTTTAGATAATCCAAGAAGGTGAAATGTTAAAGATAAGCAAGACAAACATTTAAACGGGTACACAGATTTTTTATGTATATATACAGAGAGTAGTTTTTCCTTTGACTGGTCAAACATCAAGAAGTTCAAGTTTTCCTTGCATATGGATTTAATTTTCACCCCTTGGACATTCATTTTATAAATGATCAAAATCTCCTTGAGCATACTCTCTGGTGCAAAATTTAATTTCTTTCGAAATATAAAGTATGAATTCAATTAATTCAACTAGATCTATGTATCTTTTACTTAATTTTACATGCATATTTCCTTATGCTTCTATCAGTTTTAGGGCAACTCCACTTTATTCTTATCAGCATATCTGTAATCATGTCTGCAGTTACCAAGAATATCAACTGGAGATAATGTACTGGATTTGGTGGTAATCGGTTGTGGACCAGCAGGGCTAGCTCTTGCTGCTGAGTCGGCTAAGCTAGGTCTCAATGTTGGGCTTATAGGCCCTGATCTTCCTTTTACAAATAATTATGGTGTTTGGGAAGATGAATTCAAAGGTGCTTTATCTTGATACCATTCCATTTATTTGATTTTCCAACAAAATGATTTAGGGAATGTCAGATCACAAAAACTTCACATCATAGTCATCCTTTTATGCTACTATTTCAGATCTAGGGCTTGAATGTTGCATTGAACATGTCTGGCGGGATACTCTTGTGTATCTAGATGACAATGACCCTATTTCTATTGGTCGCGCATATGGACGCGTTAGTCGCCATTTGCTCCATGAAGAGTTACTGAAGAGGTAAGCTTTATCAGGGAGAATCATATGAATTTGTTTCAGCTTCTTTTTTACTTAATATATTTATTACATAATTGATATTACATACTGGTCACATTTATAGGTTTGTAACTCATATTAATTTTCCTAGGTGTGTGGAGTCAGGTGTATTATATCTTAACACGAAAGTGGAAAGGATTATTGAAGCTTCAGGCGGCCATAGACTTGTAGAATGTGAAGGCAACATTGTGATTCCGTGCAGGTGTGCTTATTGTTTCTCTTTTAATTCAGTATACTTTGTGAAGAACTTAGTTCTCTCCTTTTGCCTGTGCCTCTGACTCATATCTACAGGCTTGCTACTGTAGCATCCGGGGCGGCCTCAGGGAAACTCCTAGAGTATGAGGTTGGGGGTCCAAGGGTTTCAGTCCAGACAGCCTATGGCATCGAAGTTGAGGTAGGAATCTTGGGAACCTCTAAATATCAAAGCTTCTGTTATCAAATACAGTACCTTCCACCAACTCTAAGTGAAGATAGTGACTTTACTTTTAATATACCTGTTGCTGGTATACTATTGTCCGGATTATAGTTTATATGTGGAGAATAAAATTGAAACCTCAACGGATTGCGTGAGATTAACACTTGCTACAGTTGAATGTTTGTTGTTTGATCTTGTTTGCTAGAAGATTTGGATCTTTCTTTCTTGAATTTAACATCACTATCACCATTTCGTGTCTATTTGCATATTTATTTTTTCAGGTGGAAAACAATCCATATGATCCCAGCCTGATGGTTTTCATGGATTATAGAGACTACTGGAAACATAAAGTTCAATACTTAGAAGCACAATACCCAACATTTCTTTATGCCATGCCTATGTCCCCGACTAGAGTTTTCTTTGAGGTTCAATCAAACCTTATTTTCTACTATTATATATTGCAGTAGTATTACGACTGAAACTAACACACGTGCTAAGTAGGAAACATGCTTAGCATCAAAAGATGCAATGCCGTTTGAACTATTAAAAAATAAACTAATGTCAAGACTGGAGACTATGGGAATCCGTGTTGTAAAAACTTATGAGGAGGTACTTCGCTTTCTTCCTTATTCTAACTAGAACCTTTCAGTAGGACGTATATTTTGATTCCATGCTCCCCGAGATTTTGACAGATACACGTGAATTTTGTGCAGGAGTGGTCTTATATTCCAGTTGGTGGTTCCCTGCCCAACACTGAGCAGAGGAACCTTGCCTTTGGTGCTGCTGCTAGCATGGTCCATCCAGCCACAGGTAATACTATGGAACAAATGAACACCTTAATGACCATTGATATAATGAAAGAGCCAGATAGTAACATAACCTTTCTTTAAACAGGTTACTCAGTTGTTAGATCCCTGTCAGAGGCTCCACAATATGCATCTGTTATTGCAAATATTTTGAGACAAAACAATGTTAAGAACATGCTAGTCAGCTCAAGGGTTTCAGAGAATATCTCAATGCAAGGTAGGCATACATCAATTCAAACACACATATACTATTGATTGCTTGCTTACTATCATATGATTTTTGATATCATGATATGTTTTATATTGTGTCACACTATACTTCAGATATTGGTGATTTCAGATTGCTCAATTGCACTCATATCATTGTCTTAGCTAGTTTTCCTTTCGATGTAATATTTTTTGCTCAACTCATTGTTGATTTCTCAGTGGGTAAGACAAATGTTAATGTGTGAAAAACTCTAATGTCTGTCAAATCCTCATTCCTTTTTTCAGCGTGGAATGCCCTTTGGCCACAGGAGAGGAAAAGACAACGAGCATTTTTCCTCTTTGGATTAGCCCTCATATTGCAACTGGATATTGAGGGCATAAGAACCTTCTTCCACTCATTTTTCCGTCTGCCTAAATGGTTAGTATGCTGCATTATATGGTTATGATTTTGAACGACCACTCATTGATGCATCGAACATTATCTCATGCACCAAACAAGATCACAACAGATAGCCTAAAATTAATTGTTTTGGGGTGCCATTCTTGAGTTTGACCTTGTTAATCTGGCAGGATGTCACAGGGATTCCTTGGCTCGACATTGTCATCAGGAGATCTCCTTTTGTTTGCATTGTATATGTTTGTGATAGCGCCCAATGATATGAGAAAGAGTCTCATCAATCATCTCATATCTGATCCTACAGGTGGAATTATGTTAAAAACTTATCTTACAATATAGGTAACTTGTTATACTCCAAATTAATTCTCACTCCTTTCTGAATATCCCACTTCAGATTGCACTCGTCTGTCTTCTGAAGTACATAAACTTTTGTATCTAGTTATAATATATAATGTTCAGTTATGATTTCCATAAATGTTACTCTTTGAATGCAAAACAGATCGTACCAAGGTGGTTCAGTGCTACGTTTCAAATTAACTCATTTTCTCTTGATTTTTCATGGTTCGAAGAAAATTTGAATGTTACGTTGAGGACTAATTTTGTTTTAAATATTTAGATCCTAAGGTTTGAGAATTTGCCTCTTCAATCAGTGTTAGGAAATATTCCATAGACGACTAGAACTTCTTCAAGTTCTTGAAAAAATTTTAGATATATATATATATATATATATGATAGGATACTGCCCAACCACTGCGCCCAAGATCGTGCCCAATACAAGTAAACCCGACATCAAGCTCTACCGACAAGTTCGCCCATGAAGACTCGGCCTGGGAACGCAGAAAGCTCACCATATCTAAAAGAATCCTAATTCGAAGGGATAGGATCTCGAATCCTAGTTAGAAGACTTTGATTCGAGATCTAGGTCAATACATTGTGTATAAATAGAGGCTAGATTAGATTTACGAGGTCATCACTCTCTTTGTAATCACTTCTCATACCTCAATACATATACTCTCTCTCGCCCGTGGACGTAGATCTTATTCACGATCGAACCACGAAATCTTGGTGTTCTTCAAGCATTTATTTCCCTTACGAATTTAGGATCGATCACTGGCGCCGTCTGTGGGAACCGAAATTTTGTGTTTTCGATCAACCTTTGTTTACAGGGAAATAATCATGACTAGGTACACCAGAAGCCATGCATCCAGGACCGTCGCCGGCAATGACAACGCTGACGGCGAAAGGGAACGCCGAGCTCAACTCGGGAAGAACCCAATCAGAGAAGAAACCCCCGAGGGGCATATCCAAAGTCTCGACGAGCACGGACACCCCGCCCTGCAGGAGGCAGGTTACCATAGCGAAGGCAATCGTAGCAATAATCCAGGGGAAACTCCGGCTCATAAGTAAACCTCGACGACGCCGCGTCGAGGATTTCTCGAGAAAACAAGGAGAGCTTTCGCCGGTTCCTCGGTGCAATGTGGTCGGCCACGCCCCGAAGAACAGATATCAAGCCTCGCTCTAGATACGGCATCACAACGAGAGGTCGGGCCCAAACCGACCGCGGAAGGAACGAGCAACGCGGAGAGGACGTCGAGATCGTCGCAAAGCCGGCCTCGATCGCCGTAATCCATCCAATGAACTCCGCCCGATCTCCGAGGGACGAGCGGCGAGAAGAGCATCATGGCCGCCAAGTCGGTCCGAGTCACCTAAACGAGTTCGATCGTCGAACTCCGTCCCAATCTCCGAGGACGGCTTCGATGGATACGGAAGATAGCCACCCTGCTCTCAAACAGATACTCAACACTTCTCCTGATAAATACCGGGTTCCAAGCATCGCCCCTACGACGGATCGAGGATCCACGTAACTTCCTCTCGCAGCCCAATACAACATGATCAACCAAAAGCTCACCGGTTCACATGTGTAAACTCTTCCCGAGTTACTCGTCGACAACGCCCGCAGTGGTTCGACAGTTTACTATGGGAAGCATCGGCCCTATCGCGACCGATGGTCGCCCACCAAGGTTCTTCCAAAAGCGGAATCAAAACGCCATCCAGACACCTCCTCACCATAAGGCAAAGCCAGAATGAGTCCATCGGCGACTTCATGACAAGGTTTAACAAGGAGTGCTCGAAGGTCAAGACGTGAACGACTGTTAGTCATCTCGGCCTTCCAAAACGGCATCTTGCCGGGGCCTTATACCGAGAGATCGTCTGGCACGAACCTCGATCGCAACAGTAGTCAGTGGCGATAGCCAACCGGTTCGCCAAAGCGGACGAGGTCGACAAAAGAAAGCGCAAGCGAGCAAGGCGGGACCTTCTGGAAGAGGAAGAAGAGACGAGGAAGGAAGATCGGAACCAAGGCGTGAAGCGCTGACAGATTACATCGTCCGATAAAGTCCGTGCTCGGTCCGCGCGACGCCCTGAACGACCTCAAGACACCCGCTGACGAGCGAGAGCGTAAATCTACGACTCCACATGAACTGCTCGAGAAGCCTCGACCGATGACGGGAGGAAGAGAGTGCCGACCTACGGATAAATATTGCTCATTCCATAATGATTACGGCACGACATCAAGAGTGCAACGAGCTCATGGGTGAAATAGAGATGCTAGTTCAGACGGATCCTCAAGAAATACGAGGACGAGTCGCCAAGCCGACCAAAGTCAAAAGAAGAAAAGAGGAAGAGGGAAATTGTGCCCCTACAAAAAACAAAGCGCAAAGACCGACGAGGAAGGAGACGACGAGCCCCAATATGACGGGTGGTTCCACAATTACGGGCTCCCTGGAGTCACGAAGTCCTCCCAAGGCCGATGCCCAAGTCCAGAACCAAATGAACCCACCAATAAGAGGTTCAGAAGGACGAGGCGATCACCTTCTCCAAGACGACCCTGCTCCAATGACAAGACCACACCGTGATGCATTGGTGATCCGTAGTGGTTGCAAATAAGTTGGTAAAGCGCTTATATCGACAATGGCGCGTCGGTGAGCATCCTTTAAGGAATGCTTGACAAGCTAGGAGTGGAAGACGCTACCACGCAAGCCCGCCGCCTCCGAAGCTTCGCCCGAAGAGACGCGCGGAAGGAATAATCGAGCTACCCGTTACGGTGGGAAAGCACCAACGACCTCGACCAAGGTGGTGCGTCAGAGTGAAGGCCAACTCGCCGTATAACATCATACTAGGCGAGATTGGGTGAAACCGTAAGGGCGGTATGCTCAACGTACCACCCGACGATAAAAATACCCACCACGAGGGAATGTACCGTGATCCGAGGCGATCGAAGCAAGCGAGTGTATGCAAGTTGCTTTACGAGGTGCCGGGACCTCGGTCCAACACCCACGTGCATAGCAATTAAAGAAACCCGAGGAGTTTGAGTCGGAAGACATCGCCACTCCCGACAAGCGGTGGAAGAGGTCGCATTGTACAAAGACGAGCCATGAAGGTCGCCCAGTTGGTTTCACCACGACACCAAGTGAAGGATCGATCATCCAACCCCAAGGGAATTCGAGACGTGTTTGCTTGGTCTCCCCGACATGACCGAGTCTCGCCAAGTATCATCACCACCGCTCAACATTGACCCGAACATAAAGCCGCCTCGACGTAAACAAAGAATCTTCGCAATTTAACGGAACCAAGTCATTCATGACGAGGTGAACCACTATTAAAAGCACGATATTGCTCGAGGTCAAATATCCGACCGGATAGCTAACCCGGTGATGGTGAAGAAAGGAGGAGGGATGGCGAATGTGTATCGACTACACCGACCTCAACAAGCATTGCCCAAAGGATTGCTATCCCTTCCCAACATTGACAAGAAGGTCGACGCGTTGGTCGGTACGAAGTCTTCGCTGGACTTATACAAGGTATCACCAAGTCCCGATGGACGACGAAGACGCTGCCAAGACAGCCTTCATTACCGACTTCGGGTCTTCGCGATATAAAAGATGCCATTTGGCCTTAAAATGCAGTGGCTACCTATCAAAGGATGGTGGACAAAATATTTCACCCTACATAGGTCTGAATGTGGAGGTATACGAGACGACATCGTTGTCAAAAGCAAGGAAGAAGTCGCATGTGTGGTCGACCTCGGATCGTCCTCGCCTTCTTCGGAAGATCAACCTAAAGCTGAATCCCCGTAAATGCACGTATAGTCCGTCCGGAAAGTTCTTAGGGTGTTGGGTTTCACAAGAAGGCTAAAAGCAAACCCGACCAAGGTCCAAACCATTTTGGAAATGAAGATGCCAAAGACCATCCATGACGTACACAAGTCGACAGTCGATAGCAAGACTAAGCCGCTTTCTTTCAAAAGCCGCGGATAAGCAGCCTACCCTTCTTCAAGATACTCAAAAGCCCCGAAATTCTCATGGGATGAGGTGCACAGATCCGTCAAGACCTCAAGAGCTACCCGCCAAGCTCCCACTCTATCCGTCCCAAAAGAGGAGAGGTCCTTTTCCTCTACCTCGCCGCCTCGGACGAATCCATAAGTGCAGTCCTGGTACGAGAAGAAGAACGTCAGCTCCCGGTTTATTTCATCAGCCGAGCACTAAAAGGCCCGGAAACAAGGTATCAGCCCCTGGAGAAGCTTGCCTTAGCATTGGTAAATGCCGCGAGGAGGCTACGTCCGCATTTCCATGCACATTGCATACAAGTCCTCATCGACACCCACTTGGCAAGTATTGACGGGTTCAAGCATCCGGGAGAATCGCGAAATGGGCAATCGAATCGGGCGAGCACGATATATCCTTCGCCCCGCCAGCCATCAAAGGTCAAGCCTAGCGGATTTCCTTGCCGAGGCTAACTTCACGAAAACCGAAGCCCACCGAGTCCGTGTCGACGATGCCAAGCCGAACTCATGGTTGAAACACCGAGGAAGGCCGGCAACTCTACGTTGACGGGCCGGAAAAAGCGAAGGGAGCGGTATCTTACTCCTAGGCCCGGACGACCAAGAGATCGCCTACTCACTTCGGTTCACATTTAAAAATACGAACAACGAAGTGGAGTATGAAGCACTGATCGCAGGACTTCGCCTCGCTCAAAGTCTCGAGATACGAGCCGTACAAGTTCACAGCGACTCTCAAGTCGTCGTAAGCCAAATGTTGGGAAAATACGAGGCAAAAAGCGACAGAATGAAGAAGTATCTTGATAAAGCAAAGAGCCTGCAACGGACTTTCTCACACTTCCAGATAGTTCGCATCCCAAGGGAGCAAAATAGCCGAGCTGACATCTTAAGTAAATTGGCCTCGCCATCAACGAGCCCGCCAAGAGATGAAGTCCAAAACAGAGCATAAGCGATGCGTAAGACGGAGCCGAGGTCAACATAGTCTCGGATGAAGAACCCAATTGGATGACTCCCATTCGAGAGTACCGAGAAGGCGAATCGCCCCACGACAAGTCGGAAGCTAGAGGATCCTGAACAAATCTCTGCGATATGGTTGAACAGTGAGTCCTATACGTAAAGTCATATCTCCAACCTCTTAAGGTGCTTGGGTCCGAACCGAGCCAATTACGTTTCACGAGAAATACACGGTTCGTATGAAGCCACATCGGACCCCGGCCTTGTCAAAGAAAGTCATGCGATGGGGATACTATCACAACAATGTTCCAAGACTCAATGGACCTCGTAAAAAGTGTCCAAGTGTCAAATCCATGGGAACGCACTGGCTACCCTGCACCGACCTCACCTCCGCATGAGCCCTCGCCGCTTATGCAATGGGGATTGACATTGTGGGCCCTTTGTAAAGCACCGTGACGGCCCAATTTTAATTGTTGCGATCGACTACTTCACGAAGTGGGTAGAAGTCGAGCCTCGCGAAAATCACAAGCAAGAACGCCTCAACTTCGTATGGAAGAACATAGTGTGTCGCCTCAGATCCCCATATCCTCCTTTCTGATAACGGAACACAATTCACGGATAAGGCATTCAAAGATTGGTGTCAAGAGCTTGGATCCAACAAAGTTCACCCGGTGGCCCATCCTCAAGCAAATGGTCGACCGGTTACCAACAGACCATCGTAAAGGGTCTAAAACTCGCCTCGACCGAGCTAAGGGCCTCGGGTGGAAAATTTACCACATGTGTCTTATGGTCGCATCAACAACGCCGGACCTCGAATCGGAGAAACACCATACGTTTGGTGTATGGAACCAAGCGATGATCCCTGCAGAGATCGGAGTACCGAGTCCTCGCACTATCGACTTCTCCGTCAAGCAATGGGGAAAATCTACGAGCCGATCTAGACCTACTCGAAGAAAAGAGACCTCGCCACATCATCGAAGAAGCTCGACAAGCAACAAGTAGCTCGGTATTACAACCAGCGTTAAAACCGACAACCAAGTGGGCGACCTCGCACTCCGACATAATGAAGTCAAAGCAAGCAGCTCGGCAAGTCGAAGCCACATGGGAAGGACCTTACCGGTCGACGAAGTCCCCAGCAAAGGGCCTATAAGCTCGCTCAATTGTCCGGTGAGCAATTACCCAACGCATGGCACATCATCCATCCAAGAAATATTATGCATAAGTGTCAATGGTCGGTCTTGTCCGGTCATATTTTTAAAGTCCTGTTTAGAGTCTGTCTTATTTGGTGGTCGTCATCTTTATCAATAAAATCTTTATTTTTACGAGTTCTACTTGTCACTAATGCATAATTAATCTTCACATTATTTACCCTCTTCGAGGACAAATTCCCTCGACGGAGGTCGATTACATTCGTTTATACGAATGTAAATCTAAACGCGCATGCCTACATACGAGATCGACTACCTTCGCTTATTTTCGAGCGTTTCTATGTAGACGAAGGGACCACCCTCCCGATGACCTCGCAAAAACAGAACCATTCCTACATACGAGATCGACTACCTTCGCTTATTTCAAGCGTTCTCTCTATGTGCACGAAGGGACCACCCTCCCGATGACCTCGGCAAAAAAAGGAACCATTCCTACATACGAGATCGACTACCTTCGCTTATTTTGAGCGTTCTTCTATGTGACGAAGGGACCACCCTCCCGATGACCTCGGCAAAAACAGAACCATTCCTACATACGAGATCGACTACCTTCGCTTATTTCAAGCGCCTTCTATGTGTACGAAGGGACCACCCTCCCGACGACCTCAAAAAAACAGAACCATTCCTACATACGAGATCGACTACCTTCGCTTATTTCAAGCGTTCTCTATGTAGACGAAGGGACCACCCTCCCGACGACCTCGGCAAAAACAGAACCCCTACGCATTTAAAACGATTTCTTTCAAAGCGGAATTTCTACGAAGCACGACTTCGCAGATATTACTCTTATACAAAGTCAACAAGACACCATTCTTATTAAGTAAAAGATGTACAGTTACATTTACATTTTACGAGACGGAGCGGATCGGGAAAAGTTGAGCCAATCCCTAGAAAAATCGAATTCAAAGACTCATCTATGCTAATCCTACCTCTACCTCGCCCCGGTCTATATTACGGGCCCGCCAGAGCGACCTCGGTCACTGACGATGCAGCTCATGAGCTCGGCCTCGCCACTTGATGACGCCTTGGCCTCGACGCATGGAGGTCCACGACGCTCAAGGGCAATAGCACGCCTCTCAGCGCGCGCCACTCCGGATCGTCATAATGTGGTTCGTTTATTCTAGATCGAGAAGCTCCGGCAAGAAGAGGCCTCGCATCCCGTCAAGTATGTCATCGAGTTGTGGTTGTCGAGCGATAACATTTTGTATATGCTCCCGAGCCTTTTAATTCAACAGATCGCCCGTGAATTGCCAAGAGGTCCGCCATATTCGCGCTTATACCGAACAACGGCGCACCTCGACAACCTTCGCTTACTTCCGGATCGCTATCCCACCATTTCGTGGATAACCTCCTCGTACTCAGCATGCTCCTCGCCTATCACCTGCCTTCTCCTGGCGACCTCGAACGCCTCCTCCAATTCAAAAGGCGAGCACGGAGCTCGTCACGCCTCCCGAGCGGCTCTATGCTCGACATCGACCACCAGACGTGACCGAGCCGCCTTTATATGGAGGAGTTCGACCTCTTTCAACTCAAGAGCTCGTGATGTGTCTTTGATTCGGTTCAACCAAGGAGAAGATCAAACATTTCGCGAGACAACCGAATAAAAAAAGAGATAAGTTTTCGACATAAACTTGTGATTTTATTAACATGCCCTTAGCAAAAATTGTTGTACATTTACATTCAAAAAAAAAAAAAAATGCAGGATCAACCGACCCTCCGAAGCTTCGCCATGTCCACGTCACGCCTCCGGCTCGGATAGCCTCACCCGGCCTCTTCTGAACTACCGAGTCTCGATGCCCTTCGAAGCATCACCGCCTCCCCACCCCTTTGCATGATCAGCCAATAAAGCCTCGGTCGGGATCCCGATCCACGGACAAAGCGCATGCATCCGCGACAAAAGAACGGAGGAGGAGGCAAGGCTCGCAAAGACGGAAGCTCCTTCAGCCGCGGACGAGCACATCAAAGCAGTCTGCCTCAGACAAGATCCTCGGTCTCCTCGCACTCCATACTGCTTTGTCCAGATCCGGTAGTCCTCGCGACCTCTTCGATCAAGGCCCGAGACGGCGCGCAGTTACACATCGGCCGTCCGAGACCATCCCCAGAAGCCCGCCGACAGAATGCCTCTCCGCGGCGCAAGCGCTTCTCCCCGAGAGCTCGCCATGTCCGCCTCCCGACGGCAAGAACTGCTCCACCTCGCCTTCATCGAGGCAACCTCGCCCGCCGCCCGGCCGCCGCCTCGCCACCGCAGCCCGCCTCCGACTGCCCTAGCCGCCGCTCAATGGCGATCGATCCGCCGCTTTCGACGAGGTCCGGATCTTAGCCTCTACCTCGACATTTTCGAGCAAGGAGGTATTCACCTCCACCTCCCGAGCATACCGGCCACCTCACAAACCGCGACACGGCGCTTCTTCAAGTAATCCGATATAAGATCGGATACTCGACACCTCGGCCGCCACGCCCTCGACCCCTATACAAAATATACATCAGTCAAGAACACAATTTAGTTACTACCGCACAAAGTATAAGGACAGTACAAACCTCGTGAAAGAGACGAGGATACCGGCTTGAACCGACGATTCAAGACTCAACCTCGGAAGAACCGAGACTGGGACTTCATCCTTCCGCTCTTCAAGCGCTTCATGGCTGCGGCGAGGGGATCTCAAGGCCCACACTCATTTCGAGCATATCCTCGAATCCTTCAAGGCCTGAGACCTCGCTCCGCCACCAAGATCGGTTCGCCACGGGATCGGCCTTCCTTTTCTTCTTCCTTTCCTTCAAAGAAGTTCACTACAAGGAAACACATGAGTCAAGATCAATACATAACTCATGAAATAAAGAAAAAAAAAAGAAGAAGAGGCCTCACCTTCACCGACTCCACCTCGGAGGTAGGATCATAAGTGGCTAAGCCCCGCCCGCAAGCTCGGCCTCGGAGAAGACCTCGTCAACAAGGCCAATTTTGTCCAGCCTCCTCCAAGTCACCAAGCCCTTGTCGACATACATCGGCGATCTTATCGATCGCCATGGAACTCCATATGTCCTCAAACCGACGGAAGAAGAACTTCTTCCGCCGGTTGGAGATCTTTGATTTAATTTTGCTTTGAATTTCCTACGGGTGATAGATAATACCATCCCGAGCCGCCTTCGCTTGCAAAAGCGAAGGACAAGCCCCAAGGTAAAAGGAAAATTATGCCTATGGGCATAGACACCTAGGCGCTCATATGCCGGAATGAGTTCGGCGAGAGTTCAAGAGATAGCCCAAACATCTCTTGGAACTCAACGATACATAGGGGTAAGGAAGACGAAGACCAGCCCGGAGGTCGCCCTCATATACAAGAATAAAGCCATCCGGAGGGCACAAGCCCTATCCTCCTGGACGGGGCAACGAGTTCAATATTAGCAGAATACTATATTGAAAGCATATGTCCCTAATATCGTGAATACCTAGGATTGAAGGGAAGGAAGACACTTTGCCACAATCCCCACCGAGGGAATTGCGCATCACACTCGAGAGAGGCATGTGAATACGAGTAAAACAGCAGAGACACTAACGACCCAGACGGGAAATGCAGACACGATGCGACGCCGACGACTCGTTATGAGAAGAGGTAGCCATTACTTACTTTTGTTATCGGTGAAGAAGACAAGACAAGCTTCAAGTTGTCAATGGCGCACAATAATCGTTCTCGCAGAAGACAAGGTGTTTTTTGAAATCAAAGAAATGTAAAAGGCAAAGTGATAAGAGATATCATGATCAAGGAAGACATTCCCTAATATGCACTTTATCGGGAATCCAACCGCTACAATTAAATGCGATTAAATGCGATCCCGCGTCCAAGACTTAGCAACGGCAAGAAATCCGCTTGCCTCGCCTAACGCCCGTCGGTGAAGCGGCCAAGACCTCGCCTAACGCCCCGTCGGTGAAGTTAATCAAGACCTCGCCTAACGCCGTCGAAGGTGAAGCGGCCAAGACCTCGGCCTAATGCCCGTCAGTGAAGCGGCCAAGACTCGGCCTAGCGCCCGTCGGTGAAGCGGCCAAGACCTCGCCCAACGCCCGTCAGTGAAGCTTTCGAAGACCTCGGCCTACGCCCGCCGAGAAGTCAATCGAAGACATCGCCTAACGCCCGCCGGTGAAGCCAATCGAAGACCTCGCCTAATGCCTCGCCAAATGAAGCCCGTCAAGACCTCGTCGAACGCCCCTTAGGTGAAGCCACCAGAAGATCTCAGACACATCTGCGCGATAGCATTCGATACATGACGCCAAAACATCGACACACACAAAGTCGACATTGGAAAGAATGTAAGATCGTCCAAACCCCACTGTCACAACAACCCCAATCCAAAGATGACCTCGTTTTCTGCGGCTTTTGGGGGTTGTGATAGATACTGCCCAACTACTGCGCCCAAGCATCGCGCCCAATACAAGTAAACCCGACATCAAGCTCTACCGACAAGTTCGGCCCATGAAGACTCCGAAGCCGCTGGGAACGCAGAAAGCTCACCATATCTAAAAGAATCCTAATTCAAGAGGATAGGATCTCGAATCCTAGTTAGAGAAGACTTTGATTCGAGATCAGGTCAATACATTGTGTATAAATAGAGGCTAGATTAGACGACGAGGTCATTGACTCTCTTTGTAATCACTTCTCATACTCTCAATACATATACTCTCTCTCTTGCCCCGTGGACGTAGATCTTATTCACAGATCGAACCACGTAAATCTTCGGTGTTCTTGCGCATTTATTTCCCTTACGAATTTAGGATCGATCAATATATATATATATATATATGAACAATCAACTCGTGTAGATTAGTTGATGATCTAAACAATATTTGAAGCAGAAAGAATGCCAAGTTTTAGTGAATAGAGTAAGGGTGTGCAAGCTAATATAAAGCGTATAAAATGCCACATGGCTCTTCACATACTGTCAGCTTGGATTTTTTTGTTTCTTTATAAATATAAATAACCACTTCTAGTTTTGTACTTCGAAGTTAAATTGAAGCTATATGTTATAATTTGAGTCTAGATTAAAAAAATAAATACTAGTAAATTGATTTAACCTTCCATCGAGCTAATATAGTTTGAGAGGAATTTGCTCAAGAAAAATTTACTTCTAATAAAAAAGGAAGTTATATATAAAACACATTACATTAGCAGTTCGATTTTCTCTTACTTCTCCTATGATTTTATCAATCCATATCATATATATATTTATAATGTCACTGTATAATATTTAATACACATGATGTATATTAACAATAGTAATATACATGATAATCCAACAAAGGAATTAAATAATCAAAACCCCCCAAAAACACACAATTTCAAGATAAAACAAAATAACTAAATAGTAGCGTCCTTGCATATCGACCACCACATTATAACAAAAGACAAGATAATATTGTCCAACCATTATTTATCATATATATCCATACACATTGTTTCCTTTTATCCTAAAGTTACACAAAAAAATTTCTCCAGATAAAGAAAAGAAAGGAAAACAAACAAAACTATATACAAAATTTTGTGGCTGTCCACCAACTTAGTCGGATCCCCACTCAACTAGTTCCCAATTTCAGCTGAAAAAATTCTTCCAAAACCACAACTCCCACAACCTAAACTGCAAAAAAAAAATGAACGACAAAGTCGACAAACTCGTAATCTTCCTCGCCAAGCGCGACGGCATCGATAAGCTCGTGAAAACCTTCCAATACGTGTCGAAACTCGTCCACCACCACGTCGAGAAGTCCCACCCCGCCTACGCGGGCCGGGCGAAGCAGTGGGAGGTGGCCGCGGGGCTCAGCCGCAAGGCCTTTCGCAGCGGCCGCTTTCTCACCGGGTTCAATGCACTGCGAAGGGCCCCGGGGCCCACTCCAGGGTTCCGCCTACTGGCCGTGCTGGCCAACGCAGGGGAAATGGTCTACTTCTTTTTCGACCATTTCCTCTGGCTGTCGAGGATTGGTGTCCTCGATGCCAACCTAACGAGACGAATGAGTTTCGTCTCGGCCTTCGGGGAGTCGTTCGGCTATGTGTTTTTCATTATATCGGATTTGATATTGATTAGGGATGGGATTAGGGAGGAGAGGAGGATTAGTGGTGGGGATGTGGGGAAGGAGGAGGAGAGTGTAGTGAGGAGGATTAGGGCGGAGAGGGTGATGAGGGTGATGGGGGTGGCGGCGAATTTGGCGGATTTGATCATTGCTTTGGCGGATATAGAACCTAATCCGTTTTGTAATCACGCGATTACGCTCGGGATTAGTGGTTTGGTTTCTGCATGGGCGGGTTGGTATAGGAATTGGCCCTCTTAATTTTAATGCACGTACTACTCTCTCTCTCTCTCTCCCACCATGTTTGGATTTATGAAAAGAAAAGAGTTGTATTTATGGAAATAACAAATTAATAATTGCGTTATATTGTGGTTGGTGTTAATATATAGCTTGTTGCGGACGAGCCTTTTTTGCATAGTTACTTCTTCTTGAGATAATTAATGAGGCGGAGAGTTTCAGTTTATGATTAGGAAAAATATAAATGATGTTATTTGGTGATAATGTTAAGTATTTGTTTTCTTATATAAACTTTTTCAAACTTTTTCACCAACATATATATGTGAATATATAAGTTTAATTGATGCATGTAAATTGTATTAGAATCAAATAAATGTATAAAATAAAAAGAACAATACTAACGTACGTAGACTGACGGTGAGAAGGGGGCAGCAGCATATCGCTTTTTTATATATGTGGAAGATTAATACTAATATTTTAAAACTTTTGGATGATGATATTTGTTTTCAAAAAGAAGAAAAAAGAAAAGACAGTATTCACAAAATCCATTATTGCGTTATGTCTGGATACATGTCGCAGTTAATTTAGTATAGCTGGTAGTAGCACTTCAATAAAAGCATTTTAGAAACAATAAATGTGAATATGCTGTATCAAAAAATAAAAATGTGTATATGCGATAGTCGTGTGTATACAAACAAAAATGAGTGGGTTAGGATGAAATTTGTAATGATTATTGTCCGAAAATAAAAATAAAAAAGTAGATTTTATCACGAATTGCTAAAAAAATGCTCGACCCCAAATACAAAAAAAAAGTAAATTAAATATCTTAATTATGGGATAATTGGACATAGTTAAATGACTTACTGAATATGAAATATTTGTACATGTTACTGTTGGATCTCTAAAACAATTGAAAGTCTCCAAACCTAATTCAACTCACAAGGTAAATTGTTAAAGTCCGACTTTTACTCATGAATACACTATTTATATATGGAGGCTGAAAAGTGAATCTTCAGACTTTTCATTTATAAAAATAGATAAATTTGGAGTACCAAAGAGACTTTATTAACCACATTATATATGTTTGACTTTGGGAGCAGTATAGACTTGAACTCTTGCAATATTATTCTCATTCTTTCAGCTTCTTTTGGATGAAGAGAGAAGTCCGCAGTTTGCAAATATTACTAGTGAAAGTTTTGGTAAATAGTATTTGTGTATAATAATACGTAGACTGCGTAAGAGAAGGAAAATCATGTATGTAATAATATGTCGATCACACAAGAGAGGAAAATCATATGTTATGTGTTTGACCTATAAGATGATGATATTCGAATTTAAGACCTTTTATTACAAAATATCCCACTTCGCTAATTGACCACCTCGACCGGGTTCATATTTACCTATATTTGTCTACACTAACATGATTAAGATCTAGTATTTCTTTTCTGAAGTACTCAAGTCGGTTCAACTCCATTGATTATTTGTCTTTTTTATTAGTATCACTTTAGTTACAGAAATTATATATGAAAAGTGTATCTTCGAGTCACCATCAATTTTCAGGTCAGTATTATTAATGTCGTTTGAGCTTTCAAAAGAAGTTTTATCACTTCTGAGAGGACAAAAAAGAAAAATGGTTTTGATGACAATTGATCACGAGTAAGGATGCCAATAATTCTTTTTCATAAATGGATTAATACAATACCTAACATTATATTAATACAATACCTAACATTATATTAATACAATACCTAACTAGCACTTGATTAATTTTTCAATAATAATTAAATTGTAAATCCATAGTTCTGCTTACAAGGATGAAGCATATAGCGAGGATTCAGACAAGAAAATCACAGCCAAAAGCATGAAGCATAAGTTGCATAACACAAATTTACCTTCTGCGCAGAGATCAATAGTAAAATCAAATTGCTAGCTGCGACAGCGCATGAACCATGAACTACAAATCCATTTACAACTGCTTGCTACACTTCTAAGTGCATAAAATACAAATTTACATCCTTTGATGATGAACTTCTCTAAGTTGGAAATATCTTACAATATTTTTGTTAATTCTCCCAAAAATATCTCATGTGTTTTCCACTCAACCAATGACACTAAGTAATTTCCAGCCAGAAAAATGAAAACAAGAATGCAATAACAGCAAGAATGACCTATAGTCATAAGTGAGGATTGAGTTCAGAACATTTTTGTGCATGTGACTAGCAAAAATCAAGATAGGCAGAAGCGTGGAGAGAGTTAACCTGATTTTGATTTATTTAGTAAGAACGATCGCCTTGTTGAAAAGGGAACCACAATCTCATAGATATTATGGAGATATCCCTTGTCATATATGTTATTCTTAACCACTTGTAGTTCTTCCAGACGAGATCTTCTAAAGAACGTCTTCCATTTGCTCTCTTGAGGCTTCTTTTCTTGATTTAGCTCACCTAAACTAGCTTTTAGAGCTGCAGCACTCGCCTTTGCCTCATTCACCTTCCGCTGCCAGCTCAGGTGATCTTGCCATTTAAAGCTCTGCAGTTTGACAGCTCAGGAGGTATATAAATCACTTCTATCCAGAGCAAAACTAACACTGAGGAAAGAAATGTAAAGAGGCATACGTACCTCATTTGTAGTAGTGTTTGTGAGACAGAGTTTGGCATGGTATGTGAAGAAACCAGCTAATAGCAGAGAAATTACAGCCAGAAACACCATAACAAGGATTTGGGTGTTATATGAGTTCAACAACCACTGCCACAAGACAGATGCTCATTATCAGAAGATATGACTGAACGAGCATATTTTCACAATGAGCATGCTCATAAAGGATGCCTATATATGAGGCTGGCCTTTGCAGCAGACATTCACCTATATTTTCAGAAAAGGGTCGCCTAATCTCATTAATTTTCTGACCACAAGTTAAACAGAAAGGAAAATTGATAATAGCCTTTAAATTACCAAATTTTGGCCAAATTCGGTTTTGCACAAGGCAAAAAGATTATGCATGTAAATTACTATACTTTTAATAGACTTACCCCAAATTAGGGTTTTAGGGTTTTATAGTGGGAAAATCTTATGTCATGATTTATTTTTAGTTTGAATTTCAACTTTTAACTCAATTCTAGTTTGGGGGTAAACCGATCTTGGTCACAAAATCAGAATCAATTAAAAGTATAGTAATTTCCAGCTGGAATCTTTTTATGGTGTGCAAAACCAGAGTTTGGCTAAAAGCAGGCTTTTAAGAATCACCACAAACTTCCTTCTACTTGAATTGGAGGTGCACTGGCCCTACACTTTTACAAGCCAAAATCTCGTGATAAAATGGCAGCCATCATTCTCATCTCAAGCAACCTTGTAAACTAAATTTTGTCTCATCAAAAATCAATTAGTCAAGAAAAAGTGACCATCTCCTCTCTTATAGTAGAGCTAATGTTGGATAAACTACAAGAAAGGTAAGTGCCACATAAATGACTGGTGAGCCGCTTTAACTCGTTAACAGTTTCTCTGTCAACAAGCAGTTAAAATGAATTGAGGTGTTGGTGGAATCTTCAAGCTAGGTAAACCATAATGTCTAGAATGAGATTAATAAAATCAACTAACCTGTAAAACAAGTGGAGCCAACTCTCTGTAAGAATTTTCAATGCCATAATAAACTGCAAAATCAATAGAAAGAGAGGATACATTTATTATTAGACAAAGAACCAGAGCCATGACCGAAGAAGGATGGATTTCACCAACCAAACCTGTTAGAATGTGGATAACTTGCAAGTCTTTCAGCCTACCAGCAAGAATCAATGCAAGCGCAACAATTCCGTATATGCAGATGAGAAAATGCCTGCATCAGCATTAATACACACTTTAAGGGCAATCACAGATCCAGAGAGAGGGGGCTCATAATAACGAGTTACTGTTCGTTAATCTCTACATTTTCATCACAGAAGATCCTCATCTGAAAATTATGAGTCGTGCAAAAAGTTCCTAATCATGATGAAAACTACAATGTTCATTCTCAAAGACTCATTTCTTCTCAGAAAAATGTGTCGAACATTGCCAAAGGTAACTGTAGAGCAATAGCAAGCTTAAATATTATTTTTTGTGTCTAAGTTAACTACTCACCAAAGAATAAATGCCATGAAGTATCTGGTGTTCCTCTCTCCTATGCAATTGTTCTTGAACGAAAATCAATGACATTATCATAATGAGAGACAAAATGCAATTAAGAATATCTAAAAAGAAATTAATGATATATACCATCCATGCACAGTGATGGTCAAAACGAGCAACACAGCGATCACATATACTGCAGTGCTTTGACCTAGCAGGTCTGAAAATGCAAGAATTAAATCCAGTTGTTAATTTGCTAGAATAATTCTGGATATGTGAGACCAGAACAACGAGCTTACTTAGGAATTTTGCAGGTACCACATTCTTTCTCTGTGAAGATAATGTTATCGTGTGGATAAGCAGAGAGGTACTGAGAAACATTGGAAGAGTTCACAACCCCTGGATCAGAAAAGCTAGTCAATAGAAAGAGGATAATACCCACTCCAACTGCCAAGAAGCTTGTGTACCTGCTAATACACAATTTCCAAAGTAAAGTAAGAAATATGTATCCTGAGTGGACAAACATCAACCATAAGAATACAGAATATACCTGTGCATTCCACTTATATAATACCCTGGGATGTAGATGAAGGATGACTTTGCAATGATGTAATACGTTGATCCAATAATTAACAAATATATCAACTGCATGAAGGATAATTAAAAGTCAGGTTTGTTATTCTACACATATCTCCAAATATGTTACAAACGTAAATTAAAAGAAAATCTTAAATCCAACAGCAATGGATAGTGAAAGCGGATCTCCATTGCATTAGTATGTGATTTAGGAATGTGATTCTGTTCCTGTTACTTCTATGTTGAGCATTACTTTTAACTTACTTATGGGTTTGAAAACACCACAACACGTGGAGAGGGATTTTATTACTGAACTGCTGAATAAACCAAATTCAAATCCATAAGCTCATTTATGTTACCAAAAATCAGTTGCAGACAAAGAAAAAGATCTTCCTGTTAATTTCGTGACGGCGACAAGAAGTCAGACTATGTGCAAAAATGAGAAACCAAATGAAACCCAAAAACTTCTCATCCTTGCGAGAGCAGGAGATTCATAGAGATGAGATTTTCCAAAACTAAATTTGTTTGGCTCACAAAATATCATACATGATGAAGGAACAGAACATACGTGATGCCTGATTGCAAATTTAAAAGAGCATTACATTTCAGAGTTAGTGACAAACAAAATTGTTTGTTGTGCACTGTCACAAAGTCAATAGGGCTTTCTGTCGAATGGTGTAATTTGCCGAATAAAAAGAGAAAAGGGAAAAAAAGTATTTTTATCATTTCACCTTCATACTTTCGACTCCTATTAGGGAAGACCAAAGATTTTAACAAGGTTTATAAGCATTTATGCACGTTCCATGATTTAAATTTGCTTTCATAATTCTGGTAAGATCATGAGTAGAGGTAGTTTTAGAAATTGCTAAGCTCGGTCTCAGTGCTCTCTCTCTCTCTCTCTCTCTCTCCAGCTAGACGATCCAAGTAACAGCTTCTAAATCCATGAGCATGTATGGTGATTCTGGCAAAACATCAACTCTTACAAGACTCATCGCAGTATATTCAAAGGAAAGAACACAAGGGAGAACAAGGACTTGATAAAGGATTTCTTTTACAAAAAAATGGAGACTTAAGAAGCTTCTCAAATCATTCAACGATCAGTAGCAAGCCTAAGAATCCAAGCTAACCCACTAAATTAGGCACGCATATGGTAAATTCGATATCCTAACATGCAAGATTTACAATTACATAAAAAAGAGAGAACAACACATACAGTGATAGTCTTAATATTTAAAAAATAAAATCACTACAAACATAATATAAATTGCCAAAAAAGGCACCTGTATGATAGGGTTGGGACGGTCACAACAATAGTACTCAACAGAGTGAAGCGCGTCCACGCCCCTAGACCCGCACGAGAAGAGAACAAATCGCCTGCATCACCATTACCACTAGCTAAATATTAGACTAAACCGCAGAGCAAAGAATTACAAATCAGTTGATAACAGGGGAATCATGAGAGAGAGAATACCGGAAATAGTCGTAGGCGCCGAAAGTGAGGAAGAAGTGGATACGCTGGATGAAGGTGCCCTGAAAAATTGGCCACTGGCCGCAGAGGAATGACACCACTACCAACAGCGTCACCAATCCATGGCACACCAGAAGCCATTGGAGTGCCATCAAGATTTCAAGTAAATTGGGTTTTAGGGGATTAAATGATGAATGCTGAAATTGAAAATTGGTTGAGGTGGGGATTAGATGAGAATTTGGGAGGGAGTTAGACTAGAATTTGGCTGTCTAAACTTAGAGATTAGATTTCACTGTCGTAATTATTTATTGTCAGCGACAAAACCCTTTCTTTTTCTTACAAATAAATCCTCCAACAAGTTTTATTTCAAGTTCTGTTTTCTTTTTCTTTTTCTTTTTCTTTTTCTTTTCTTTTATTACAAATAATTTGGTAGAGTCTAATTATGACCGAGTCCTCTATTTAAGTTGTCTTTTCTCCTCTTTTGATAAAATAATTATATTACTCATATTTTTGATCGTGCATTTGTGTTATTTTTATTTTATTTTTTTAATCAATGTAATACAGAAATTTTTATTATTTTTTTATTTGGATTTATGTACATTTCTTTATTTTATGAAAATGAGGGGTTGTTTTACACTTCATTTATGTTAAAATTCACATTTCCTAAGATCTGGTATTTTCCCATGAAAATGGAAAAACTACAGCAGTTATTAGAAGGCATGCTATATATGAATTGGTGGGGAGAGGATGGCATGACGAAGAGAACTCCTCCCACTCGAATATTATGATTGCGGAGATCATGGCCGTAGTTCCTGGAATTACGATCTGTTTAATATACAAGATAGTTCCTATTGAGATTTTTCACGGATTCTTTCCTAGCAGCAAGATTAATGGCCAAACAGGAGGAGGATGAGTTTCTTTCGGAAGATGCATGAGGACATCAAGGGATAATATGCTCAATCAGGTTAAATGTTAATAAGGGGTACGTAGAAATATGAATATAACGAAAACAATGTAGGATAAAAACCGATGTAAGAGTTGGATTCTTTCTTCGCAAAATAAATTTGCTCCGCTACAGTACACACGGTTGTGCAATAATTGTCTCAAAGATACAATGGTTTAGCAAATACAAGTAGTTGCACTACTAGACGTATTTCCGACGAACTACTAGATACTCGGAACAGAGAGACTTTGAAGGATGTATGAAGTAGATTGATTATCTTCGAATTAGTGTGTTCAATCATCTTCTGTAGGGTTCCTTTTATAACCCAAGATAGTTGTTCGTGAAATGTGCGAAGGCCCAACTGCTGACCCGAACCGAAGTGCAAAGTGCGCCTATAAAGTGCTCAATGCAACAAGTGCGACGTGCGCGTGTACGTGCTCGTGCTCGGCCTCTCGGACTCGGATGGTGCCATCCTCATAGACATTTGGATTGGCTATAAAATAGTTAATTAAAACTCATTATGGTGCACCATAGATGGAGCACACTTTATTATTCCTTGTTGATGTGAACTCATTTATACATAGCTTAGAACTTCATTAATTTTTCAATGTAAGATATAAATTATTTACAACCATTAAAAAGTTAACTTTATGCATTAATTGTTCATTCGACTCACATCACATTTGAATAGATAAATACACTAAATTGATCTATACAAAATATAGATTCCTAATCTAAACTCATATAAAATTTATTCCAACATTAAACACATATATACATCAGTTAATAGGGCAATTTATAATATTGTACAACGCGTATTTTATGGTTCTCCTAGAATTATCTTGATCTAAAACATCACTTTGTGATTGGAAGATATTGTTATGAATGAGTTGAACGAATGGATGAATGCATTTTCCTGTTCAGATATTATGATTAATTTGTATGTAAAACATTACTCTAAGAGTTAATCTATTAATTTATCACTCTCTACTTGAACTTGTATAAGTAAATAATTGCGGGTGCTGAGTATTCTACTCATAATATTATGTGTGTGTGTATTATACATATCATTAGTGTCAATTTGGAAAAAAAAATCATTTTGGAGGGTGAACATCTCCAAATACAAAATTTTATATATCACAGATAACAAAAAACAAGTAATTCTCCAAACAAATTAGAAATACAATGCTTTATGCATGAATTCAGATTCAAACTAAATAGCACTAGAACTTTGTTATAACTCTGCAACATCTATGGTTTTCTCAATCATGTCAACACACCAGCCAACAGATTTTCCCTCGGACATGGCTTCTGCAAGCACAGCTCGAGTTTTCTCATGGCGACGGAGAATCAGGATAGTATTCAGAACAGCCCATCTCACTTGACCATCGGTCTTCTTTTGGGTGAAGCCAAGGCTCCTAAGCAGTCTGTCCAACTGTCAACAACATAAAATTCTCAGCAGACAGCAACAGAATAAAAGTAAGATCTTCCTCACAGGTTTTATCATCAAGAAGCAGTGCGTGTAACCGTGTTTATATCTGAAAGACCGCCTTCTGCAGCACCAAAGAGAAGATATTCTGTTGCCACACCAGCCAGCGCTATGCACGAGAATGTGTTTAGTGTCTGCAAAGGAGCATCAAAATCAGTCGTTTTGAGTTTTTGTACGCTGTAAAAAGGACTATACTAGCACTGGTGTGGTGGCAGCGCCGTACACTGGCTGATACTTTTCCCATGCTCACCTGAAACAGAAGAGCGATTTTAATCAAACATGGTAAAGAACTACACCAGCTGGCAGTGTGTACAAGTCATTACTGCTGCCTTCAAAAGAAATAGCTCATCATCATAGATTTCAGGTTTAGGCATATATAATACAATCTCATGACACAAACATTTGATGAATTTCTGATGGAAGAATCATATGTTCACATGTATTGAAATTTTACCTTTGTTTTATTTTCTGCTTCAACTAGTATTCACTGAAAGAGCTATGTCAAAAATATGATTTTGATAAGAAAAAACCAATATTCTTGCATTACATAACAGCTATTATCCCTTATTTATTTTCCAGCCCTTCTGATCAGAATATGAAAAAAGCTGAAAATTGATGAAAATGAAGTGCAGATCTCTCAGCCTGAATGGCTGAATCCCTTTACTAACTAGCCATAAAAGTTCAAACTCAAAAAGAAAAAATACTGATAAAAGTTAGAGAAGACATATCATGAAAAAGATAAAGGGAAGCGATTATCTGGTTAAAATAGACTCACTTCCTCAAGAAATTCAAAGTCCACGAAAGCACTCCCTGCTTGAACATTGAGGGATCCTTCCTTCTTCAGAGCTTCCAAGCTGGTTAGAGTGTAGCCCTTTGGCAGGATCCCCAGCAAATACGCGATCAAGAGATGGCCCGCCTCGTGCTAAATCATATGAAGATTCCAGTGTAAGGAAATATAACAGAATCTATCAACATAGCTCATAACAGAATATTGATAGATGAACCTTACTTGAACAACCCTATTATGGTACTTTTGGCTGAAGGAATGGCCGAGCGTATCCAGAACCAAGAAACTGATCCCACCGTTGAAAGAAACCTATCCATTATCACTTTCGAGAAAATATTACATTAAAGAAAGCAATACAAGTTCATGATACTCAAATGGGTCTTATGGTAAATCATTGCAGAAGTAAACACTTTGTTCTACAATAGAATATCAATTCAAGTTTGTTTATAAAAACTATTGAAGATTTCAATAATCTCTCACTTGATCCTAACAAAACATCAAAATATCAACGGAGACGAAGCTTATCCGAGCATACCGCATCTAGTGTCCAGAGGAACAGCAATCCGAGAGAGACGAAAAAGATCTGTTGAGGGCTCAAGTCAAAAAGGTTCCACACAGCAATTCCTCCCAAGAGAGCAGCAGCTTGAATGCTCCTCTCTATAGAGCCCAACGTGGTGTCGACTGGGGATAAAAGAGACGCGGTTTCTATTCCGTTCAATCTCAACTCATCTAACGTGTACAGCCTCTGTGGAATCTGCAATCAATCTATTCAATCAACCCAACATCAAATATCTGCCATTTTAATTAACATTATTAACCATTCATGAAAGTTAACTGTGCCTCAACCTCAAGAATGGCATCAAACACCAGCCATTTCTAACATGATTAACTGTGCCTAGATTTTCAATGTGATACCAAAAACTGCAAAGATGTACTCATGAATCTCGTTTTTAGCGCAGAACTACTATAAAAGCAATGAATTGTAGTAATAGAAGAAAATAATTGATCCCCAAAATGGGTGATACATAGAGAGAAACAACATCAGTTCAGAAAAAAATAAAATTAACTTATCATTTTCCTAGGCGGCGATCATGAACGTGAACCTGACGGGCGGCGCCGAAGCAGCGGAGGCCGCCGGGCTTGGCCTGCAGATCCCTGACGAGATTCAGGGCAGTCCTCTCATTGCCTTTGCTCAATTCCTGGTCCACTTGCTCCAGCACTTGCCACCTCCTGCCGCCGTCGCCCACCGCCTCCACTCCACTTACTATTCTGCAGCAACGGCGGGAAAGGTACAGTGCTCCGCTGCCAAACATCACAACACCACCTCCTCCCATTTTCCCCCAAACTCCAAAATTATTCAACATCACCTGGACTTGCTCCTTTTTTTTTGGAAAAAAAAAAAATTTTAATTTCCATTTGGTTCCACTTATTTTAGCCACACACTGCGACAAAGGATAAGGAGCCTAACGGTGTCGTTTTAGGCCGTTAGATGAGCTTCCACTGCTCTGTGATCTGCGCAAAGGGTTGATTATCCTCTGGCTCAGTAAGTGTCTGAGGGCCTGCTGGTCAGTTTTTATTATGAACTTATGGCCTTGTAAATAATACTTCCACCTATGTACTGCCATGAGAATGGCAAGAAATTCCCTCTCATACACAGATAAACCTTGGTTCCGTGGGCATAGGGTTTTACTCATATAAGCAAGTGGTCGTCCCTCTTGCATAAGAACAGCCCCTACTCCTTTCCCACTAGCATCAGTTTCTAGCAAAAATGGCTTGGTAAAATCAGGTAATGCTAGCACTGGAGTGGTAGTCATTGCCTGTTTCAAAGCCAAGAATGCTTGTTCTGCATCCTCGCTCCACTTGAAAGCCCCTTTTTTGAGTAATGCTGTTAAGGGTCTGCTCAAGATGCCGTAACCTTTAACAAACTTTCTGTAGTACCCGGTGAGACCCAAGAATCCCCTAAGTTGCTTGATATTTGTTGGCGAAGGCCAACTGACCATGCTGTTGATCTTTTCTGGATCAGTAGAAACTCCCTGCTGTGAGATAATATGGCCCAAATACTCTACACTCTGCTGTCCAAAATCACATTTAGTTCTCTTGGCATATAGTTGTTGAGTGCGTAGTACACCCAACACCTCTCTGACATGATGTAGATGTTCATTCCAGGTAGCACTATACACTAGGATATCATCGAAGAAAACCAGAACTGATTTCCTAAGGAAATCCTTGAACACCTGATTCATAAGAGACTGAAATGTGGCTGGGGCATTGCATAAGCCAAAAGGCATAACTAGAAATTCGTAGTGCCCTTGATGGGTACTGAAAGCAGTCATGTATCTGTGTTCAGGTTTAACCTGAATTTGGAAATAGCCGGATCTGAGATCAATTTTGGAAAAATATTGGGATCCATACAGCTCATCCAATAGCTCATCAATAATAGGAATAGGATACTGTGTGCTTTACCGTTAGGCTATTTCTACCTACGTAATTTATGGAGGTGCGTATTTTCACGGTGAAAGAGGTTTCAATTTCATCAGCGCCGACAACTGTAATTCGGAAGCGTGGAGTATTGGCCACAGTTATAGCATAATCCTTCTCTCTCCTTGTTGTCATCTCCGCTGCAGTCAAGAGCTTAAAGGATTTCTTGGTACTTGGGGATGGTGTTGTTTTGCTGCTATTGGTGTGGGAATCCCCTCTTCTGTAACTGTCATGGTAGGCGTTTGGTTTGATATTGGTTTTCAGCTTCTTAGTAATTGCCTCCAAGGTTAGAATCTGTCTTCTTCCCAAGTCTATAGTCTGAGATAATGTGATGGGTTCAAACATGAGAATAAAAGCTTGCAATTCTTCACTAAGACCACTGATGAAACTTGCTATATAGTATTCTTCAGAATAACCTCCTCCATTCAACATTGTCATGCACGCCCGAAGCTCCTCAAATTTGTCAACATATTCCGAGTAAGTACCTGTCTGTTTCAATTTGTTAAATTCAGAAACGATTTTTCCTTCTTTCAATTCCTCAAATCTGGCTGACACAACTTCAGTGAATTGTTCCCATTGAATTTCGGTTTCAGTAATGTTCGGGCGAAGGTGAAGGAAGGAGAGGTGGTGGTACGACGTCGCAAAGCATTGATGAGGTTGGACTGGGAATTGGAGAGAGGGAATTTCAAAGCGGCGTTGTCTCTGATGAAGCAGTTCAAGGCTCATCCTGCCGGATTCCTCCGCGGCTTCGGCGCCGCCGCGGCTGCTCCAAAGGTGTGATTGTCGTGTTTGTTTCTCATTTATCTTCTATTAAATTCGTCTTATGATCATGCATGGAGGAGGATTAATCATGATTTGCTCCTTGAATTACCTGTCTGTATCTGTTTTCGCTTTGTTTAGAAACTGCGAAGGCTTTCTGAACTAACGGATGCAGCAATTCTGCAAATTAGAGCTTAGAATACGAAAACAACGTTTTGTGTCTCGAAAATTTTGTGCGATTATAGGCATACAACTCCATAGATTAGTTCTGGAAACACCTTAAGGGAAGTAATGTCCTGGTCTGCTTAATAGGAAGTGAAGAATTGATTGGCATTTTGCATGAAAAGGTGATCACTCCTCAATAGTCTTCTGCATTTTCATTTGTTGATATTCTGTGTTTTATCAAAGTTGGATAGCAAGATTGGACATCTTTTGGCTCCCTAGTTTTGGGATATCTAATAAAGTTGATCTTTCCTTGCAAAAAGTCTCTGAGTGAAAAAATTATGTTGTGATAAACCGCAAGTCTGAGTTTACAATCGCCGAGTGAAATAGAATCAGCAATCGCCAGCATGTTGATAAGATGGAATATTAATATATATTAATTGTGTTGCTTTGTGTTTATTGTGAGTCCCATTGTGCCAGCCTTGTGTTGGGATAACGTTGAGGCCTCTAGGTAATAAATAAGTAAAGAGGGATGTTCTAGTTTAGATTGTGCTTGAAATATTTCTGTAATTTGCAAAATTGTTGGGGAGGTGGTAAACATGATGACATTTTCTAGGTTTGTGTTCCTGTCTTCTTTGATAATAAAACCAAATTGGCTAGATTTTGACGGTGTTGATTGTGAATTTGTGTGATTGCCCTTGACTGTCAATCTAGTCTGACCTTGAAAATTGATCTTTAACTTCATGATGGGACTGGGGATAACATTGATCTTTTCAGCTGAAGACCATTAAATTTATCCCTCTAACTTCACAATCATTAACAAGTTGAGCAGTTGCAAATAATGATTTTGGCGGTGTATGTTAGTGAACTTTGAAAATGATAGGAGAAAAGAAAGTCTGGTTTCATTTATAAAAGCTAATCAGTGGAAAATTGAAACTGCATCTATGAGCAACAAGGTTAGTGTATATTTTTCAAACTGAGTTGTTCGCAGATTTCAATATTTTAGGTCTCTGGAGGGAGGAGTGAAATATCATCTCTGCAGTTAGTAATTGATGCAATCCTTCATTCCCTTAAGCGTAGTCTAGAGTTTCAACTGCAGGTGGATGAAGCAGAGGTATGTGGTTATCTTCTTTTTCTAGTGCTGAGTTTCTTTCTTTGGTAGCGCTTAAAATCATGTGAAACAAAAATTTGAAGAACTTAGCGACTTCATGCATCATTGCAGAGGGAAAAAAGTTGCCACCACGGTACTTCCATGCTCTTTTACATGCTACATAAATTATTTTCTCGAGAGTTTCCTTGTTCTCAAGTAACTTGGGATGGCGAGGATTGATGACAATATGCAACCACATCTTAAGTCATCTTCCTGGTCCTGAACTTGAATTAGCTCTATAAGGTCTCATGACTCTCATCTACCCGGAAACTGTTTTATGTTGATATGAGTATTTCAGTTAGCAATTGAGGTCTATTTTCAATGTTGAAAAGCAAGTCATGGAAGTTTAGTAATGTAGTTGATCTCATAGAGCTTAAGCTGCTAGTTTATCCCAATTTCTTCATGAACAAATTAAACATACACATGTTCCCTTTATCCATGCAACTTTAATTTGCTAGTATGTTTATTGTGATTATCGTCCACGATTTTCAAATGCATACTGGTATTGAAGCTAAAATAGAAGAAAGAGGTTGCTTTGAGATTCTTTATGTACTGTATAAATGCATTTCACTGCCTATATGTTTTTCAAATTTTTGCTTTAAATGAACTAGTGTAGATCTTGCCAAAAGATTTTCGAACAACTACAGATGCGGAGAGTCGCAATTCTACATATGAAGATCACCTGATGTGCATGCAAGTAAGAACTTATATTTCCACCCATTTGGTTCAATATGAAGAATGCTTCCCGCTTTACGCATATAATAGGAGAGAAAAATATTTTAAGTGCAGAACTTATTATGTTTATCCATTACCGCTGTCATAAGTACACAATTGCTGAATTTAGATGTTATCTTGTTTTTTGTGTTAGTACAATAAATTACTATAGTGACATACTGGCATAATAATATGGTTGTTAAGTCTGTTGCTTGAAATTTTCAGTTTAAGGCACTCTAAGATAGAATTAGTTACTTATAGTTTGCATCAAGATCATTGATGTCCTTGACATGGTTTAAAAAGGCGCTGGTGAGGCTCGCCTCGAGGCGTGCATCGGTCGAGGCGGTCGGAAATCGCCTTCGAGGCGGCGCCTCACCTGTTGTCCAAGAGGAGGACGCCTCAACCAGCCCGAGGCGCACCGAGGCGGCGAGGCAGATCGAGGCGGTCTGAGGCGGATGCCTCACTTTATCATCCAAATTTCATTTTTTTTTTCTGTTTTTTGGTACTTTTATTATGTTTTTGCATGGGCTTTTATTATTTTTTGATAATTTCTAATGGGTTGAGAAAAATAGCCTTAATTGATTGAATCAAGACCTAATTTCTCATGCACTCTATCTCTCTCTTCTCTCCTCTCGCTTTTTCTGCTCTTCACCGCTCTCTCTTCTCATCTCTCGCTCTCTCTCGACGGTCTCTCTTCTCCTCTCTCTGATTTCAAACTGTCTTTGCGGTTCTGCCTTTATTTGCAGTTCGGCTTTATTATTTTAGTAATTGCAGTAATTTTTAATTAATTATGTATTTGGTTGTCACAATCTGAGGTTGAAGTTGTCTACATAGTCTCGCTTCTTATACTTTTGATTATGGTGAATAATTATTGGACTCGAGTTTAAGATTTTAAAAGACTCATAAGTACTTAATTATAAACTTATGGTTTTTTTATGTGTTGACAGTGTTGTAATATATTTGTTATGTTTTTATGTGTTCTTTTATATTAGTTATAATTTTTATGTGTTTTTGTGATTTATGCCTCGGTCTTATGCCTCGGACGCCTCGAGGCTTACGCCTCGCGGTGCTATTGGAAAACGCCTCGGTGCTTAAAACGTATATTTAAACCTTGGTCCTTGATATATGGTTATATACATACTGCATGTTAAGTTTTTCATGTTAAAGTGTAGCATATTTATCAATGATCGTTAGTTAAACTAGTGTTTTGCAGTAAGGATGTTCTTTGATATTCTTCAGCAATATAACGTTTTTCAGCATGAAGCTGGTCACTTTCTAGTTGGTTATATGCTTGGGGTCTTGCCCAGAAGATACCAAGTACCAAGCATGGAGGATCTATTGCAGGACAAGTTTGCTCGTGGGAAAGTGGAATTCGTTGGCTTTGAATTTCTTAGAGAAGTAAGTGCAATCATCATGTCATTACTTTTATTTTATGATAATTTGCAGAAACTTTTATGAAAATGGTTTTATGTTTTACATGCTAAATATCTTATTCAATTAGAAGAATGTCTGAATTATGAATGACTTGCTTGACAAATGCCAATCTCCATCTTTGGAAAATCAGTTTACACGAAACATCACACTGTTCTAAAGAATAATTGTCTGCAGTATATACATATCTTCTTAGTGTGTGTATTCTTTATGTAAAATATGAGGTGTTTTAATTATTCGAAAGCTCGATAAACACTCAATAACATTGAGACCATATCATAGCCTCATCTAGCTTTTAAAACGTGGGTTAGCACATCAGGCTGACATGATATTCCATTACCAATATAGCCCCTTAACAATTAGGTTCCAGAATCCATCTGGAGCAAGTACTGATTTGTGAATTGCCGTGATCGTCTAAAATGGAAACTTTGCATGCATAGATGGAAGTTGGAGCATGTTCTCTTCTGGATTAATTTCCATTTTTCTCACATTCAAAAGTGCTTGCTAATTGTCGTAGTTAAATCCTGCAGGTTGGTATTGATCCTGTGTCAAATAGAAACTTCTCCAAAGGGAAGCTTAGTAAAGAGGTTGGACATAATATACTTATAGCTATGCTTTTCTCCTTTTCTTTGAGCAACATCATCAGATACTTTTGTTTTGGCATTGGGGTGGGATGGTTTTATTATAGAAGAAATGAAGTAGAATTTTTGCTTTAAGCAATCTAGAAGATGCTACACACACACACATGCACACACAATATTTTGGTGTTGGAGGATGGATGATTGCCAAATCTAATTTATAATGATTATTGAGCAATCTGATTGAGAAAGGGTATCTAAAAAAACACTGATATGATTTTGTCCTAATTTCCAAAACCTTGATGTTAGTTCTATCATTTGCTAAGGTCTCATTATCCAATGATAATTAGGAGTACAGTATCAAGAACTGCTATTTTTTCTGTATTAGAGTTGCAGAAGGTGTCAAATGAATAAATACACTTCTACGAATTTGACCCATGACCATCAAAGTTACCTGTTCATCTATTACTTTTCTGAAGAAGTTTTGAGTTGCCACCCTTTAACGTTCTTAAAGTTTTATTTGATCTTTTGATTACTTTTCTGAAAATGCTTTTCTAGGTCTTAATTTGTACGACAGTCACTTGGCATAATCCAATTTTGCTAATGTCAAAATTCCAAAACAGACTCTAAAAAAGTTTTCATGCGTGATACTGGGAGGTTTGGCAGCAGAACATCTGCTGTTTGGATACTCGGAGTTACTTCACTCGGATGTTGAGAAGGTCAGTTGATGAATCTGTCTTTGCAATGCTTGCGTTGTATTTGTAAGTGCCACTGACAGAGGCTCGTCAACTGCAAGTCAGTTTGACAGAGTACATAGGTGGCTGAGATTCACAGAGACTGAGGTTGATCTTGAGCATAGGCAGGCTGCAGAAGCTACGGTCCTAATATTGTCTTCTCAAATTGAAGCTCTCTCTAGGCTAGCTGAGGCCATGGCTTTGGGTAGATCAGTTGGCTTTTGCATTGAGACAATAGAGCATACGTTAAACTTGAACAATAAGCTCTAATGTAATGAAACTTCTGCTGTTTTTTGCTTACTTGCATCTTTATCGAGATTTAACATGTAAATAGATACCAGTAAGTAATGGAGGAGAAACGTAAGGCAACTGCTTTTCAGGAAGCTCTGCTGGAGCCTGGCGGGCAAGGCAAGGTTTGATCACCAGCCAAGGCATCACGCTTATGTACGGAATCACCAAGCTCAGGTTACTCTTTAGTGCTCATAATATATAACAAGCAAAAGGTGTTTCTGAGGACTTGTGTCGTCCTTCTGCTGATGCTAGTTTCATTTGTCTTATTTTGTTCATTTTTTAGTTGATATCATTTGCTGTATGTGGGTACTGTAAAATCTTTAGTTGTTGTAGTAGGTACTGCTATATGAATGCGTAATCCTTGTCCTGATTTTCTGGCTGGATTTTTAGTAGCAATGTGCGTTTAAATTTTATTTTGACAAGCCTTTTCTTTTTGGTACTTGGAATTTGGAAACTAGTAGTTTGTATCGTAATAAGTATGAATTTCACGTAACAAAGACATCCTCAATAGAATTTGTCGAAGATGCTTCTTATTCATGTATAATTATTTAAACATATCCCTCTACCTAGCAGGATAAAAAAAATACCCTCGATTAAACAACACAAATAAATAACTTAAAGCTCTCGAATTCAATAGATGCAGCAAAGAGCAATCAAACTTGCAATTATTTAAACATATCCACATCAAGCATGATACAGTGATGCGTAAGCAGTAAAAGCAAGTTGTGCAGCAGCTGCGCCAAGATATTGTTAGAAAAGGGTTACAATAAAAACTGCAGTATTTGAAATTGGTAATAACTTCGTAAAGACCACTGGCCATTTTTACACTCAAGACCAGGCAGACCTGAAGAAGAGAAGGGCACATGGAAAAAATACACCCACACCACAACTCCCAACTCGTAACAGATGCAACCCTACAACCCACTCAAGTTTTATGTATCCTCGTCATCAACAACTCATTTCATGAGTTTGAATTCACATCTCCACCAGTTACAGTGAGTTGAGTTTACCAACAAAGTTAAAAATTCCCTCAGGTCAAATCACACAAATTTGATGATTTACAGGCATGTGCTTACCGTTCTTTTTCAGTGAAACCTCTCTTCTTCATCAAAATGCAAACTCTCGATACCCTTTATTGTAGAATCATAATTCTTAATACTAGAATTATTCACCCCAGAAGAAGTATGCTTTGCATGGGATGATCCACCAAGCGGAAAGCTTCTTTGCCCACTTGATGTTTTGTTTGCAGTAGCTGGACTAGCCTCAGGGGTCCGAGAGCGAGTAGGATCAGAATCATTTCCCAAAGTAAAAGTTTCACGGCTTCCAGAAACAGTACCACGTCTCAGTGTTCCACTAGACCTTCCGAAGAAAGTGGAGTTTGAGAGCTGCAAAATTCAAATAGCTTAGAAGCAATACTATTACACAACAAATTATAAATAGCATACAGCACTAGATTTATCTATAAAAAAACAACATTTATATTAGACAAGGTATTGAGCAGTAATTGCAAAAAGAAAAGAGAAAAAAGGAGGAATTTAATAACAATCAGTTTTGTACAAGATCATAGCAGTAAATATTTGAACCAAGTCTAGACTCCCAACTCTACACGTCTAATTTATATCTTGAAGGAAACCAATATCAATTTTTAAGTGACGTGATATCTTTTATAATTTCATACACTATATATTATACACCAACTGAAGCCCCTACCAAATCTGGAACTAAAAATGACGAAATAATAGCTTACCAAAGCATCCTTGCTTGCTGAATCATTTGCAGCTGGACTCTTCTCTCTGGATATTCTAGCATTGATAATCTGTCCAGATCTTCTACCTGAAGGATCTCCTGAAGAAGTGCCAACTAGCCTTCCTTCTTCATCACCTGCTGCGAGGTCAAATGAGGAGAGATCTCAAAATGCCAGATCGATAAAAGGCACACAATGCGAGACAAAAAGCACTGATGTGATATTGCTTAGTCCACATGAAAAAGAACAGAAAACAATAGTGATCTATGGTGCATGACATACCAGGAAGCCGTTCGCCACTGGGAATCGCAGGGGGCAGAGCTGAGCTTGTCCCAGCTCCTGGGCCCTGAAAGAAGCAAAGAAATCCATAAATTGAGATATTATGCTTTAGAAGTCGAAAGGTTTTAGTAACTTACAAGAGATCGTGACGGAGGAGCAGCCATCTGAGATTGCTGATACTTCAAGATAGTCCAATCAAAAACATAGTCAAATTGGAAACCTGCACATTTAAGGAAACAGTTAAGATTTTTATCAACCTCCTAAGCTCAATGAATTGTGCCATGGAATGGCTAAAGTAGGAAAACTGGAAGAAATATCCAGACCTTCACGAATGAAGAGGTCACGGAATATCCTCTTAAGATAAGCATAATCTGGTTTATCTTCAAAGCGCAGTGAACGGCAATAATGAAAATACGAAGCAAACTCGGTTGGATAACCCCTGCACAAAGCCTGGGAGGAATGTAAGTGAGCATTTATACTTCCACATAAAGCAAACATGTGCAACCACAATTCCCCAGGATAAACTTACCTCAATAGAGGTTGAAACCTTTTTCTCACTTATTTTCTCATATTTCTGTTTCTTAGTTCCTGCTTTTAGTCCCTGCCAAGGTAGACTATGCAGAGGACATGTCAATTGGCAATTCTTAGTACATCAATAGAAACTACAATAAATGATGAATTAGCTACCTTCCTCTTAAGAAGTACATCAGCACAAATCCAAGGGATTCCAAATCATCTCTCCTGCTTTGTTCTATGTTCAATATCAATAGCATCTCAATAAAGTAGTGAAGTTACCGGATATCAGTGTAGAAGTAATCATGTTTCAATAATACACGGCAAGATAAAGACATATACCTATACCCAGGTGAGTATTCATACTGGCATATCGTGCAGTCCCAGTCAAGTTTTTGTTCTCCCTGCAGCAATTGCAAAAATGTAGATTAAAACCAATTATGAAACATGCTTCTCCTAATATCCTAGATAACTTGAAACCAAACAATCAAATTTAATGCAGTGTAGCTATGTGAGGAACTGAGCAAGAATCATGAGAATCTCACAAATTTTCAATTTTTACTGCAATATTGATGCTCATGTTACCTGTAAGGAATATGTTGATGAGTAGAACTGTCTCTATATTTCTTTGCCAAACCAAAATCAATGACGTAGACCTAATAATAATGCGAGCAGAAACAAACTTCATTCAACAAACAAATTCCGGGTATTACAAAAAAAACAAAACAAAACAAAAAACACTAATGGCAAGATAAGGACCTGATTGGCACGCCTTCCCAAGCCCATGAGGAAATTATCGGGCTTGATATCTCGATGTAAAAATGATTTTGAATGGACGAACTCAACACGATTAATCTGAAAGAACAATCAGGTAAACCTTATAAGTAAAGACATCCATGTAAAACTGATGCTAAGAAAAACAATTTTCTTTAGCAGCAATGCCTATGAAAGAGTTAAAGCTAAAATATGAAAACAGTGACCATTTGATCAGCGAGCATGAGAACTGTCTTCAGAGTGAGCTTCCTACTGCAAAAATTGAAAAGATCTTCAAGACTGGGCCCAAGCAAGTCCATAACCAGGACATTGAACTCTCCTTCCACGCCAAACCATCTTACATTTGGTATCCCAGCTGCAGTGTTGTGGGTAAAGTTAGAGTTCATGACATGATTGACATAAAAATTTGGTCAGTAAGCAAACAACGAAGTGAACGTGCTGCTTGAATCATTACTTCCGCCTTGTAAAATTCTGTACAACTTCGACTCATAGAGCAATTGAGGATGTTTTGTCTTCACATTTTCCTGAAAACACCAAATGTTGCATTAAAACTATAGCCAAGAAAAATTCATAAATACTATTGTTGAATTTGCAAGCACAAATCCTCAGCACACACAACATTTTCTTAAATGATGCAATAGAATTATAAAATCCATTTCAGTTTTTAATTCCTAATTATCGAACAAGAGCTTAGAACGTGATGGTTTGAAGTTGCAAAGGTTATCATCTCTCTGGTACCACAAACATCACAGTTAATGTTCTTAACTTTAAACCTTTGGTGGTGTGGATTCTTCCAAGATTTTGATCTAATGAGGCACGCTTTGTGTAAAATAAGATACTGATATCATGAAGTAGAATTTCCTATGGATAACTTCAGACAGACTAGCATGAGATAGTAAGAGAAAGAAATGGAGCTCCCAATTCAATTGCTTTGAACATATATTCTATAAATGCTGTAACTGACCAACTTTATAAAATTGAGTTCTGCAAATAAAGAAAATAAAGTCCTTTAGCCAATATTTAGGAACACCAAACCAGAAGCAATAATCTATAAGGATGCAGACTGTGCTGATATGATACATATAAAATATGGGGCAACAGACACAGGAGGATAATTAGCCACATATCGCTTATCTCATGATCACGGAACAAAAGAGCTCCGATAACAACGTATGCTAATCAAGGTTGCAAGCTTGAATTTAGATTTTCCATATCCAACTGAAAAATGAGAGAAACACTTCTCTTTTGCTCAATCAAATCGTCGAGATGTGATTTTCAAATAGAACGTAATAAGAAAGATCTTCACAGGCAAGTAAAGTTGGGTTGAAGAAAATATGCAACATTAAATTTTCTTTGATGCTACAAAAACCATATGTGAAAGCCTAGACACAACAAAGTCACTCAATCATGAAGAGACAATTAATAACCCTAACTCCAAGAAGGAAGGGACGTGAACATTAGAGCTGAAGGATCTTGTAACCTACCTTCCATCCAAATTGAAGTCAAGTCTTTGTGTAACATCAAAATAAACTAAACCACAGTCATAACAATCAAAACTCATAAAATGCAAGTGGATTGATCCTATACGAGCATACAAGTCAAGCATGTCAAGTTCAACCTTACACGACAAGAGCTTAAACACAAGCAAGTACTGAAAAATCCAAGAGAAGAATTTATGATTATAACTGTCGAAAAGGAAGAACATCCCATTCAACAAAATAAGTTGCGATTAGAAACACATTGAAAAGGATGAGAAAAAAAAGAGGAAAAAGCAAACTTACTAGCTTAATTGCCACTTCATCATTAGTCTGAATATTTGTCCCTGCATACACAAACACTAAATCAGTAAACCCAAAACCCAGAAAAGCAAAGAAGATAAATTCAACTAAAAAAAGAAAACCTACCGAGATATATCTCTCCAAAGGATCCACTGCCAATCTTCCGACCCAATCGATACTTGTTGCCAACTCGCGGCTCCATCAACAAAAACCCTCGGATTCCTAGATTAATTTCCCACCCAGCACGCCAAATTCAGCGGCAATCAAACCCTACATATGGATCTCGGTGGCTGCATAATTTCGGCTGGATCTAATAAGTGAAACGATTTGATGGAGAGTAATTTCCACTTCTGACAGCAGCAGCACTAGGGTTAGGAGTTAGAGAGAAATATAGCGAAGAGAGAAGAAAGGGGGAAAATTCTTGTCCAGCAACTGTGTTGAGATATATATTACTATGTGAAGGTTGTCGCTTAATTCGGTTGTCAAAAAATGTGGGGGCAGTGTGCGCACGCGCCAGAGTAGCGCGTGGGATTCTGATTCCCGTTAGAAGTGGATGGAACGGATTGGGTTGGAGTTGAGTTCGGTGTTTGGCGTGCGGGAACCCCCCCGGTCACGTGACTCACGTGATGCCTTTTCCATCCAACCAGCGTTGGCGTGTCGATGTGTCACGTGATTCTATTTTTTATTGCAAAATCAACTTTCGCCCAATTTAAAAGTTTTAGACATAGTAAGACTTTATATTAACCTAAGGAATGTTACGGCAAAAGCTTTGTAGCTTAATGATATTTTTCTCATTTGCAAAATTGAAAAGTTTGGGTACGAATTTTAATAGTTCAATCTCCAACAAGTATTATAAATAAAAAAGTATAAATTAATGAAATAAATATTCTTGAAGCCAAAATTTCACGAACACTTTTTCTACTATTAGACCATCTCCAAATGAACTTTGTCTTGTATCTATGCTCCACTGATTCAATTGTAAAAATATGTGTCAAGAGTTGATCAATTTTTCAGTCAAGCTATAACTAAAAAGTCTTAAAATCTAGGAAAATAGTAGTAAAATGCTGTGGAGTCCAATGATGAGAATGCAAGTATAACATAAATATATGCATTTTTTTTTTGTTTTTGTCTGGGTTGATGTGATCTTTAAACCAGACTATTTCATCTTGATTGGTGGATTAGATTAATGCATTTTCTTAAGTTGTTTACATTATCTTTTTCGTCACCTTTTTCTTTCTTTCAAGCTGTTCAATAGAAAGGTCAAAAGCCCTTTGACCAAATTTAAGCTTGCTGTCTTTTTACTAAAAATGAACTTCATCATTAAGCAACTCACTGATTTATCGCTGTAGTTTCTCTTACATATCTTGAAATATGAAATTATGAACAATGAAACAAAATATTTCCAATATCTCGTATCCTTCTAAGTTTCTAACATTCCACAGACACATAAATAATACTACATCCGTCCAATTTTTATTGGCTCATTTCTTTTGACACGTAGATTAAGGAGAGTTGTATTTTGTATATAAAGTAGTTTATGACAAAAATTTCGAAATACTTTTTAGTATAAAATTATTTACTAGAAAAAGAAAAAAAACCAACAATAACGGGACAATCCAAAAAGAAAACGGATCAATAATAATGAGACAGATGGAGTACTAATTTATAGTGTTATGGATAGAACAAATTGATATATATGCTAAATGTATTATAAATCTTATCGTGCTTAGCATATGTTACTTATACTGAGAGAATCTTATAAACCTAAAAATGAATTCAAATGAGAGAATCTTATTGTAATTTCATTTCTTTTCACCAAAAAAATGAATTCAAGAAGAGAGAGAGAAAGAGAGGTGCAACGGGAAAATAAAAGTCGAACAATGGGGCCAAAGCTAAGCATCAAAAATTAAAGTACAAAAGATAAAAGCAAAGAAATAATTAAATAGGGGCAGAGGGGTGGGGTGGGGCGGTGGGGGTGGGGGTGCATTTTTAAATTAAAATAGATCAACTTTTGAATATCATATTAGTGATTTCATTTTCATTAATGTTTTATATCTATCACACTGATAATATTTACACAAATAGAAGCAGCAACTCGTTTACTATATATGGGATCATAATTAAGAACAAAATGATTTTGGTTCGAATTTGATTGAGCCACTTCAGTAATAGCTTATATAACTTTTTTACGAGAGTCACTTACTATTTTACAATTATTTTACTTACATCTATCGTATCGTAGCCATAAAAGTAAACGGCGACTAACCTAACTTATACATATTGTCTGCAGAAATAATTTAGTTGGTTAGACGCAACTTCTCACCAGAACTGCAACTTTGGTCGGTAAATACAAAATTGTTTATGTAATCCACAAAACACAAGTGGTTCCAAATTAAACGTACTGAGGCTACTGACTGTCTGATTGTATATGTATAAAATAAGACAAACACTCCCGTGAGCGTGCGCTCACCATGCGCGCTCACAGATTAATTAGATAATTAATGATAATTTAATTTATTAATTATTAATTAGAATGTATTAATTATCAATTATAATTATTATTTTAGTTATTTTCAATTAGGTTTTATTAATTCAAAATTGATATTTATTAATTCACAATTAAAGCTATTAATTCTAATTAGGATTTATTAATTCAAATTAGGGTTTACTAATTTTAGTTAAGGTTTATTAATTCATAATTAGAGTTTATTAATTCAAAGTTAGGGTTTATTAATTCAAAGTTAGGGTTTATTAATTCACAATTAGAGTTTATTATTCAAAATTAGGGTTTATTAATTCAAAATAGGGTTTATTAATTCAAAATTAGGGTTTATTATTCACAATTAGAGTTTATTAATTATTAATTCAAAATTATTATTTAATAATTTACAATTAAAGTTTATTAAATTAATTAATTTTAATTAGAATTAATTTAAACTAATTAATTAATTAATTAGGATTACTTAATTAACTAATTAATTATAATTAATTAGTTAACTAATTAGAGGTGATCTCACTGTGCGCGGGCGCGCACAGGAGACCACCTCATAAAATAAAGAGAGAATCTGAAGCAGTAAGTTGAGTACGCTTTTGACAAGTTCACAATTCATTAATCACCACCAACCGATTCACTACTTCAAATATATTAAAATATGACCTATAATTTTTGACACGACACAATACAATACGATAATTTCATATCGTGATCGTGTTTGACCCAGATCGTTTTCGCATAACAATAACTAGAATATACATTAATAATTAAAATAATACATATGTATAAACTAATAATAAATATATATAACTATTATTATGTCATACAAAAACAATACGAAATTAAATTATCGTGTCAACATAACTATAATAACGTTGGATCTTAAATCATTAATCTTCGTGTATGTTCCTGTTGCGTCAAAAATTGACAATCCCACCAAATGTATACATGCATGCACTTGTTTTTAGTACCCTTTATGACAAAAAAAAAATTCGATTTTAACATCACCACCATGGACATCTATGATAGATTTTGAATTTGATGGAATTCGTTGACGATAGCAACTACAAGATCTAGTCAAGCTCCACATTCGGGCTTATCAAAATCCAACAGCAGCTAAAAGCAGACCGAGAAAGATAAAGATTGGTGGATTTTATTCCAATAAAAATGTTCACCAACTCAACATTTAGTGAGACAGAGAAGAATAAAATAATGATGAAAAGCCTATTCTCATCTTCAAAGAGAACCCAAAACATGGAAAGGATAACTGGCATGGCCAATGAGTCACCCAAATGAATCAAAGAATGAAGATCTGGAAGTTAGTTAATCATTCTAAGCTTAAGAGTAATGTGCTCACATCATCTAACGGTACCGTTAATACGACGTGCACTTTGCATAGTGTCAGGGCTCAGCTAGCTTTGGCTGTTGGCGTCCTCGGGCTAGGCATCCCCATATGCGAGACGCGTGGAGATAGTCGAATCTTTGGACTCGGCCTTGGCGATGGGATCGGTCCATAGTTGGTTATGGGTCCAAACGGCACCCTAGGCGAAAGCTTAACGTGTTCCATTGCTCGGGACTGCAGCTCCGTCGGGTACTCCCGTACACACCCAATACGCGGTCCAGTTCCGGTGCTCCATTTGCGTGACAAACGCTTGGCAAGGTTATACACCGGCTCTTGCGTATCATCACAAGGTACACTTGCCCCCTCTTCTTTATCAGACGCGCAACTATCTGCGCGTCTGGCAATAGACTTTTGTTTGTGTATAATAGGAGCATCATCGTCATCAGTTGCACACCTCTACAAAAGAGACAGAATTAACAAACAATGATTTGTCAATTACTCAATACAGTCTCATATCAGACAGTCCGACAAGTCAGATACCCAAACCAAATCCCCTGGGCACAAACTTGTGTGTAAAATGTAAACGTAGCTTCGGATATAGGTACCTTGACGTTTGCAAGATCGACATAATGCTCCTCAAGGAAGGTTATGAATTCTTGGAAGTTCTCTTCTGTAGGGAGATAATGACCGCTATAAGGCCAAATGGCCTCAAGAACACCGTCGCGGGCGACCAATCTTCCCGCGGCGGTGATGGCCCCGCCGGCCAGGAAGCTCGAGTGTTGGAACAGCCCCTTCTGCTTCCGCCCGATGTACAGAGTCCTCATCGTGCTCAGCACGAATATCCATTTCGAGCCCTCGATGGTGCTAACCAAATCGCCACTCTCTTTGTACACTAGCTTCCCATCTTCGATCACAACTTCGAACGATTCTCTCTCTTTCTGTTGGAGAGGGAGAAAAGGTGCAAAACCATGAATAGCAGTTTCTTTCATTGTCAAAGAAAGGAAATCTATCCAACATGCACATGTATTATACCAATTCATTGACTTTCCAACACGTGACAGTTGAAAACTGGAAAAAGTTGTGAAAAATGGTGGGTCCAACGGCCACGTATAGCAGAATCAATGGACTGGTCTAGTACGTGTTCATGTTGGATAGAATTTTCCAATAAGAAAACTTACAGGTCCGAGATATTTGATGCATTGGCGATGCAAGTTGATCCTCGGGCATTTCTCGAGATTTAGTTCTTTGCCATCTCCTACATCCAGCCTTCGAAAAATATGAATGAAATCCATGTAAGTAAAACGACAGATGCAGAGGATTGATTTCTCAAGTGACACATTTGAAATAGGAAGTATACCAGTAAAAGAAAGGTTGTGTGCTTTCACTTAAAAACCAGACGTCGTAGTAGATGTGTAAATTGTGCCCATACCGATGGCGTGGATCAATCTGCACAAAATATTTATTACACATTTTAGCATCATCAAAAATTCACCTTTTATGGTTCGAACTCATGAATTTTAACTTACTGCTTCAAGCCAGTGTTGTAGAGCCAGTTTTTGAGCCTTTTCATCTTTGGACAATCCCTTCCCAACCTGCAACACACCCCATCTTTAGCCGAAAGATCAATAAATCATCGATATAAAAAGGGTTAGTAGTCTAAAAAGTCACAATATTATGCCGTGTTGTAATTACAACATGATCTGTAATCTTTTCAATTGCTAGCTTTAACGATCTTGTAATTACAACACTACAATTTTTTTTTTCTTTTTGCTCAATTCCATTGGGTCCGACCATTCACGTACATACTTTAGATGACAGTCAAAAATTGGGAGCGTTGTAAACGCAAATCGTTAAAGGTAACGATTATAAAGTTAGGTCGAAATTGAAAAACGATCTAAATATTGTGATTTTCAAGGCAATTAATCGTATGAAAAAAAGATATCGACCTTGGCCGCTCTGGTTCTAGCTCGAGCCCACCGCGAAACAGCAGTTTCCGGCTTCTCATCGTTGAAGAATGAGACAGAGCTCCTCTTGAGCGCTGCAAAGTCCAAAGCCTTCCACCTACGCCACCCCAAAATCGACGTCGTAAATCAAACGATAAACAAGAAATAAACATAACAATCTAACATGATAGTGATGAGAAACGAACCATAACTCCTCCACCACTACAGCGCAATCTGCAAGGTTTCTTCGAGTCCGGTAGCTCTTGTAGACCTTTTGCAGCTTGACTGCAGCCGCGTCGAGGTCGCTAACGGGCCGTGGATAAAAGAACGTAAATGCAGGTTTAGGGGTAGAAGCAGTGGATGGATTTCCACTTGCATCGTTTAATGATGATTTTCCTAAGTCTTGAACTAGATTCTTGAAAGAGAGCTGGGGTTCAAGAACTATGTTGATGGGCTCGAAATTTCGCACGTGCAACAAGTTCTTCTTGCACCCTCTTGCCATGGTGCAACTACTTTTTAAGGGCATCCACAGATTTTTCAAATCAGCCAAGATTCTGATTTTTCTTGATTTGTAGAGATGAATCCTCAACAACCTGCATGGTTTTTGTGAGATGAATTCTATGTCAAAACAAATCAATTCCAAAATTGTTGCAAATTGAAAATCTCACAAATAACTGAGAAATGACTAACCAGAACCCAAAATCCCTTATTAGCTAGGAAGAAAAATTATAGTGCGTGTAACTGCTTATATTCAGTGTATGTGTGTTTGTGATTATGATCATGATCATGATCATACCTCCCCTTTATATAATTCTTGTAATGAAGGTGAAATATTGGACCACACGTATTGTGGGAGACCAGAGAATTTGAATTCTCTGATTGTCGTCTTAGATTGCAGACACCGAGAAATTCCTGAATGGTTTCTTTATTCACAATGGGAATGCATAAAAAATGGTGGGTTGATTCAAACAAGTGGTTTTGTATATATTTTTTAAGTTCAATATTTCGAAGATTGATTAATGTTGGAGCATTCTTTTTTTCGAACTTGAAAACGATTTTTTTGTTATATAGTATTTTTCAGTCAGAACTCATTAGAAACACATGAAAAATATTTACACAGCAAGTCAGCAATAGAACTCTATGATACAGTGAAAAAATCTTTGTTCAAGATTGTCAGATTTCTTGTTTTGGTCCCCACTCACAAATGAGGTATGTATTGATATAAATATATATTATCGTTATTTGAAATAGAGAAGACGACTTAAATAACATAGGTTGTTCAATCAATAGTTGCATTATTGGCAGTTTTAGTTTTGTGAAAGTCAGCATCAAAATTTGTCTGCTAGCTTGCGCTGAATATATTGTGGGAGGTGTTGGGTTTGTTGAAGAAGTTGAAGCATCATGTTTCAATGATTTATTTATTAAATATGTTTGTATTTAGTAAAGCACTAATTAATGCAGCCGTTTGTGTAAGAAAAAAAATTTATTGATAAAAGTTACTCATTTTTCTCTACAAACTCGTACCCTCTTTCTAAAGGAAATAGAGAATGGCATAGTTTAACCCATGAGAGTCTAATAAGGTGGAAGTTAAAGTTCCAACTTTTATTTATATGTTTGGTTTAGTAAGGAATTTAGTAATCTATATTTATTTATTATGAGAGTCTTGTGTCAGATTATTTGATTGGTCACAATCTATTAAGACGATACTCATAGTTTGCCAAGCACAATTCAATATCAGAATTATATGAGCTTGGATCTCAATATGAGTATCATTGAATGAATGTTACTTTGTAAGATGTTCTAATACAAAATTTTAAACTTTATTATTATGTAAGAATTATCGAGTGGCATTTAGAGTTATGTAGGAAAGTAGTGTAACAATTTTAGTCCCGTAAAATTTGGAATAATCTTAATTATTTTAGGAAGAAGTGGGACAAAAAAAATTGTATTTTCAAATTTCCCTCTAATTTTAGAAGGTGTCACACAATGAGTCCATGACCAATAGATTGAATGGCAATTTTAGTTAGTAAAATTTCAAAATGCAACAATTGTAGTCACGATTTTGATGTCAACCACATTACTTAAATCGAGTGGTTGTCAATCAATATATACACATGAGCTCACGATGTATAAAAATAGATTTCGCATATCTATTTGCAAGAAAGATATAAATTTAATTGTTTGCTTGAAATTGTTAAATTTAAATGTTCTACAAAATGTGGTCATGCATTTTTAGCAATTTTCCAAAAACACATAATTTGAAACCATAGAAAGGGGGTCTATTTAAAAAAAATGTGGAAAAAGAAGGCACAATTTCCATATTTTTTTAACAAACGATCAACGGTTTCAATGGAAAAATAACATAAAAATGGTTCTTCCAAGAAATTAAAAGGAAAAAATATATATATAACGTAACTAGAGAAAGAAAATATATATATATATATATATATATATATATATTTATCAAGTCGGATCCTCTAGTGAGCACCGTCTAACATGTTTCATTTACGGACGACTGATATGTATCAATAAAAATTCATGAAAATGATAAGAATTTGCCTACACGGAGAAATAGCGAAGAATATCTATAAGCAGAATTTGGTAGATTTTAAAATTTTATTAAAACGTATCGATCATTCATAAATGTAACAAAATGTATTAATTCTATAATCCTGTAATAGAAGATACCCTTTAGATGCAGTCCGATTCCTCTATCTACCCAATATTTTATATTCTATCCCAACAATAGTAATATTGTATATCGATCACTTGTATTATGTTGATGTTGATCAATTAATTGTACTTGTGTATCTGGGTGGCGGGTGCAAGTGATACATAAGTGAAAAATGAAATACAACTCGTGCGTAGACTTTGTTAAAAAAGGCATTTCATTTCATCATTATTATATTTCACCTATGCCCCAAATAGAGAAAATCAACATAATAAATGATAATACTGCTGGCTTATAAATATAATATTATTAGATATTATGTCAAATAGATGTGACAGATGATCTACTTTCTTATAATATTGGCTGAAAATGAAATCCCAAAACTAATCCAACAATTGACCCTTAAAAAACCCATGTGGGCATGACATAAGCTTTCCTTAGTTTAATTTCACAGCGTCAAATTAATTTGTACTTACTGTTAATTCATTTTGGCCACTCAATTATTTAGGAACAAATTTTACTCTTAATATTAACTCAGGTTTATCCAGACGCTCAAATAAAAAATACTAGTTAATAAAAACTCTGTCAACAATTGTTGTTCCAGCTGTTTTGCTAAATTTAAGACATATATGCGCCAAAATTATGTAGTTTTAATTTTGAAAATCTGATTTTTAACTGTCATAAAACTTTCTAACGTTTTAATTTTTAATATGTTAATGGTTAGATAATATTTTTCTAACACTCAAATATACAATGTACAAGGATAGTGGGGTTAGGTGTGGCATGGTGGGTTTAGGTATTTAATAAAAATATAAGTAAATTACAGTTAAAATCCATTGACTAAGGGTTCGAAAAAATATTTTAATTATTCATTACAAGTGTTAATATTTATAATACGTTACATATAATTATATTTTTTTGGGTATAAATTAAGCAATTGTCATGTACAAAACTATTAACACAATTTTATTTTGTTAATATTGAGTGTTAGTGTTTACAAGAATTTGTTTATAAAATCAATTTCATTCTTTTACAATATTTATCTGTTTATATATAATCTATTTGGAATTACTAACATATTTAAAGTATAAGAAGTTAAAATTTCATGAAAATTTTAATAACGATATTTAAAATAATCGAACGACTTAATGTCTAGGTCAATCATATTTAGTGCAAGTTGAGTTGTATGGTTCTTTTTTACATATTTTTACAGTCTACAGACATCAAAACATGAATATTCCTTAATTTGAGGAATAAAATTAAATGACTACTTCAAAATTTTAGGATAAGTAACTGAGAAGGAGCTGTATATACATACCTTAGAAAATCCTGGTGCAGATGGTGATGGCAGCCCTAGTTGTACCTCAGAATTAAAAATTAAAAATCCTCATTTCTCAAAGTAAACTAGCAAGGTACACGTGCTTTGCACACGACCATTTTCTGCTTTAGAAGTGAAGATCCTAGAAAGGTATGGCAACAAATTATTAGATACAACTGAAATTATTAATCACTCTATTCAAATAATAATTTAAGAATTTGGAAAAGCAGAACAAATGATTTCATTACAGTAAGGCCACCTATGTCCTAATAAATTTCGTGATTTATTTAACCAATGTATTTAGGAAAACATTGCGGAATGTATTTATGAAATGAAATACGAGATTAAAAGTCGATGAGGAAAATATATGTGGTGTATTCCATTGTAGAATTTTATAAAATTTGAAAAATATGGAATGTTGAACATGCCTTTCATTTGGCTAACCCATTTTGATTGCTCGAAAAGGATGGCCTAATTTGACTTATGAGATACAACATTCACATAATGATATTGTATATCAACTTAGGGTGTTTACTTTACATGATTAGGTTAGATATATAAAATTAATCTAATTTAATCAAGTGTTTACTTTTAAGGATCAACATTTGAGTATATCTAAGATTATTTTAATCATTTGAATTGTTCTCTATTGAATTTAATCCAACCAATATAGATGATATTGGAATAATCTTCCAAACAAATGGAGAGTTTTTTATTTAAATTATAATCCTCCACTAATCCTTTATAATAAATAAAGGATTGATAGATAAGAATGATCTTATCATATATTTAATCCATCAAATACTAAATTCTTCAAATACTAATTATAAAAAGTAAACGTTTCCTTACAATTTATTGTCTATTACTCTTGAAAAAAAAGCAAGGAAATTCTCAAGAAACATATATATTTATGGAATTTCCTATGGTTAGACAACAGGCATACAGATGTCAAAGTTCTCGGGCCGGGCTGACGGTCTCGGTCATGCCATTGTGATTTTTAAATTTCTGGACGTTTGCCAAATAGGAAAGTTTATATGGAAATAAAACATGAAAATTAAGAGAAATGAAGAATCCTACCTTCTGATTACGAATTTCCTCTTCCTCTTGCCTGTAGGTTATTTTCTCCTCTACAGCCGTCGGCGACGGCGGTGGCGGGGCGTCAACCGCCTGCGCTTGCTCCATTTGCCTTTTTATTCTGTTTTCATCATCCTTCAGTTATTTTCGGTGGAAGAGCTGAACCCCCGCAACCCACGCTCATTGTTGCGTCTCATTCAAAATTACTTTATTTAACCCCACACTAAATATTTTCCTTTTCAGTTTTCTAAACGAATTATGCAGTAAAAGAATATATTCCCTAAATAGATTTTAAATCATTTTTCTTTTTCATTAGATGTTTGAAATACAAAATTGTATTTGAAACATCCAATGAATATTTATTAGGTAAATAATTCTTAATGTTGGACTAATATTAATATTCATGTCTCTTTCAATTAAAGTGAATTTGTAATATTAACAAATAAGTTATTTTGTGCCATATGAACCTGATTGGTCAGAGTTCAATATCCAAATCCCCCTTTCCATTTTTTATTTTTTATTTTTTCTATGAAGATAAATGATATTTGTGTATATTGATAATTAAATTCTCTTTGTAAAAAGGAAAAGTAATAATAATTAAATCAATTCCACAAACTTTTTTATGTGTATAAATAGGGATGAGATTAGATAGAAAATTTATCCCGTTGTAACCTAACTTTTATGTTTCTTTATATATACCCTAATATTTTTTGTATACAGTAATATTATTGTATATAAAAAACATTAATATTTTTATGACAACATTTTTATATTTATTACAATAATATTTCTTTATATGTATTACAATAATATTTCTTTTATCAACAAATCATAGATTATACAAAGATCAATAATCTAAATTAATTCCTTTATCTTAGAGGAAAAACTTATTATTTAATTCATTCTCTACATAGCTGCGTGTGTGGACTTGGAAAGTAATTAGAGCTCAATATCAAACATTAATTGCAAAATACAATTAAAACATCAAATGAAAACGCTGAAGAATTACTTAGTCTAATTTCCCCTAATATAAAGTCTATTTGGGGACATCGAATTTGGGGACTCCCACGTAAAAATATTGAGGCCTCGGAATGGACCCCCACTATTCTCTCTTCTTCCAATTCACAAAGAAAAGGGAAAAAATACCCCAAATGTAGAAGGAATCATTTAAGCTAATCTAATCTAATTATATTAGAGCATTAAGATTATTTTCTAGTTTTGAGCAAACCGAAAGAAAACATAAACAGTGTATTTTAAAATTTTACTGAAATAAATTCAAAACTACCCCAATGTGAAATTAAAAGTTGCTATGTTCCAGACTAGAAAATTATATTGGATATAAAACTCTTAATAAGAATTAGGGATGAGAAACGGTTCAATTTCGGTTAATTGAATCGAATTTGTTCAGAAAAGTAGTATCAAAATCAAATTGATTTAGATTTTAAGAAAGCCGATCAATTATTACAGTTTAGTTTTCAGTTAATCGAAAAATCGAAATGAAACTAATTAATAATTAAAATAAATAAATAAATAATAAGTTAAAAAAACTAAATTTTATTAAAAACAATTAAATAATAATTAAAAAGTGAAATTTATTAAAAATAATTAAAATAATAATTACAAAAAGAGATTCTATTTATTAATTAATTATATAACAATTAAAATTAAAAGTAGTTTTTCGGTTCCGAACCAATCTGTTATCGATTAACTGATAACCAAACAAATATTCAACTTTGAAATCGAACACCGAATGGGAACCGAATTTTTTAATTTTTGATTAACCGAAACCCTTCGATTTCGATTCAATTCGGTTCTAACCAATAGTCGATCACCATTTAGACAGTCCTATAAAGAATAAGTTATAGCACCTTAGTTCATCCCCACGAGAATATCATCTAAGAGATCGGTCACCATGTCTCGTTCCTCAATTAAAAAAATGATTTTATGACACATAATTCTAAAATAATAGATTATAGTCCCAAATTGAGTGTACTTGATGAATCTAGCTATGTGAGTGTGCGAGATTTATATAAAGCAATAAAGAACACCTGTGCTTTTTACGTGGTTCGATCGTTAATGAGATCTACGTCCACGGAGGAATGATTCCTCAATACTTTTACTAGAGCTTTGCGCATGAGAGTATTGGTTACTGCCTCAGTATTTAGTAAATTGCTAACCCTTCTAACATCGCTTTTCCTTCTATTTATACAGACCCGAGATCGCCATCGAGGCGCGCCCGACCTCTCCATTGGTCGTGGTGTGACTCTTCCTCCGCATGCCTTCCATTGGCCGAGCCGGACCTTCGCCACGTGCGCCACGTGGAGGTGGCACGACCTGGTTCCGGGCGTCCTCTATCGCCGAGGGTAGCGGTCCCGGGGCTGGGTTTTGGCATGATTAAGTCTCGCCTGGGCTCGATCGCGTGGGCTCGCTATCAACGTTAGGCCCACTCGCTTGGGCTGTTAGTGGGCCCGGTCGGTTGGGCCATATCCCATCATAGCCCCCGAATAGCCGGGGACGGTGAGGCCGAGGTGGAGTGAAGACAATGCCGCCGAGGTGAGGCGTGGCTTGGTCAAGTTGTTTCTTGGACGTGAGGTCTTCGTGCCGATCCGAGTTGGGTTGTTTATTGTCCGTCGCTTTGTCACGCCCGCTATCCCAAAGGACGGATTAGCGAGGACTATTACTCGGAGCGGAATTAAGAAACGTAATAAGGACATGGAACATCAAATTGTGAGACACATGTAAGGAATACTTAGAATTTCCAAGAGATTAGATTTGACAAACATAATATATATAAATGACTTAGTATTCTTGCAAATAAAAACATGTGAATACACATATGACGATGTGCACTCAAGGTACTAACTTTCAACGACAAAAGAATTCTATTGCTCAACACCGCTCCATCGCATCACTCACCAACCTCGCACATTTAAAACAACATGCGGTGGTCGAGTACAAGAATGCACTCGGTGGACTCATGCCAAAACATTTTCATCTTTAAATTACATCGCCCATCAAGAACTCCACGAGGTTTTATTTGAAATACTCGTGCTTACTAAACATTTTCTTGCATTTTCATAAATCGTCGGCCGATATTTTCTTTGTATGTATGATCCATATCCTTTCATTCCTCATATAACATTTCACGAATCCGAACGCCGTAGAAGGAGGCCTCCCTCACGTCATTTGTGACCGCCGTGAATTGTACTTACAAAGACACATCAACTTGAGTGTACACGTTAATCCGTGCTATAAAGCACGGGATCCGAATTCGATTTTTCATGAATTGGGAGCGACCCAACAACTTTTCTTTCATTCATTCTTTGGCGAACCAACACATTGATAGGATACATACATAAAAACATAATCATTTTGGGCAGGTAATTTCATGAACATCATTTTCTTCATCATTTCTCAAAAGAGAAAGCATCATAAATAAATACTTTTCATTTTGCATAAAGCATCATAAATAAATCATTTTATCCTTGAGGATAAGAAAAGAAAAGCCCACCTCGATGGGACAAAGCCCGAGGAAATCACTATGGTACGCTTTCGGAAAGCAACGCTAATCCCTTGATCGACAAAACCTACAAGAAGCACTAATCTTAATAGGTCTCGAAAGCTAGCCTTAAGCTCAAGTAGAGTAGGATACTAGCTTATGATTCGTTAAGCTCGAGTTTTCAAAATATAATTAAATTTGAAAACTAATTTATATCGCTAAGGCACCAACAATACCCTTACTCGACTTTTCGTTTAAAACAATTTAATTTCATAATCTTCTTTTGTTAAATACTTTTACAAAAGTATAATGCAATTAAATTGCATACTAAAAATATATATATATATATATATATATATATATATATATATATTAAGGACTCTCACTTAATATAACACATAATATAAATTATCAAATTATGCACTTGTCTAACATAATTTAATTTATTAAATTATTCTAACTTAATTAATTTCATTAAAAGAAATTAATTACATTAATTAAAGAGGTCTCAATCACAAATTAAGATAATTTAAACTTGACTTAACCTTATCTTAATCAATCAATTAATTAAACTTAATAGTAATTAATTAATTAATTAATTAACTTACCATGATTAAATAATTTAAACTTATATTTAAGTTTAAGTTAATTATTTAATTAATAAGACTTAATATAATTTAATTAATTAAGTCTTAAAATTAAACCTTATTTATTTAATTAATTAAAGTCTAAGGATTTAATTAATTAAAGCAAGTTAAGTAATTAATCAAATTAAAGCTCAATCATTAATTAAATCTAAGTCCAACTATTATTTAATTAATTGATCCCAACTACAAATAAATTCAGTGGAGCCCAACTCACAATTTAAAATTCTGGCCCAGAATTAAAATAATTCCATAGTCCATCAGCATTTAGTTAAAAAGCCCAGCCCAACATTATGAATTAATTAAGTCAGCCCATCTCTCTATATTAATTTTGGCCCAACAGAATAAATAAAAATAGCCCAAAGCCATTTAATAAAAGAGCCCAACACATATTAATAAAAATGAATCCAGCCCATTTAATTAATACAACACAAGCCCAACCCAACTCTCAAACCCTAAACCTAATCTCTTCACCCTTTTTCCGGCGCCGTTTTTCCGGCATCCGCCGTCGCCGGCGGCCAACTTCCGGCGACCTCAGTTTTTCTTTTCTCTTAATCTCTCCCTCTTCACGTCTCTCTCTCGTCCCTCTCTCGTCTCTCATTCTTCTGTGTAACACACTCATGCAACGCACACAGTGGCGCTGCTCGACCGCCGCCTCCGGCCGGTCACGTCGCCGGTCGACGGTCACGCCATCGCCGCGACGTCGACCTCCTCCCTCTCTTTCTCGTGCTCGCTCGGCACTCACAACACACACACACACGCGGAGACAGCACACACACACGCACGCAGCGCGCGGCCAAGACCACCGCTGCCGTCGTCGCGCTTGGCCGGCCACGTCACCGGTCACCGCCGTCAGCCTCTCTCTTACTCATAACACACATACACGCACAAACCACCAACTCGACACACACACGCGACACACACACCACAGCAACAACACACACACACTCACGCGATGCACACACACACACGCGAGCCACGCACGCGGCGGATCAGTCGTCGACCGCCACTGCCATCGCGTTGCTGCCGTCGCACCACCGCCGGCGCCGCCGCTCCGTCTCTGCCTCTCTCTCCCCCCTCTTAAACCAAACACAACCCCACCCCCCCTTCATCTTTTATTTTCATACATAACAACATACAAATACATATATACGTATATACATATAAAATTAATAGAGGATTTAAAGTTAAACCTTTGTAGATCCTTTCTTGTTGATGCTTGGAGGAATGAGAGATTTTCTTAAAATGGGGGCTAGGGTTCAAGAATGAGGAGGAGAGGAGTTTATATAGTTAGGGTTTGGTTGTCCCATGGGCTTCACTTTTGGGCTTTGTTAACTAAAGCCCATTAAATATATTATTCGTACGGGCTCAAGTCCGATCTTAGAGATTATAAATTAATTAAATCTTGACATATATTACTTATACAATGATTTATAAATATATGTATAAATCATATTCAATTATTATATTATATATAATAATTCTCGTAATCGCTTTAATGAAATAAATTCTTTTGTTGGAATTTAAAAAAATTCTTTCATCGAGCACGAATCATTTAAATTCTAAGTTCGAAAGTTCTTCTAATCTTATTAAGAAAGACGGGATATGACATCCCTCCATCCTTATAAAAAATTTCGTCCTCGAAATTTATGTACTTTGATCCCTAACTTGGGATACTAGATATTTGTACTATCATTCAACTTCTGTGTGGCCTCCTCCATCCTATGATGGTTCCACTTTTTCTTGTTCGTAAATAACGATTCCACGTACTTTTAATATAGAACAATCTACTTTGTTCTAATAAATATCAGGATCTTATGATTGAATATCATTATCAATATCTTCTCATAGCCTAAGTCTTAACTTAAGGCTACATCATTATGCTGGTTCAAAATAAAAAAAATGCGTAGTAGCTTTCCTTTCTCCTTCGGTAGTAGCAACTAGATGGTGAGCGCTCTGCTCAACGTTTGTGCATAGGTGAGATCTCTTTGACTTGCTAGGTAAAATCGATAACTTCTGGCATAGTTCGTTTCCGAATTATCTGCGTTTCTCCTCAGTGTTCACCAAACGTGGCGCATGTCGCTTCTCTCTATATTTGCGACGTATATAATTAAAGATCTGCTCCACTGCTTGTATCCATTTTTCTGCATCCGTAGAATCGCCCAGTCCATCAAACGTTGGTGGTTTCTTCGTGAGAAATTTTGATGTGATGATCATTCTGGTGTTACTTGTTGTATTGACTCTTTGAGAATAAATCTCTTCCTCGACCACGTTCTGCGTCCTCGACTTCGTCCTCTTCCTTGTCCTCCATCACGTCTCGTACATTCATCTTCCATTATGTGGTCAAAGGTTTAATCGGTTAATACAGACTTTTGACATTATATGTATTTATGGAAATAGCTAGGCGTGTTACTAGGAAGAGAACAAGAATAACACGCATTAAGGTATGAGCATAATATTCAGTATATAATATGCTTTAAAATAGGACTTTCATTATTTCAATGACATAGTTTTTTTCCAATATGACTCTTGAATACATAAGAATAATACAATAGTTGATGAAGGATTGGGGTGCACAAAAGTAGTCTAGCTATAAACAAAGAGCGACTACAACTAAAGAGTTGGATGGATCGACAAAGGTGAGTTCTTTCTAATCATTCAAGCTCATAAAATTCGACACATCCATCTTGATTCGTTATGAAAATAAATAAATAAATAAATAAAAAGTCATATAGTCGCCATTTTCTATGATAGCTTCCTCGAGATCATCATCATGGTCTTCATCACGTGACATTGGTTCGGGCGGGTTACGGTGTATTCTCATACGTCCCTGACTTTCCGTGTTATCTCATTGGGTAGGCTCTCTATCGTTGTCGTTCTTAATTCAAGTCTTTCCACTTGCGCCTTGTATTTCCTCGAGTGGAACTTTAACTTGATTGGGTTGAATTAGAGTCGTTCAAGATTTAAGGTTACCATTGGCGATGTCCCAAACGTGTTCCAGTGATTCCAAAAGCGATTGATCAGCTACGAAAAGATGTTAGTTATTGAACACGCACCTACTATCTCAGTCATTTGGCCGGATGTCCATGCTTTCCACTCATTCAGAAGGTGTTGCATGAGCCTCATCGATGCTTCGATATCCTTCATTTTCCCATTGTATGCGTTCTTCCCACGAGTCGTAAATTCTCATAAGAACCTCTCGACATAAAGTTCTTGTTCAAAAACTTACTGAGTGTCTCATCTTTCCTATCCATCTAAAAGAAGCATATTAATCAGCTACATTTAACGCATGGTTAAATCTGACTAAAGTTCTAACTTCCATAAGCATTCTAAGTTCTTGTTCTTCAAGATCATTCTTGCGTTCTTCTATGTTCAAGTGCTTCGATGTGAAACAGTGAACTAGTTCTTTCTAAGTTGTTATAGCGAGGCTATCACGACTTACATTTTCATAACAATCCTTGAGTACACAAACAGTTTGTGAGAGAACCCATAACTTATTCTGACCATTTCAGGATATGAATCCAAAAATATCGTCATCGAACATTTTCGTTTTTGTGAAACCTATTGTCATGTAGGCTCCAAAAGTCTCATGCATGATCAAAAAGATTTGAAAATTCAATTCGACAATCAATTTCATTTGGGTCGTTAAGGGTTTGAAATTCGATGTGATCGTACTTTTGAGAGTTTGAACCAATATGTTCCTTGAATTGAATAATTGGGATATAGGGTCCAAGACCAGAATGACGACTCCGAGATGTCTTTGGTCATATGGGTTGGCCAGACCCGTCACAATTACTTCTCAGTCACATGAAGACTTGGTTTCAAAAAGACGCTTTATGAAATTTTCAGGTTGTAAACTTCTTTCACAAAAAGTGAGAAAAATCGAGTGATATATCAATTGAAACTAGATCATAGAGTTAAACTCAATAACAGAACTTGGGTAATGAATAAAATTTGAAATCTCATATAACTCAGAATAGGTCATCATAATTTGTAAGGGTCATCAACATACCACCATACTAAACTTAATTTGGTTTCTATTTCGTTTCTAACGAAAAGGTTATAGTCAATTTGAAGTTCCATCTCGTGTGAACATCCAAAGGGAAAGACTATACTCATGTCACTGTCGTATAATGACATTCATCATTTCAAAGTCATCATTCAATCTTGCCAACATCTTTTCCATCTTTGCTCTTTGATTTTCTTCTCTTTGTTTTCGTTGTTCTTGCTTCCAGATCGAAATTCTCATTTCAAATCTCGTTTTCGTTCTCATGATGAAATAATGTTCTCATAGTTCTCCTTCTATGTTCTTTCGCAAAAGGGATCATGCGTCTTAAACAGTCTATGTTCTTTTGGGATAACATATCCTTCATCATTAACAACCTTGAGATTTGAAATAAAATTTCAAATATTCATATCATAGTTCATTGTACTCATGTACTTCTTTGAATTTCAAAAATTCAACATAACACATTTGACATGTAATGTCCATTTTTGAGCATTTTCATCATTAATAACAATAAATCTTTATTGAATTCCATGAATTCAAACATTTCATTTATTGACACATATTCGTCAATACTTTCTCGTATGATATTATCATACATTATCATACGTTGGTAGCGAACCAACAACTTCCTGATCATGACAACATCCTCCTCATAAACATCATTAAACCATGATATGTTGGTAGCGAACCAACAACTTTTCTTATTATTTCATCATTCTGTACTTCATGATATGAAACTTCATTTGCAACATTTGCAATAACTTTCACTTTCAATAAATACTTTCCTGACATGAAACTTCATTTGCAACATTTGCAAAAACTTTCATTTTAAATAAATCCTCATAACTTTCATTTCACTTGAAAAATTATTACAAAACTTTGAGAAAGAATCATTTACTTAGCACAAATCAAATCCTGTAAGTTTTCCTTAAATATGCAGTCCCATACCTGCATATTGTGGGAATCCTTTGAGCTTTCCTTAAATATGCAGTCCCATACCGCATATTGTGGGAATCTTTTTTTTTTAAATCATTTTCAGCATTTTTCATTTTCAACTTTTCATTTCAAAACTTTGAAGAGAAATCATTTACCTCATTCCGGTTGAGCTTGATGTGATGGAGTGTTGAGCGATGTCGATTTATTTCCAAAGTCTAGTGATTCTAACTAGACTTGACTTGAAAGAAGTTTTGGGATTCAAGGAGCGAACTGCTCTGATACCACTTTGTCACGCCCCGCTATCCCAAAGGACGGATTAGCAGGGACTATTACTCGGAACGGGAATTAAGAAACGTAACAAGGACATGGAACATCAAATTGTGAGACACATGTAAGGAATACTTCTTAGAATTTCCAAGAGATTAGGATTTGACAAACATAATATATATAAATGACTTAGTATTCTTGCAATGGAAAACATGTGAATACACATATGACGATGTGCACTCAAGGTACTAACTTTCGTGACAAAAGAATTCTATTGCTCAACACCGCTCCATCGCATCACCACCAACTCGCACATTTAAAACAAACATGCAGGGTCGAGTACAAGAATGCACTCGGTGGACTCATGCCAAAACATTTTCATCTTTAAATTACATCGCCCATCAAGAACTCCACGAGGTTTTATTTGAAATACTCGTGCTTACTAAACATTTTCTTGCATTTTCATAAATCGTCGGCGGATATTTTCTTTGTATGTATGATCCATATCCTTTCATTCCTCATATAACATTTCACGAATCACGAACGCCGTAGAAGGAGGCCTCCCACGTCACGTGACCGGCCGTGAATTGTACTTACAAAGACACGGTCAACTTGAGTGTACACGTTAATCCGTGCTATAAAGCACGGGATCCGAATTCGATTTTTCATGAATTGGGAGCGACCCAACAACTTTTCTTTCATTCATTCTTTGGCGAACCAACACATTGATAGGATACATACATAAAAACATAATCATTTTGGGGTGTAATTTCATGAACATCATTTTCTTCATCATTTCTCAAAAGAAAGCATCATAAATAAATACTTTTCATTTTGCATAAAGCATCATAAATAAATCATTTTATCCTTGAGGATAAGAAAAGAAAAGCCCACCTCGATGGGACAAAGCGAGGAAATCACTATGGTACGCTTCTCGGGAAAGCAACGCTAATCCCCTTGATCGACAAAACCTACAAGAAGCACTAATCTTAATAGGTCTCAAAAGCTAGCCTTAAGCTCAAGTAGAGTAGGATACTAGCTTATGATTCGTTAAGCCCGAGTTTTCAAAATATAATTAAATTTGAAAACTAATTTATATCGGCTAAGGCACCAACAATACCCTTACTCGACTTTTCGTTTAAAAACAATTTAATTTCATAATCTTCTTTTGTTAAATACTTTTTACAAAAGTATAATGCAATTAAATTGCATACTAAAATCATATATATATATATATATATATATATATATATTAAGGACTCTCACTTAATATAACACATAATATAAATTATCAAATTATGCACTTGTCTAACATAATTTAATTTATTAAATTATTCTAACTTAATTAATTTCATTAAAAGAAATTAATTACATTAATTAAAGAGGTCTCAATCACAAATTAAGATAATTTAAACTTGACTTAACCTTATCTTAATCAATCAATTAATTAAACTTAATAGTAATTAATTAATTAATTAATTAACTTACCATGATTAAATAATTTAAACTTATATTTAAGTTTAAGTTAATTATTTAATTAATAAGACTTAATATAATTTAATTAATTAAGTCTTAAAATTAAACCTTATTTATTTAATTAATTACGTCTAAGGATTTAATTAATTAAAGCAAGTTAAGTAATTAATCAAATTAAAGCTCAATCATTAATTAAATCTAAGTCCAACTATTATTTAATTAATTGAGCCCAACTACAAATAAATTGATGGAGCCCATTTCACAATTTAAAATTCGCCCGTAATTAAAATAATTCCATAGTCCATCAAGATTTAGTTAAAAGCCCACCCAACATTATGAATTAATTAAGTCACCCATCTCTATATTAATTTCTACCAACAGAATAAATAAAATAGCCCAAAGCCATTTAATAAAAGAGCCCAACACATATTAATAAAATGAATCCACCCATTTAATTAATACAACACAAGCCCAACCCAACTCTCAAACCCTAAACCTAATCTCTTCACCTTTTTCCGGCATTTTTTCAAGATCCCGTCGTGGCCAACTTCCAGCGACCTCGGTTTTCTTTTCTCTTAATCTCCTCTTCACGCTTTCTCTCGTCCTCTCTCGCCTCTCATTCTTCCGTAACACACTCATGCAACGCACAATTGGCGCCGCCGACCGCGATCCGACCGGTCACGCCGCCGGCCGACGGTCACGCCATCGCCGCGACATCGATCTCCTCCTCTCTTTCTCGTGCTCGCCGCACTCACAACACACACACACACGCGGAGACAAACACACACACACGCACGCGCTGCGGCAAGACCACCGCTTTGCCGTCGCGCTTGGCCGGCCACGTCACGGTCACCGCCGTCGACCTCTCTTACTCATAACACACATACACGCACAAACCACCAACTCGACACACACACGACACACACACACCACAACAACAACACACACACTCACGCGATGCACACACACACGCTGAGCCACGACGCGGCGGATCGATCGCCGATCGCCATCGCCATAGCGTTGCTTCTGTCGCCGCCACCGCGCCGCCGCCTCTCTCTCGCTCTCTCCCCTCTTAAACTAAACACAACCCCACCCCCTTCATCTTTTATTTTCATACATAACAACATACAAATACATATATACGTATATACATATAAAATTAATAGAGGATTTAAAGTTAAACCTTTGTAGATCCTTTCTTGTTGATGCTTGGAGGAATGAGAGATTTTCTTAAAATGGGGGCTAGGGTTCAAGAATGAGGAGGAGAGGAGTTTATATAGTTAGGGTTTGGTTGTCCCATGGGCTTCACTTTTGGGCTTTGTTAACTAAAGCCCATTAAATATATTATTCGTACGGGCTCAAGTCCGATCTTAGAGATTATAAATTAATTAAACCTTGACATATATTACTTATACAATGATTTATAAATATATGTATAAATCATATTCAATTATTATATTATATATAATAATTCTCGTAATCGCTTTAATGAAATAAATTCTTTTGTTGGAATTTAAAAAAATTCTTTCATCGAACACGAATCATTTAAATTCTAAGTTCGAAAGTTCTTCTAATCTTATTAAGAAAGACGGATATGACACGCTTGGAGAAAGATGTGGCAATAGAAGGAAGTCAAGTCCGACCGGATAACGCGTCTGCGTTGGTTATGCCGAGTGCGGTGCAGTGGCATTACTCCTATGGTGGTCGCCGGTCCCGACACGAGACCGTCTTTTCGGGGGATTTTCGTGGTGCTCCCCGGGCCGCACCGAATCTGCGGGCTGGTTATACGAGGTTCGATCCGATGTTGGCTTTTCCGTAGCGGCGGCCCGATGATGCGACGCCGGTGTCCGACGTGGATTTCTTTGGTATTTGTGGGAAGGCGGGTGCGATCTGAGGCGCAGCCATCTGGAGGATGCCGGGGTCCGTATGATGATTGCTAGGTCAAACTGGCGGCCCATCTTATCCTGGCGTACGTCATACGCGCCAGGCGGTAGTTGGTTACTCGAACCGCGTGCGCGCGTGTAACGCACATCCAATCACGTGTTGGCGTGTGTTGAATTTGAAACGGCATTGCGCAGCGCCCTAGTCTTATAAATAGGCGCAAAAGGGGCAACTGTTCACTTTCTTCTTCGTCGTTAAAAAATTCTGAGAGATAATTTCTGAGAGATTCTCTGAGTTGATCCCGATCTTCGCTGAAGTAGCCGTATATTCGCCTGAAAAGTAAGTATGTTTTCTTCATCTTCTTCTCGCTCTGAAAGTTCCCTTTCCGCGTCGGGTTCTGGGCGTGAGTTGCCCGGTGTAAGAGATTATATGTGCTACAATGGTTTGGGTAGGTCTGTAGGGCTGAGCTCTAGTATTCCGCCGGTATCCTCTGTATGGGATGGTATGAAGGTGGGCGCGGCGAGGTCGGGTTTGACGTTGGAGGAACTTTTTGAAGTTGTGAGGGAGTACCGGATTCCGGGGGAGGCGTGGTGGTGTCTGCCGCATCCGGACGATAGGGCGATGGCCCCTCCGGAGGGGTTTGTTACTGTCTATGTAGACAGTTTGAGGGCCGGTCTTAGGTACCCTCTGTCCCCCATTTATCTTAGCCTTCAAGAGTATTTCCAGATCCCCATTTGTCAATTGACCCCGAATTCCGTTAGGTCGTTGGTGGGGCTGGGGCTCTCTTGTTATGGCATTGTCGAGGAGTTGTCCTTCGAGGTGTTGATGCGTTTTTAGCGTGAAGACCATAGGAGGGTGTACTATCCGTCACCCCGCTGAAATTTAAGGTGGCCGTCCCTCCAGGTGTCCCATTGGCGAATAGGTATTTCTTCTGCTGGGGCCGAGGGGGCACGAGGTATGAGTGGGGTATTGGCACGATGGCGGACCCAAAATCAAGCCCTTGGGCCATATGGAGGAGGTGTTAGGCAGCCTTGGTGAGATCTTGTCGATAAGTTACACCGAGGACGACACCAAGAAGGCCGGGTGAGTGTTTTCGGCCCAAGCGTCGGGATCGGGTCCGGACGGGGTGAGGCATCCCTTTTCTTAGTCCTTATTCGCTCGATTTGTTTGTCTTGATGTGTGTTTCTCTTGTGATGCGGTGAAGTTGAGGGACGAGGCGGGCTCACCATCGCCGATCGAGGAGCCGCGAAAAAAGCGGTTGGCTGGACCTAGTAGGGACCAAGAAGGTGGACAGCATGGGCGGTGATGAGCGGGCCTCAAAGTGGTCCGGCCCGGCATCGAGTCTCGGCCCGGGGCGCCAGTCGGGGTGCATTCCCCATGTTTGGCCGCATCCTCCCCGAGGTAACGAGGTTTCTTCCTATTAGATGTGTTTGCTTGGCGATCCGTTATCGACTCTTGCCTCCCTTTTCGGGGTGGGAGCTCGATGACGGGGCCCTTCGGGTGGGGCCGGGAGCTGCAGTCGCCACGGTCTTCTGCCGAGAGCTCGGCCCGCAAGAGGCGCTGAATGGGATCTTGCCGCCGCGAGGTGAAGCCGAGATCGCCATGGCCGCGCTGGCGGGAAGCCGAGCCGCAAGGGGCTGCCGAGGCGGGAGGATGGGCCGAGGCCGCACGAAGAAGAGACACTGGCTACCGGCCGCCGGGGAGGTCGAGGAGTGAAGAGGAGCTGGCCGGGCGAAGAAGGACCTCGCAGACGAGAGAGAGCAAGGTGGCCGACCGGGGACCCTGTTGAGGGCCTTTGCCACCGGCTCATCGAGTCGAGAGCTCTCGCTTTATTGCCAATCTCGCCGCCGTCTTTGGCCGAAGGTGGTGTCGATCACACAGGGAAAGTGGCCGCCATGCCCGATTTTAACAAGGTCAAGCATGGGTGGACCGCGGTCGACCCAAGGAGGTGGACAAAGCTTACGCCCGTGATGATCTGGCCGACTCCTTCCAAAGTCTTTGGAGGCTCGGCATCCAGCCTCTACCTCCCGATTGAAGTCGTCGCCCGGTGTAAGGAGGACGAGGATCGCGAGCCTGTGAGCTCCTTGTCGAGGTCCGGCCGAAGGCCGGGAGGAGGAGGAGGAGGCGAGGAGGAGGAGGCGGGTCTGAGCTCCCACGGAGGTGGGCAGCCGCAGGAGCATCAGGAGGTCGTCGAGACCGGCCATAGGCCTGAGGTCAGTGGACCTGATGTAATAGCGTGAACTGCCGGGGTCGATAGGACCCTGGGTCTTTGTAATAATTTTCCCCTTTTTTGAGTAATAAACGCAATATTTTGAAGATTTGTGTTGTCTTGTTTATTTTCAGTACTCCACACCTGAATGGATCGGACTTGACCATGACTTGTTGACAAAGTTAAAAGAGGTCCGAGGTGCCTTGGCTGAGAAGGAAGAAGAGGTGCTTTCCTGGAGGAGCCGGTGTGCCGAGCTGACCCAAGTTTTGGCCACTATGGAAGTCAGCTCGGCTTCGTCTGCTGATCTGAAGAGGAAGTTGGACGAGGCTGATCGGGAAGTGGCCCGCCTCCTGGCTGAGAACGAGGCGCTGAAGTTGAAGGTCGCGCAGGGCGGAGTCCAGGGGGCGGACATATCTGCCGACGCTATCCAAGGACGTTTGATGCAGTGCGAGGAACAACTTGAATTGACTGCGGAGAGGCTCGCTCGGTTGTCGGAGGAGCATGCAGAGTACGAGAGGGCAGTCCGCCGAGCTGGTGGGACTACCATATCCGAAGCTGACGACCGAGTCCAGAGCTTGCTGGCGGAGGCATGGTCTTTGAGGATGAGGAGGGCCCAACAAAGAAGAAGTTCAAAGCCTGCGTCAACTCAGTGGTGAAGTTTATGGAGATGTATGACATCGTCGAAAATGTCGCATGCCCGCGAGGCGGCGAGGCAACAATGGCTCTGCCGACCCGATCATAGAAGAACCCGCAGAGGGGCGGCCTCTCCGATCATGCCGAGGTGCTGAGGTTGATGGGTCCGGCAGGGGGCGGATCATCCAGGGGACGATCCTCTGGGAGCGGACGGCGACCGAGGACCTCAGGTCGGCAGGGGGGAGCGGCGGGTAGGGGGCGAGGTGGTACTCCCGGTCCGGTGTTTGGTCAGGGGGGTGGGGTGTGACCTCGGCACGCCCCACTCCCGGAATGCCCATCTTGGCGCCCGCCACTGAAGTGTCAGTGCGGTGAGAGCGACCACCGAGTCGCCGCTCGCTCGCTGCCTCCCGAGCCCGCAGCCGAGCGCCGGGAGCAGCCGTGGTGATTCCGGCCTTATCGACCGGGTTGAAGGCACGAGTTCGTTCCTGCATACACCGTCGGCCCGGAGATTTTGTAGAGAATTGGTGCAGCTTGACAAGAAGTCCGGCAAGGCGAGTCTGAGGCGGAATGAGGCCTTGTATAGTATAGGACCTTGTATGTAGATATAAATGTATTTAGACTCGTTTCAAGTGTATATTTTCCCTTGAGAGGTACAAACATAGCTTAGGACTTCTTTTTGGTCGTAAATGTATTTATCAGATCTGAGGTGTGTATTTTCCCAAATAAAGGGGTATAAACGAGCTCAAGCCGGTTGTCTTGTATATGGCTTGGTACTTTGTTTGTAGTCGTTAATGCATTTAGACTTTGTACGGAGTGCATATCTTCCCAAATAAAGGGTATGAGATGGCGAGATCGGTGCGGATGTCGCTTGCATGTAGACGTCCAACTTAATGAGTAATCTCTATGCTGCGTGTGAGCGTCCAACTTAATGGGTAATCTGTACGCTTTGCGTGTAGACGTCCAACTTAATGGGTAATCTGTACGCTTACCCTACTTGGTGGGATTTTCATCTTCGTAAGGGCGTCCCCTTGTGAAGGTTTAAATGTGGTGTATCCAAACAGATGTTCACATATGTATGAGACGAAGTGAAATATTCATTATAAAAACAGGTGTTTTATTGAACATGTAATCAACATCGTACTTTGGCAAAGCAATTAAGGAACTAACATGATGCCGACTTTAAATCGAAGCTATGTAAAATACCTCCTTAAATGCATAATGTGCCAAGTTCGGGGGACAAGTGCACCGGACAAGTGAGCCAGCTTGTAAGCCCCTTTGCCGAGGTCCTCGTGAACGTGGTACGGGCCTTCCCATGTCGGATCCAGCTTGTTAAGACGCTCAGCTCTACTGGCTTCATTATTTCTTAGGACGAGGTCGCCCACATGGAGCGGAGGCTTTGACCGTTGTTGTGGTACTGGCGCACTGGGCTCAGCCAACCGTTTATGAAGGCGAGCTCAAGGCTTCTCCTCGAGGCGTCAAGGTTGGCCCGCAGTCTTCCTCGTCCCGGCACCGGTCGAAGTGGAGAGGCGAGGGCTTGGCAGCGCCGATCTCGGCGGTATGACGGCCTCGGTGCCGTGAGACCGGGCTAAAGGGTCTCCCGTGCACCGTCTGAGGTGTGGTCCCTGTAGACCGAGAGGACTTGAGGAGATTTTCAGCCCGTCGCCTTTAGCTCGATCCACCTCTTCTTCAATCCTTGTATGATCGTGCGGTTCGTCGCGCCGGTCCGACCATTCGCTTGCGGGTGTGCGACCGAGGTGAAGCGCTGATCGATCCAAGCTCTTCGCACCACTCCTTGAAGTTTTGTCGACGAATTGGGTGCCGTTGTCCGAGACCGGGATGTGCGGTATGCCGGCGGCGGACTATATTTTTCACACAAAGGTTTGAATCCTTACGCTCGTGAGGCTCGAAAGTGGCTCGACCTCGACCCATTTTGTGAAGTAGTCTATGGCTACGACTAAATATCGGCGACCGGTGCTCGGCCGAACGGGCCAACGATGTCGATCCCCACCGCATGAAAGGCCACGGACTCGCGGTCGCTCCAAATCGGCCCGAGGCGACTTTTGGCGTGGGTGAATCGGCACTTTGGGCACTTCTTGACGAGCTCGGCCGAATCTTACGCGGTGGGCCAAGAATATCCCGACCTCGGCGTCTTCTTTGAAAGTGCTCGTGACCCGATGTGGCTTCCACAAGACCCTCGGTGAATTCGTTGAGCACGAGTCGGCTTCTTCCGCCCGAGGCATCTCGCGGGGTTGAAGGTAAGACTTCGGCAGAGCGCCCTCGTGCATGAGATACTCGATTTTGCCATCATTTTTGGCTTCGAGCCGATCCGAAGGTAGGCGCCGTGTTCCGTGTAGGCTCGTGGAGACATCCAATTCGGCTCTATCTCGGTGATGATGCCGCGTGGGACTCCGCTATGCTTCGAACGAATCTCCTCCTCGGTGGACTTGTTGACGACGCACTAACTTGTGAGGAGCGACGCCACCTATTTTCCTCTGGGATTCGGTGGATCTTGAAGTACCGAACGAGGTCAACATCTCCTTCGCCTTCTCGAGGTATTGTTTCATTCGGTCCTCCCTCGCCTCGATTTGCCTAACACCGTTCACGACGACACAGGAATCACCAAGATTGGATCTCATCCACCTCGGCTCTTAGCGAGGCGGAGTCGGAGATTAGGCCTCATACTCCACCTCGTTGTTGGTGGTCGGAAGGTAAACCGGGTGCGTAGATGACTTCGCTTATCTCGGGCGAGGAGGAGGATGCCCGCCCACGCTCGCTCTTGCACGATGCTCCGCCCACGTACATCCGCCCGGCAACCATCCGGTGGTGTTAGGCGGCTTCCTCCGCCGTGGGGCGGAGCTGGAGTTACCTCATTGGCGAGCCTACCTTGGTGAATTTGGCCTCAACCGGGAAGTCGGCGAGAGCTTGCCTTTTATGGCCGGTGCGGGTGAGTACGAAATGTCGTGCTCGCCGAGCCCAGTGCCCACTTAGCTATATCGTCAGGATGACTCGGGTTTCAACAAGACTTGTTTCAAGGGCAAGTCGGTTAACACCGGACGGAGTGAGCTTGGAAGTAGGGTCGGGCGTCGTTTGGCGCTCACGGGGCGGCGCTATTTTTTCGAGGCCGAGTACCTTGTCTCCGGTCCTTTGAGAGCTCGGTGATAAAATAGATGGGAGTTGTCGTCCCACCTCGTCCCGCATCAAGATCACACGATGGCCTCGCCCGAGGCGGCCAAATATAGGGAGAGATTCACCTTGCTTTGGGCGGACGGGGTCGGCGGTCGGCGAGGTACTCCTTCACCGAGAAGGTGGCTGGTGTTCTTCCCGCCAGCTAAGTCAGGAGCCCTCCCGAGGATTTTGAAGAATGGGAACTATTTCTCGGCGGCTCAAGAGAGAAATCTGCTGAGGGCGGCTAGGCACCCCGTGAGTTTGTGGATCTCACGGATGATCCTTGGTACCTGCATGTCGAGCACTGCCTTCACCTTGGTGGGATTGGCCTTCAGGCCTTCCTGAGAAACCCAGCATCCCAAGAACTTGCCGGTCTTCACCATAAATGTACATTTCTGGGGGTTGAGTTTGAGGTTGGCCGACCTGAGGAGTTGGAGGATGGTGCCGAGGTCGTCGGCGCAGCCTCCGTTTCGACTTTGACTACTATGTCGTCGACGAGACCTCGACGATCTCCCGATGTGGTCTTTGAATGTTGCATCCACCATCCTGCGGTAAGTAGCCCGGCGTTCTTGAGGCCGAAGGCATCTTTCGACGCAAAGACGCAAGTCGGTGATGAATCGCGTCTTTGGTGCATCCTCCGCTCATCAGATTTGGTGGTACCCTGTATAGATCCGAAGTTGAACATCTCGTGGCCCACCAATGCCTCCACCTTCTTGTCAATATCGGGGAGGGGTAGCAATCTTTAGGCGGTGCTTGTTGAGGTCGGTATAATCGGCCTTTACATCGCCACCCTCCGGACTTCGGACCACGATGGATTAGCCATCCAGTCGGGTATTTAACCTCGAACAAGATCTTGGCCTTGAAGTTGAGTCACCTCGTCCTTATGACCGGTGCGCGCTCCGCATGAATATCCTTTTCTTCTCGCGGATGGCTTGGTGGCGGGTCGATGTTGAGGCGGTGAGTTATGAGCTCGGGTGACACTCCGTCATATCGGCGGGACCAAGCAAACACGCCCTATATTCTTTCGAAGTCGTATGACGTGCCACCGGACGTCCATGGGCCCCAGGTGCCGACTGGATGACCTCGAGGATCGTCGTCGTATAGTTGGAGGCCCCGGTCGTCATCCGGGTGTCGGCCTCAGGGGCTTGTAATTGCTATGCCCGGGCGAGGCCGCATCTTGAGTTGAGAGTCGTAGGCGTTCTTTTCTTTGCCGTTTGGTCCCCTTGGATGCTGAGCACTCCCACCGGGGTGGGAATCTTGACGGTGAGGTGGTAGACCGAACAGACGGCCTTGGTGGCGTACAGCCAATCTCTCCCGAGGATGATGTTGTACGGAGAGGGAGCCCGGACCAGGAAGAATCGGATGGCCTTGGTGACCGACCTGGGAGCCCGCCCTACGGTGACCGGAAGGGTAATGACCCCCTCGGGCTGGACTGCTTCTTGAGTGAAGCTCCGTAGCTGGGAGGGCGCGGGAAGTACCTGAATGCCTCCGACCTCAAGCTTATCCAGACAGCTCTGGAAGATGATGCTGACGGAGGCTCCGATGTCGATATAGACCCGGTGGACGTTTTTGTTGCCCACCGCAGCCTGTATGGTGATGGCGTCCTGGTGCGGCATGATCTTGGGCACGGGGTCCTCCTTGGAGAACGTTATGTTCTCACCATCCCGGAGTCGCTTGTTCTTGGTTCTTGAGGCCGGCCTCGGCGTCGTTCTTCGAGGACGACCTCGTCGTCCGAGGCGTCCGGTAACAACATAGACCTGCTCCATAGCGTTGGGACCTTCGTCCTCGTCGTCTTCAGGTTGGGTCGCCGCTGGGGTCGGCCCGCAGTTGTTGCCGCCTCCATTCCTTCTGCGCTTCTTGTTCTTCGGACCAGCTCGTCCGAGGTATTTCTTGAGGGCCCCACCTTTAACGAGCTCGTCGATCTGTGAGCCCAGGTTTCTGCAGTCCTCGGTATCATGACCATACCCTTGGTGATAGTCGCAATACTGCCTCGTGGACCTCTTCTTCGATCCCCTTCATAGGGCGGGCTTGGGAAGAGCTCGGCGTGGAGCTCGAATATTTCCGCCTTGATTTGGCGGGGAGGCGCGCCCGGCGTGGTTGGGCGAGGTCCGAGCTCAGACTCCGTGCCCTCTCTTGATTCGGTCGAAGGCGGCGCCCTGCGATCTGCGCCTCGACTTGATCGTCCGCTTTTTCTCTCGGACCGTCGTCCCATTTCCGCCCGATCCGACTCGTCTCCCTCGACAAAGTTGTCCACCAGATTCCAAAGCTTACTCGCCGTCTTTGGTTTCTCACGGTGATTTCTTTGTTCGTGGGCGGGTCGGATCCCGCTGAACGCGTTGATGATGTAGAGGTCGTTCTTTGTCGCCAATTTTGAGCGACTCTTTGATGAACCTCGAGGCTAAGTTTGACATCGTCTCGCCCCGCCTGGCGGATTGTGAGTAGGTCGGAGGAAGGCTGCTGGGCGGCATCTTCCGATAAGCGCCACTGAGGCGATCCATGAGGTCCCGGAAACAATGTATCTTTGTTCATGCGGGCGGGTGAACCAACGCCGTGCGTTGGAGATCAAGACCTCGGGAAGATTTTGCACATGTGAAAATCTTCCATCCCTCGATTGCCATGTTGGTGGTGTGGCGAAAAGGAAGTCGGAGGGTCTTGAGGCCATCGTAGCCGCTATATTGGGTGCCGTGCATCACGGGGGGCGGGCGTGTCTAGAATCTCCACGGAGAAAGGGAGATGATTCTCCGTGCGGCCGAACCCCGGAGATCGTTGCCATCTCTTTCTGGAGGGTGGGGATCGATAGCGACGCCATCGCCCTCCGAGGGGAGTTCGACTCGCCTTTCTTCCTCTGTTTCGCTCGACTGGCGGTCGGCATGACGAGGTGGAGAGCGGCCCGCGAATGGCGGGCGGCGGTGGTGGCGGCTCGCCCGCGGTGAGCGGCTCCGCGAACGAGGTCGGCGGCTCGGCCGCGGTGGGCCGCAGCGTCGGGCGTGATGCGCGTTCTCGCTATCACGCGAGGCGAGCGCCTGCTTTCGGATGGGGAGCGGCCTCGGGCGGCCGTGGTGTTCAGTCAAGGGAGCCTCGGGGCCCGCTTCTTTAGTCCTCCGGTTGAGAAGCTTTGGAATTGGCCAAGATTGGCGTGGAGGAACTCGGTCCACAGCCGACCGAGGACCTCGTGGGACGAGCGAGCCGTTTGTTCGCCCTCGTTGAGGTCGGCATCTTCCCTACGTTAGGGAGGCGGTCCCGAGGTGTATGGAGACGTTTTCCATGTGGCCCTCGTGAGTGCGAGCGCTAAATGGCGTCTGCGACCTCCTTCCCGCGACGCTGAGTGACCACCTGGTCGTCCTCAGCACGGTTGTTGCCAGCGTTGACGGCGGTTGTGCGTGTTCTCGCCATTAAAATGTAGAAAAAACGAAGCTTTTTTGTTCAGACGTTCCCACAGACGGCGCCAATGATGAATCTAGCTATGTGAGTGTGCGAGATTTATATAAAGCAATAAAGAACACCCAGGCTTTTTACGTGGTTCGATCGTTAATGAGATCTACGTCCACGGAGGAATGATTCCTCAATACTTTTACTAGAGCTTTTCGTACAGAGAGTATTGGTTACAAGCCTTTGTATTCAGTAAATTGCTAACCCTTCTAACATCAGTTTTCCTTCTATTTATACAACTCGAATCGCCATCAGTAGGCGCCCGACCTCTCCATTGGTCGTGGTGTGACTCTTCCTCCGCATGCCTTCCATTGGCGGAGCCGGACCTCGCTTTACGTGCGCCACGTGGAGGTGGCGGCCGACCTTGGTTACAGGCGTCCCTCTATCGCCGAGGTAGCGGTCACGGGGCTAGGGTTTGGGCAATGATTAAGTCTCGCCTTGGGCTCATTGCGTGGGCTCACTACCAACGTTAGGCCCACTGTTTGGGCTGAGTAGTGGGCCCAGTCGGTTGAGCCATATCCCATCAAGACTTATACTAGAAATATACGCATCCATCAATTTTGTTCTACCAAAACTATCAATAAAGTATGTATACACTAAAATAACATATGTATAAGCACATCCATGAATTTTGTACTATCAAAACTATCAATAAAACATGTATACACTGAAATAACATATAGAGGCACACTCCCACAAAACCGTCCTTAGATAGGGACGGGTCCTATCCCGACCCAAACTACTCATAATTGACTCACTTATCTGACCCGGATATCTAAATAATAAATAAAAATTAGAGAGAAATAGATTGTTGTTCTATTTTCTTCTCTTGCACCGTTTTCTTCTTCTTTCTTGCGTGGTTTTTATATTTTTTATTTTTGTATCGTTCTTCTCTGCACCTCAATGAAATCTGAAATAATACACAACATCGTTTTCTTTTCGATTTCTTATTGGTCCTCTTTTGGATTTTTAATACTTTTGAAGTCTAATTGTTGGACAAAATGTTGAATGAAGATAAATGTAATTTTGATTCTAGGATACAAGGCAATGGAAATTGAAAAACATATTAATAGATAATCTCTCAAATTTTACATTTGAAATTGTAAATTAAATGGTACTTTTGTAATTTATAATCTCTTACATCTATTTAGTGTGGGATGATTGAAAAACTATGCATATTGAAGTGGGTAGCACAATTTGTAATCTCTTTTACGTTAGTAAGAACATATCCAATCAATAATTGAAAAACATGTAGAAATTCTTCAAAGAAGTTACTGCCATTTCATGTGATTGGAGCATCCAAAAGGCGGCAATTTGATTGTGAAATTGCTTTAAGAGTGTTTGGCTGAGCTTATAAGCTCAGTCAAACACCCTCTTAGTTTTTCCAGAAAACCATCAACGGGTTGACATGATACTATCAGCTCTAACACGTAATATGAAGGTTGAAGTTGGCTCTGATCTTGCAAAATTTGCTAGGTGCACTATGCATTTTGTAGTAGGAGATTTGGTAACTCTAGAAAAAAAAGTTGGTATTATTGTTGTAGATAGAATCATGAACATAATACTCAACCAAATCAAATGGGGATGGCGGCAAAGCAGGCTAACAGTAAACGAATCAAGAACATATCAGGTCTATAGACTTAGTTTTCTGATTCATAAATAATATATTTATCCAAAGTAAGTGATACGATGATATCCAAAAACTTGAATTGTTTTTATGACACATATTTTAATAAATTGTAATGAGTAGAGAATGAGTCCCGTATTATAAATGTAAAAAGATATCCAAAAAAAGAAAATACAAATTTTTTATGGACGGATCACAAAAAGAAATTAAATGCAAGCTTTCGGTGGAATGATGGAGAAATATTTAAAACATTAGGATTTTACACCTGGGTGAAGCTAGAGCTCAAGCACTCTCAACAATTTTTCTTGTTTGGCTTTTTAATCTTAGAAGTTTTAATATGTTATTTTCAAAAAAAATGAACTTCAACTCTCTTGTATTCGAATTATTTAGACTTTAGCATATTCCAAGCTATAATTATAGCTTCGCCATCGATCAATGTAGGAATTTTATTGGCAAAACTAGATTCCCATTTATTTATTAAAGATATTTTAAGTTAGAAAATTAACTTTTTGAATACAAAAATATTACAACTACCTACTAGCTAGGATCAGGGGGCCGAGGTCAAGTCTGGGCTGAAGAAAAAAATGTCAAAGCTTGATAACCAAAAAGGTTGGGGGATCATCATTGTCAACCTAAACAATACATCAAAACGCTCGTCCTAACGATATATACTATGGGGGTGTTTCGTAAGCTTATTTTAGAAAGCTTAGACCATCTCCAATGCTGCTTCATTTTAGTGTTGGCCGCTATTTTACAGTATAAATGAGTCCCCAATCCTACGCTATTACTTCGCTTCATTTATGCGTCAACAGTAGTGTTGCGTTAAAAATGAAGCAACACTGTAGCTGTGCTATTTTGGTTTTTTTTTTTTGTTATTATTATTAATATATAATGATGAATATATGTTTATGCTATTTTGTGTTAACTGTGCTGACAGTTAGGTAACGGGACATGGGAATGAGGGTAGTAAGGGTGTGTGATGGTTACAGTAGAGTAATGATAGGAAGTGAAGCCTACTGGTGGTTGATGATAGGAGAATTTCATAAGCTATCTGGACATATTATGTGATCTCCCGAAATATATTCTGCATGTTACTTATTTGGTTTCAATTTTTGATTGACTAATGCTTAGATATCAGGTTTTGAACCAACAATGAAAATTGAAGAAGCTAACAACAGAAATTCTAAAAGTAACACTCAAACATTTCAAATTGTAGTTAAAAATAGTACTTTTGTACGCTTGTTGTACTCACATAAATACAAACAATATATACATTGTGTCTATGTGTGTGTTTGGTAAGCAGACATATAACTGTTCATAGTAAGTTTTTTTAGGCATACCAATAATGAATATAAATCTAAGATCATAATTATTGTAGACTCAAGTTCAATTTCAAACTCTTAGCATATCACAATGCTCCAAATCCTGATTATGCATGTTTTTTCAAGAGCAATTGTCACTTTTTGAGATACATGTGCTCCCATGTGTATTGTTGGGTATCTTCGCCTAGCCAAGGGTTCACCGCTTGATTCCCGACCTTTCGCCAACTTCACTTAGTGCTCAAGCACTACGAAACCTTAAGCTTATCTTTTCAAGACACACGAACAGATCTCAACAATGGGAAAAGGTGTCCTCGGACACGGTGGCTCAGATTTTCCCACTCGGTGGCGCAAAACACCGGCAACAACAGATCTAGGGTTTCGGTGGGTGGAAGGGTAGGAAGCAGGATGAAACCACTCGAGCTTCTGACTACCAAACAGGAGACCTCAACAAAGGAATCCGCACCACACCTCTCACAAGACACGGACACCTTCTCGGAGTAAACAAGGATAACCTCTATGGTTTCCAAAGACTACGCATCACGAAGGGTAGGGGAGGTATATATGGAGGACGGGGAGGAAGCACGGGTAGCCATTAATGGTGGTGAAGAGCTCGAGAGCTTGAGAATGGTGGTGGGAGTGCGGAGGAAACGAGGAGGCAGGGGAGAAGAGCGCGGCCTCAATTAGGTTTAGGTAAGTGAGGCATCGAGGAAAGGGGCGTAAGTAGGTTTAGGTAATGGGTGGTGGGCTAATGGGCTGGTGGTGCAGTGGGCGAGTGAGAGAGGATAAATAAAAGATATATGGGCCAACATCCCACATATCCACCTTTGGCCGTAGATCTTTATGTCACCAAAGAAGTGTGCACCGCCATTATCAATGTGTTTTTCATCATAGCCAAATTTTTCCATCATCCTATCACAAAGACAAGATAATAGGGTGAGAAAATATTAAGCATATTTAACTCAATCTCAAACACGGAGACCAACCCAAGGAAAAACTCACCATTTCTCAAACCTACAAGTAGGTTATCATAGAAGAAAAGCAGACAGCAAGAACAAACATACCAAGCAGACACAAGAAAAAGAAGAGCAGACGAGAGAACATACAAAAAAAAGAAAGATGAACAAGAAAACAACAAGAAGAAAGAGAGAACAAACAGCATATTAACCAAAGTTAAGTATTCTTTACAAGATTCTAATTTAGCAATGGAAGACATTTTGTGCCCATATCACCGGATTAAATTCGTAGGAATTTTATCAAGAATAATTTCTCCTTTTCAACCACATCCCTAATAAAATGGTACCTAACATCGATGTGCTTTGTTCTATCATGAAAATGTGGTTTTTGCACAGTTGAATTGCAGATCGACTATCGAGTACAAAATAGGTTTATCATCAATGTAGTTTATTTCGAACACACCTTTTAACCAAATAGCTTCTTTAATGACCTCATGAGTCGCTATGTACTCGAGATTCAGTAGTGGATAAAGCCACTATGCTTTGAAGTTGAGATTTCAACTAATGCTAGAACCACATAAGGTGAACACATAGGATGTTGTGGATTTTCTTTGGTCTTTGTCATTAGCATAGTTGGAATCCACATAACCAATACACTTAACACCATTATCGATTTAGAAAAAGCGCACCATTGTTCATAGTAGACTTTAAGTATCTAAACGACCATTTTACTGACTTCCCAATGAGGAAGTCCAGATTTGCCATATATCTACTTAAGAAGAAAAAAGATATGCAATGTCGGCCTAGTGCTAATCATTAAATACATGATGGACCCAATGGCATTTGCATAAGGAACATCTTTCATTTCATCCATTTCGAATTAGATTGAGGAGCTTGTGTCTTGCTTAGCACAAAGTGAGAAGCAAGGGTATATTAATGATTTGCAATTAGACATGTTGAACTTAAGCAAAATCGATTCACATAATCACTTTGATGCGAGCAAGGTAGACTTTTCCTATTTCTTTCTATGTTCATGCCCAATATTTTCTTAGCATCTCCAAGATCTTTCATGTGAAATTTTCACACAAACATTTTGAACATCTTGAATAGTTTTCAAACAGGCCAAGGATTAGCATATCATCTACATACGAGCGGTGTAAGCAGAGGCCCGAGTTCATGTAATAAAGGCAATGGTCAAACCGACTTCAGAGAAATTTAAACTTTGCATGCATTGGTCAAATTTAATATTCCACCGTCGGGAGGCTGTTTGAGACCATACAAAGATTTTTAAGCAAACAAACATGATCGGAAAATCTTTACTCACAAAACCTTCGTGTTGTTTCATGTAAATATTATTTTCAAGTTCACCATGCAAGAAAGCGGTGGTAACATCCATTTGTTTCAGTTCCGTTAAAGTGAGCAACCAAGGCAAGCATTATTGAACGGTGGTGAATTTAACAATGAGGCAAAGATTTCATTATAATCAATTCCTTCCTTTTGGTAAACCTTTAGCTACAAGCCTAGCTTTATACCTAACATTTTCGGGTTCATTTTAATCTTGAATAGCCATTTACATTCAACCACGGAACAATCATCGTGTTTTTCCACCGGGACCCATGTTTCATTATCATGCGAGATTTCATTTCGAATTCATGGTCGCAAGCCATTTATCGATTCAAGAGACTCAAGCGCCTCGGAGAAGGAGTTTGGTTCAGAATAATCAACATTAGTGAACACATTAAAAGCATATAAGGAGAGATTATAGTCATCAAACCTAGCAGGCAGTCTCACATGTCTTCTTTCCCTATCTCTAGCAAGGTGATAATTATTTAGGTTTTCGGGGTTGATTGATTGATTGATTCGAGATATGGGGTTAGAATCAGTTTCTAGTGCAGAGATTTCAGGTGTAGGTTCATTTAGTTCAAGGGTTTGAGGATCCACCTCATTTGGAACAGCAAGAGGGTAAAACATGAAATCATATTTGTCATGCACATTATCTTTCTCCACCTCACTGAGCAAAGAGGGTGAGGATTCATGTAAACAAGGAAAACTCGGTTCATTAAAAGCAACATCCCTACTTATGCATGTTTTGAAACCAGGTACACTTCTATCCCATAACCTATATCCTTTGACACCATCAGGATAACCCAAAAACACACATTTCTTTGCTCTAGGTTCAAGTTTTCCTATACTTTGATGCACATAAGCAAAGACACCCAAACACTTTTAAATGTTTGAGATAAACAGGTTTATTCCGAATCTGATTCAGCAACATACCTTTTAAAGGAATGTAGGAGACCTATTTATCAAATAAGTTGCGAGAATGAGAGCTTCTCCCGAAATGTTTTGAGAGACCAGAGGCGATAAGAAGGCTTCTTTACTCTCAAGGAGAGTCCTATTCATTCTTTCTACAACTCCATTTTGTTGTGGAGTGTAGGGGATGAACTTATGTCTAGTTATACCGTAAGTAGTACACCAATTGTCCATGGCTTGATTACGTAATTCTAGACCATTATCGGACCTTAAGAATTTAATCCTCTTCCGGTTTGATTTTGGATTTTATTGGCCCAATCGCAGCTTTTACAAACACATCGATTTATGTTTCATTAGAAATACCCGTTTTTCTTGAGAAATCATCAATGATGGATGAAAATAAATTTCCACCATGTGTGGATACCTTTGTGTCCCCACACATCGGTGTGAATGTACTCAAGGATTTCAAGGCTTATATGCTTCCTAGGATAAGGTTTGGACACGTGGAATGCAGACTTATGATGTTTACCCATAACACATGGTTCACAAAATGTCACACTGTCACTTTATCATTTCCAAAGCTCAGCTTTATTCGAATTTCCAACCCTTTATTACTCATATGCCCTAGTCTAGCATGCCATATTGTGGATTTGTCTTCATGCACCATGTTTGCAACAAGCAAAGGAGCAGACTCAAAGCATGCACAAGTGTATAGGTTTCCTTTCTAGGGTGAAAATATATTTTGGAGTCTTTTTCAAATTGAAACCTTAAATAATTCATGACTCCACTTATCATGCTATCGGCAATTTTAGATCTGATAAGAGATCAATTTGATTAGGCACATATCTTACTTCTTTTAAAGTGAGCAAGCTCCCATTTTCAAATTTTAAGCATATATCTCATTTTCCTGAATTTCAGTTTTGGCCATCACCAAAGCAACATGTCCAGATTTAACGGGTTGTAGGTTGTGAAACATGTGTTTAAAAGGGTAACATGAAAGGTACTGACAGAGTCAATTAACCATTCATCGAATTCACGAGTTTGAAATGGCATTTGAGTAACTTATAATTTGAAAATCATAGTCATGCATCATATACACACCTTCCTCTTCATACACATTATTAGCATTTTGTTTGGGCTCATTAGGAACAAAGTTTTATTCTTCTTTGGCGACTACATACATTTATAAATGCCGTGTTTTCCACAGCCCAACAAACCTTCCTAGGTTTTGTTCAAAACTTTGATCTTGATTTTGAAAATGAGGTTGATTATGTTGCTGATTAAAGTTCTGCCTATTACCAAAATCATTTCTGGGTTTTTCAGAATTTTCAGATTGATGGTGAGGCCTTTTGGGATCATTTTTATTAGCATACATAATATCACCATGAGAGGGCTTGGATTTTAGTAATTTCAGTTCATTTTCCTTGGTTTTAAGGCCATTGACAATCATTTCACAATTCACTTTAGACCCACCATATTTTAGAGCAGATTTGACTTCAGAAAATGATTCAGGAATGGATCCTAACAAAATCTGAGCAGAATATTTTTCAATAGAGTCATCTCCAGCAAGTTTTAGGTCATGCAACAGTTTGTTAAAATCATCCATGTTTGCATCAATGTCTTTTGAAATATCCATTTGAAATGACATAAACTGATTTTGTAGGGACCAAGCATTTTCTTCAGTTGAAGTAGAGTATAAAGAATTCAAATTATCCCACAAATCTTTGCACATTGATGTTGGGAGACCTTTCGACTACGTAAGGCTGCTTAGGTTAAGTAAGATAGTGGCCCTAGCACTATCATTCATATCCATTAACCTTTCATCAGTAGTTGTGCTATCAATTTTGGTAATAATGGCCCTTTTAACTTTTTCTTTGACCAGAATACACTCAATTTTAGTTTTCCAGTCCTGGAAATCATCCCTTCCATTAAAGGCACCAAATTGATTGTTCATGATAACACACAGGAGGTAGCACAAACACAATCGGGAAGACGCAGGAGATCACAACCGAGAGCACAGACAACACACCACACCCAAGAAAACAGGGAAAAAATCCCTATCTTGTGGTTGACAAACCAAAGGCTTAAAGTGTTGAGGATTTCTCAGTTCTCAGCACAGATGAGTCTGTGGAGCAGAGGTTCACTCAAGACAACCCAAGGTTAGTTTTCCAAACAAGTACTGACTTTACAAGTCAGAAACTCACAAGACTTAGTGAGTTTTTTCAGATGAACATCAAAGAAAGAACACGCTGGAACAGAAACTCAAGAAACAAGGAAAATCACAAGAAACCACTGTAACCTTTGTATTAACCTCGCTATCCAGGCTACGCACGAGGAGACACTTTAAAGTGAATCGCATTTAATCGACCTTAAGCAAAGTTAACCTTTAAGCTTTTGAATGCTTGAGTTACAAGGAATTCAAGTAATAACACAAACCAAAGCGGAAGCGACACGAAACAGATCGCAAGATACTCAAACACGAACAGATTAAACCACAAAACACCAAACCACGTAACATAGCTCGGGACACAAACCCCAGGACTCGAGAGAAGGGTTTCACCTCTTTACAGAGCCGACTCTCCCTGTGGGGAGGCTGGTCTCACTGTTTTCCTTGCTCGTCGGGAGGCGAATTTGCTTGCCGATGGCGGCGGGGTGAAGGAGGTGAGGTCGGAGGTGCCCGGGCCAGGTCACCGTGGCTCGATACCAATGTTGGGTATCTTCGCCAGCGAGGTTCACCGCTTGATTCCGACCTTTCGCCAACTTCACTTAGTGCTCAAGCACTCTGAAACCTTAAGCTTATCTTTTCAAGACACACGAACAGATCTCAACAAATGGGAAAAGGTGTCCTCGGACACAGTGGCTCAGATTTTCCCACTCGGCGGTACAAACACTCCGGCAACAACAGATCTAGGGTTTTCAGTAGGTGGAAGGGTAGGAAACAGGATGAAACCACTCGAGCTTTACAGACTACCAAACAGGAGACCTCAACAAAGGAATCCGGCAGCCACACTCTCTCACAAGACACGGGACACCTTCTCAGAGTAAACAACAGGATAACCTCTCTATGGTTTCCAAAAGACTCTGCATCACGGAAGGGTAGGGGGAGGTATATATATGGAGGACGCAGGAGGAAGCACGGGTAGCCATTAATGGTGGTGAAGAGCTCAAGAGAGCTTGAGAATGGTGGTGGGAGATGCGGAGGAAAGCGAGGAGGGGGAGAGAGAGGCGCAGCCTCATTGGGTTTAGGTAAAGTGAGGCATCGGGAAAGGGGAGGCGGTAGGTTTAGGTAATGGGGTGGTGGGCTAATGGGCTGGTGGTGCAGTGGGCAGTGAGAGAGGATAAATAAAAGATATATGGGCCAACATCCCACATGTATGTAGATTATTAACAAATAAATTCTACTCTCTAATGTTGTTGATACATTGCTGAAATATAATTATACATTTACGTATATCGTATGATACATTATTGGAACACAAATGATATTTTCATTTTCAAGTTCAGATGATTGTCATTATTATGATTCTATTCGTATTTTTATTCTTTGATTATAAATTATAGTTAAACATTAAATTTTGATATAATTATTATAGTAGCAGGTGATTATTTTGTAAATGAGGAAGACCAATCTAATGTTGACAAAGAACAAGTTATCACAATTGTGCCTGACAACTGTGATGGTAATGAGGATACTTATGCTGAGACAGAACCAACAATTGTACTCTATGAAGGTAATACGCTCATGTTACTGTAAATTATGTATTTTGTAGTGTTAGTGATACTTTTCAATATGAAATAGAACAACTCAATATATAGTTATATAGAAGAGTGTTACATTTGATACAATAATTTTAAATTTTCTAGGTGATATTGCATACTTATCTGATTCTTTAATTGGGTTGAAGAGAAAGAATCTTGAAGATATATATGATGTCTATTGTAATCATGCTCCTCAGATTGGATTTAGTGTCAGAAAAATCAACTTCAAAATATAATGTTAATAAGATGTTGGTTCACAAGTGGTATATGTGCTCATGTGAGGGAAACATAGTTGATCATACTCAAATAGATCATTTGAATTTGTATATTTAAGATTAGTATATATATAGCCATAGGATCGTTATAATACAAACAATGTTTCCCTTATAAGTATTTTAGCAATATAAGTAAATAAGTAAATTCATCTCCATCATCCATTTGTCATTGATCAATGGTTCGAATCCATGAGATTATTTTTGGAGTTATCACAATCTCTATAATTAAAATGGGATGAGTTATTATTTTCGTAATATTCTATAATTACCATTATAGCCTAATTTGATTTAATCACAATCACACATCTTCAAAAATCAATGGTGAAAATTTGTTATCATTTCTCATTTTGAATGTGTTTTATTTGAACCAAATCATATATATATATATATAATTTTAGTTTAAATGTAAAAAAGCAAAACAATGAAAAAAATCTATTTGAAAAAAAAATTTAAAAATAATTTGTTTGAAAAAATATATTTCAAAGAAAACATGGTATGATAATATTGAATGTTTTAGCAGAATATTGAGTTAATAATACTATGACAATATAGATACAAATTAAATTTATTTTTTAAATTTTGAAATCTGTTTGAAAAAAATATTAATATGATAAATTGATGTGTTAATTTTCATGACTATTTAACTTTTTTAAAACATTGTTGAAATAACGATAATGTTCTTTTTTATTTCACGTGTTTCTGTTTTTAGTGAAAGTAGGAAAATATAAAATTGTATAACCGAAAATAATGCCCTAGTCAAACTACGACAATTACACAAATTACTAAATTAGCATATGATAACTTCGCTCTCCTTACAAACAAGATAAAAACTTGAGTGAGCTTCGTCTCATCGTGAGCTCACCCTTATTTTTTGTTAAAATAATTATATATTAATTATGATTAGTAAGAATAATTAGATTTTATTAATTCATAATTAAAGTTTATTAATTTTTAAGTATAGTTTATTAAGTCATAATTATTATTTATTAATTCAAAATTAGGGTTTATTAATTTAAAATTAGGGTTTATTATTCAAAATTAGGGTTTATTAATTCCAATTAGGGTTGATTAATTCAAAATTAGGGTTTATTAATTCAAAATTTAGGTTTATTATTTAAAATTAGAATTTATTAATTCCAATTAGGGTTTATTAATTCAAAATAAAGATTTATTAATTCACGATTAGAATTTATTAATTCAAAATTATTATTTATTAATTCATAATTATGATTTATTAATTTATAATTAAGATTTATTAAATTAATTAATTTTAATTAAAATTAATTTAATATTAATTAATTAAATATTAATTAGGGATGGTCTCCTACAAGCCCCTACAAACAATGCAACAGCGATTGAATGAAGGAAAAGGAAAAACAAAATGAAAGAAAAGAAATAGAACGGAGAGAACCATACTTCATAGGTGCACCGTGCATCCTTCCATAGAAATATTTTATTTTATATTCAAAGCTTAAATTACAAGGTTAATTCACACAATAATAGATTCCAATTAAATAATTCATTGAAAAACTGGCCTACTTGAAAATTGAAATGATGACTTTCTAACAGGTGATTATATTTATCAATTATGTTCTTTTTTTTTGTCTGTATAAATACTTTAGAGCAATTATTAAATAAATCTTAAATTATTTGGTTTATTTCAAATGCATTTCGAATTTTCAATAATATAAATAAAAGACTCAAACTATTAACATTATAGCAAAAATATCTCCTAACGTGTTTGATTGACGGAATACTAACTAGGATTAACATATGACAAAAACGTAGTTGTTTTCACCAGAATAATTTCACTTAATGATGGCTCTATTTAGTCATCATTTTTTGTAATCACAAATATATTTGATTTTTTTTGTTTTGGTTATTAGTTGATGACCATCAGATGACGAATTTGATGCGAAGACAGTAACTATGAACACATTTGGTGGGTTTTTTTTTTTCAATTATTGGTGAACATCCGATTGCACATGATATCTCTTATTTACGTAGTTAATGTTTGTGTCTGATTGAATATTAAATTTATATTTTGTAGCTACATCTATTTTGTTGATGTAGAATTTGGATGATTTTTGAGTACTTAAAGCTTTGTGAAGAATCATTATAGTGTCTCATAAATCTACAATTGATAATATATCTTGAAATTTTTACTAAATATGAGATTAGTATTTTAGACTTATGAGGTTATTTGTTGTCATCATTTCTATTGGTAAAAAAGTACATGATGACTCATTTTATCAGAGAAAAAATTGGCTTTTATGGAACTTGAATTACAATCAGATTATTGTTTCTACAACAAAAATTTAAATAAAGTATTGTATAATGTAAGCCCCATTAGTATCGTGTCTACAAATTTATTATCACGGTCCTTGAAAATCTTCATGAAAACCATTACTTAGAAATTTTGTACTTTTTTTTTGTCATTAGTCCTTTATCGAATCTCGTAAAATAACATTATGGTATATGACACATAAAGTCCACTTCTAATAATATTCATTAAACTATTGAAAGCATAAGCTCATTTTTGTCACGTAAAAATCTCAGTCATCATTTTGTTAATAAAAAATATTAGAAATACATTTTTGGTATAATGTCAATAGTTCGGATCTTTTATTGATATTACTGAAAGTTCGTAATATATTTGAGACAAATCAAATAATTTAATATTTAATCCGATAATTACCGATACTTTATGGCCCAATGTTAAATAATATTAAAATACAACCTAAAAATAGATTCGTTATTACCAAAAACTTATATAAAAAGCAAGCCAAGTCTAACCTAAAACCTATATATAAGAAATAATTGTCGATTTCTTACCACCGCTTTCGCCCCCAATCCACCTTGTTTTATGGTCTCACTCTTGTTGGCCAAAATCGCGTGGCTTTGACTTTTCTACAAACCTACACCACAAGCTCCCAATGTGTGTTTGATTGAACTGGCATTTCAGGCAACAAGAAGATGATGGAACTTGGTTTGTATTATATGTAAAATATATTATTATTCAGCCAAATTATACATATAATTGCCTCTCGTATAATTATGGAAAATCGAATTGTTCAACTAAATTTCATGTGTCAGTCTTATTTAATAACTGATGAAGTTTACAATAGTTCAATATATTCAGGACTTAAACAACAAAACAAATAGATGCATATATATATATATGTGTGTGTGTGTGTGGCTTTGAGTTATTGTCATACTTTTTCAGTCCAAGTTCATTCTTGTTGGATTAAAGGAAATCAATTAATTGCTCTGCCACTCCATTTTTACCAAATTTTTTGTATAAATTTATAACTGATAAATATATTTATCAGGTACAAATAAATAATTTATAGTGATCAATTACGGTAAATGAGACATTACGGACATAATTTAAAATATAACATATCAAAATATCGGATAGTTTGATGTAAACAAATAGAACTACTCAATATTAAGAAATAAAGGTGACATTTCTTGAATAAAAAACGTATAGCACAAAGTAATTTCGTTAATCGCAGAGGACCCAGGCTTGTAACAACTAATGAAATAAAATAAAAATAAAAATATTTGTTCTTAGAAAATAAATTTATTATGCCTTTAATATATTTAAAATGAATTAGATTTATTAAGAAAATATACAAAAGTAGTAAACATCAACAAATTTCTAACTGAATAAATTACAGGATTATAATTTATGGGATTATTTAATCATAATATAATGTTACAAAATGACCAACCAAATATTAATATTTGTTTCCATCATTATAAAATTGTTATAACACATAACTATATATAAGTTAGAAATTGCAACTGCTTGTTAATCATTATTCGATATATAAATAGCAACATATCAATTATCAAAATAGTGAGAACATATTTTTGTATGATAGTCAATTGAAAATTCGTTGGATGATGGTAATGAAAAATCCATTTGACAATTATGAGTGTATTTTTATTGTTTTAAACTTTGTCAACATTTGGCTTCTATGTATGTAATAGATTATGGGAAATGAAGGCTCCAATGAGAAGGGGGTCGAGGTTTAGAAGAATAAAAAGGCGTGTTAGTAATTTTATTTTATTTTGAATTGAAGTATGTGTTAGTATTGGCTAGCAAATTCTTTTTTTTCTTTTCTATTTATTTTTCCTACTAGTTTAATTTTGTGAAAAAAAAAAGAAAGGACAAGGAGTATTTGGTGTGTGTTATATTGTTAATTTCAATGTCTAACTTTTAACGTTATGGACTTAGGGATAGTAATGGGTCGGATTTGGATCGGATCTGGCTAGGTCCAGATCCAGATCAGATTTTTATTGCTTTGGTCTGAATCCGATCCAGATCCATTGGGTCCAAAAAAATTAGATCAAGATCCAGATCCATAAGATTCACAGGGTCCAAGGTCTAGATCCGATCCATATGTTTTCGCTTCTAAAATAAATTCTAAATCAACTATAATTTACAGTAACATCATAATAATCTAAATACACAATAATACTATAATAATTATTTAGAATTTATACAATTATCACTATATTGGAAGACGTTAGTTACAAATTTACTATAAAGTAGGAAACAACGAACAACTCAATCGTCGGTGGTGTAAGTGGCGCGATCCGTCGTGAATACCGATTGATACATAATTGAGAGAATTTGAAATGAAATCGGGAGCATATTTGTTTTGGAAGACTTTGAAAAAGAAAATTAAAGAGTTTTAAGTTGGAATTATGTATTTAATTATAATAAAAATAATATATATATATATTAAATGGATCTGCGGGCCGGATTTGGATCGAATCCGGGTTTCAAAAATTAAATCTCAGATCCAGATCCGAAATATGGGAGTAGGATCCAGATCCGGTCCAGATCCATCGGATTCAATTTTTTAAGAATCCAAATCCTGAAAAATAAATATGAATCCATGATCTGGATCGGATCCAAGATCCATTGCCATCTCAATATGGACTTTGGTGTATTTGGTTTTCCCTATAAGAGATTATAGGAACTGAAAGCTATGGATGAAGATGTTATGACTTACAATGATAAATTAAAAAATCACCAAAATTGAGGTCATCTCTTTACGTCATCAGCTTATTTACCAAATTCATTTATAAAATAATGCCACAATACGTTAAGAAAATATCGTCATGGCTGAATTGAGCCTATCAGACAGACGCCCTCTCTCTCTTCTTACCAAACATTTTCTCTCTCTAGCCAAAACCCCCTGTCTCTGGATCAAGGTTTCTATACATTTACGTGCAATCCAATTCGTACAATCGGCTATTCGTATTGCTTAATATTCAATTATCGGCGAAAACATTCGTGAAGAATAGCGCCGCAATTTTCGGATATATATGTATTTGTGTGCAGTGACTTGGTCATGATGGACGGTCGAACCGGTTTTTCCGACTCGAATGACGTCAGCGGCGTAAGCAGCAGCACGTGCTGCGCCGGCGTCGCCAACGGGTCGTCACCGTCGCCGGCGCACTACCAATTGCCGCCGGACGTCGCCGCGCTCAGACGCCTATCCGACACTCTGGAATCGATATTATTCGACGCGTCGGCGCCAGACTTCGATTTCTTCGCCGACGCGCGGCTAGTCTCCGCCTCCGGCAGAGAGATTCCCGTCCACCGGTGCTTATTGTCGGCGAGGAGCTCTTTTTTTAAGAATTTGTTTGTTAATAGGAAAGGAGATACGAAATTGGAGTTGAAGGAGGTGTTGAAGGACTGCGATGTCGGCCACGAGGCGTTGGTGACGGTTCTTGCTTACATGTATAGCGGAAAAGTTGGGGTTTCGCCCAAGGATGTTTGCTTTTGTGTTGACGATGAGTGCCCGCATTTGGCGTGTAGGCCTGCGGTTACGTTCATGGTGGAAGTTATGTATGCGTCATTTGTCTTCCAGATCAATGAATTGGTTGCCAGGTTTCAGGTACTGATCTCGATTTCATCTATATAGTTAATTTTTTCGAGTAAGTATTTTATCTTGTCTTTGTGAATTTGTTATTCATTGTTAAATTGTATGTGTTTTTGTATTGAACTTGCAATTGATGTGTCGGGATGTTATATTATCCAAGAAGGACTACATTAAGGTAATTCATTTTGGGAATACAATTGTACTCCAATTTTGTTTGGAACTAAGTGGAGTGGTTGATTCTCCTCTAGCTGTGGGTTGTTCTTGTGTTCCTCTGGTTGATTGACTGGAGAGGAATTGTAGATATTGCTATGTAATTAATGTTTTCTTGTATCAGCAAGTAGCTCCATTGGTTTAGGGACTAATACGTATGTTCATGGGTCTGTCTTGAGCATGTATCCTGGTCTTAGACTCTTAGCTACTGCATTCATTGTTTATAGTTTCGAAATCATACCTTTTGATTTGGCAGTGAGACAGGATGGAGTAATTTGAACCGCCTTCAGGAAGTCAGTTTGATACAAAATATATTTTTGAGCTGTAGTTGAGCGAGCTCAGTTTGAACATGTTTAGTTGTTTCTAGTTTAAAACAGAAGTGTCTGATTCAGCACTCAGACCTCTGGGCTTCTGTAAGTGCCCCTAATCAATTGATTTTGATACAGAATAAGTTTATAAAGAATTAAAGGCAAAAAGCAATTTTACATTATCCTAAAATTGTTTAGGTATTGTTATGTAGGTATACAAGAATGCAAGGCTATTCCAAAGTTCGATGCGTAATTAATATTTAGAATATATTCAGAAACCAGAGTTTTATTGTTTTCCTTTTTCTCTCGTGGAATCATATTTATTTATCTTAATTTCTATACAGAGTAACCTGATGGACATTGTTGACAAGGCTACAGCAGATGATGTATCCATTGTTTTATCAGTTGCAAATATGTGCGGCCCATTGTGCGAAAGTTTGCTTAGGAGGTCCATTGAGATTATTGTCAAGTCAGATCTTGATATCATAACTCTTGATAAAACATTACCTCAGCACCTCGTGAAACGAATTAATGACTCACGGATACAACATGGATTACAGTCACTTGAAAGCAAAATTTTCCCTGATAAACATGTTAAGAGAATACACCGAGCTTTGGATTCCGATGATGTTGAGTTAGTCAGAATGCTACTCAAAGAAGAGCACACCGATCTAGATGATGCATTTGCGCTGCACTATGCAGTTGCTTACTGCGACTCAAAAACAACAGCAGAACTACTTGACCTAGCAATTGCTGACATAAACCTCCGAAATCCGAGGGGATACACTGTCCTTCATGTTGCTGCAATGAGGAAAGACCCAAAAATAATTGTATCTCTGTTGACTAAGGGAGCTAGACCATCTGATCTCACTTCAGATGGCAGAAAAGCCCTTCAGATCTCTAAGAGGCTTACAAAGGCTACTGACTATTATAGAAGTACAGAAGAAGGAAAAGCAACTCCAAAGGATCGGTTGTGCATAGAGATCTTGGAGCAAGCTGAGAGACGAGATTCATTGCTAGGAGAAGCTTCAATGTCTCTTGCTATGGCTGGCGATGATTTACGCAACAAGTTACTTTATCTTGAAAACAGAGGTAACTCACACTATTAGTTCGGATACATCCTGTTGAGTTATAGTTTCCGACTTTATATTTGGGGGTTAAGTGGTGCTTGGCAGTGGTTGAGTTGTAATGGTAGGGTTTGGGGAAGTAAAAGAAGATGAGAAATAGAAGGAAAGAAAAGAAAGATGGGAAGGAAGAAGAAGGTAAACAGAGAAAATAAACAAAATAAGATTTTTGATACATGAACAGACTTGGTTTTGCCAGTCTTTTTCTACAATATGGTTAAATTTAAAAGTATAGGGAGAGCCCTTTGCCTTCTTTTATAGAGGTAGCTCTTTTGTCATCTTTCTATTTCACATGGGGTTAAATTGGAATTGTACCTTTATAATTGCGATACAGCCTAAAGATGATAAGTGAATTTTCTCTTTCTAACTAAATGGTTCTTTATTCAAGGAACATATGTGAAAATATTCCATAATGAAAAAAATTACTGGGACTATAGCTTTGGACTGGACGGTTCATCACTTTACTTACATCCCCCACCTAATTTCTGGGTATACCTGAAGCACAATCTGCATTGCTTCATTCTAAGAGCAAAGAGACATCTGCATATATCTTTGTATGCATACAAGATTGGCTGATTGAGTTTGTGTTGTAATAAGTCAAGGAGATGCTTTGCTTTCTGTAGAAGTCTCTCACAATTGCAAGTATGTAAAATTCGAACATGTACTTTGCATGTTTGTGGTTTTTGTATTGTAGTAACTTGTGTAGACTATCATGGTGGGAGTTAAAACTGATGATTGACCTTTCAGTTGCATTGGCGAACCTCCTATTTCCCATAGAAGCTAAAGTTGCCATGGATATTGCCCAAGTTGATGAAACATCTGAATTCCATTTAAACGGAATAAACAAGAATACTGCTGGTTCTCCAAGGGCACAGGTTGACTTGAATGAAGCACCTTTCAAGATCAAAGAGGAACATTTGAATAGGCTGAGGGCCCTCTCCAAAACTGGTATATTGCAGCTTATTTTCTTTTGAAAGACTTTTGGTTGACTCATCATGATTACTGGAAACTACTCAAGTTTAGAATTTATCATACAGATACCTTCCCGTGTACTGCAATAATCTTTCACATAAAATTGCAATTGGCATGTAACTAATCGTTAGCAAAGTTTCTTCAAGTAGAATTAATAAGCTTTTGGTAAATACAATCATGAATTGATAGAATAAATTGCAAACTTGTTACTGTTTGCATTTCTGAGCTAGGATACTAAGGATTTTGTGTGTATTTACTAGCAAACTTATCAATTTACTCGTTCTTTATATGTATGTAGTGGAACTCGGGAAGCGCTTCTTCCCCCGTTGTTCAGCTGTGCTGAACAAGATCATGGACAGAGATGATTACCCTGAGATAGCTAAGCTGGGGAATGGTGTCCCTGATGATTGTCCTTTGAAGAAGAAACGGCGTATGGAAATCGAAGAAGTTTTAAGCAAGGCATATACAGAAGACAAAGAAGAGTTCGACCGCACAATGAACATGTCCTCGTCTTCTGCTTCGCCATCTGCTGGAATTTTGAGACCAAATGGTACGCTCCCGTCCAAAAGCTAAAACTTGTAACGAACGCAGTATAGACCCTTTTATAATTTTCTTCATTTTCTTCCACAATTGTGCATCATACTTTCTTAAACTCTGATTAATTTACAGGAAAAGAATTAGGTAGGAGCGTTTTCTCCGGTAATTTAGTGACTGTCTTTAAATAGTGAGCATAGCACAATGTCTTGGTATAATGTGTACATATCGAATATGTAATAACAAATCAATACTATTGATTGGTCGGCAATGAATTACCAATCTCATAACTGTGCTTGTCTTGTTAAATGGAGGCTGTAATAACTTATCAGAATGCTTGAGTTGTGGCTGTGATTAACCCTCGATCTGTAAAGATTTATAAATCGCATCATTCATTTGCCCACTTTATGAGGAAAGCATTTGACGCGTGGCTATCATTGAATTGTAAGGCTTAAAGCCAATTTTCTTTGTTTGAACTTTCTAGTAAAATGTTGACAAACAAAACTTGTATTTTGGAGTTTAGTTAGAAAAGGGGGTGTGTTGGATGAAGTGGGAGCCAACAGACCTCTTTCTACGGGGTACTAGCCTAGGCATGGATATACACGTTTTGCTCCTCCAACTAACCTCAATTTGGATTTGTTGTGGGCGCAGCGCATCTTTTTTTGGTTAATCCCATTTTGGAATTTGGAGGGTTTTTTTATTATATTTTTCTCCATTAGTGGCTTGTAATCGTTATAGACTTACAGTTGTTATATCTAAATCATTTTTACAAATACTTGATTAGTTATTGATTTGCACATACATGTGTAATTGTGCGTTAAGAATAATTGGTTACTATTTTTGTCCGTTCAACCAGATCGCTTGCCACTTTTAGTTCACCGACAATTTATCATGTGGCTAGCACGCGCCAACATTTCTATTTTTAAGCCCATCTTATTTGAAAAAAAATGGATTTTGACCATTCATTGATAATAATTCACAAACTAGGTTGGTTTTAAATTAATAGAATTAGAAAAATCTCTATTTGATCATTTTCTTTTATATATATATATTAACATGATATTCTGATAAAAAAATATAATATCTTAAATATTTGCAAGGTAATGTTACCAATTCTCAATTAAAAATTATTAATTTCTAATTAGAATTTGTTAATCCCAATTCACTCTCAAGGAAAGAACTAGGAGCCAAGATAGGGGATCTCGGGCGAGATGCCCGAACGATGATGTAGCTACCGTACACCGCCTAATCCCTATTACTAACTTTCTTGCTTACTGTTCATTCGGTGAGCAAGGCAGTGTGAATCAAAGGATAAGCGAGAGCTCTCCGTAATCTATCAAGTCAGTGTTCAAGACTCCGATAAGAAACCTTCTTTAAAGCTTCTTTCTATCCTTCTAGTCTAGAATAGAAAGAGTTTGAGGGAAAAAGGAAAGAGGAGAAGCAAGCAGGGGTTAAGCCTGATCTTTATATATGAGTAATCGCAGTAGAGATCAAAGTAGATTGAATTCATCTTCTAAAAGAAGAGTCTATATACGCGATTTCATTATGAGTTCACCCATTTTTGAATAAGTGCATAAGGGTGCATTCCCGGGTCTCATCTTCATTACCTAAAGGTGCGAAGCGAAAAAGTTCATTTTTCATTTTTCATCGAGATTGAGTTAGTGTTCAGTTTACGACACCTCTTCGATCAACTCCGAAAACATCAACTCAAGATGAACCCAGGCAAGCCACTCTCTCACAGAAAAGCTAAGTGAGGAGTCACATTGAGAGATCTTGACAGTTGATAAATGCCACGGCCAAACTAATCTAAACCCAAGTTGGTGAGAAAAGGGCTCATCCACATTAAAGTGGGAAGAAGACTCGGCCATCGACTTTATCTCAGTAGAGGAGGCAAAGACACTATAGCGCCCCAATACTCACAAAGCGAAGTGGGAGCCGGGGACGCATAAGAGCCTTGACATGACCTTGGATCACTAACCCAATAGTTATGGTTTTTCTGATTCGCATTGATAAAAGAATAAGCGACTTGAGCGATCATAGATGATTCAATTGGTTAGTTTGCGTCTGATAAGGTAGGCACCCCTAACTTCATCCCAAAAGAACGCTCAAATGGGAAGGTTTGGACCCAGCCTTATATCCAGCCCAGGATAAGCCTCCGCGGGCGATGTGGGATGCATCATCCCAACCCCCATAAGACTCGACCGCCTCAGTCGGCGATCTGGCGAACCCTATGAGACACCGACCCAACGGAAGGTCAGCTCTGATACTAAATGATAAGGTGGGCACCCATAACTTCATCCCAAAAGCGCGCTCAAGGGAAGGTTTGGACCCAGCCTTATATCCAGCCCATGATAAGCCTCCGCGGGCGATGTGGGATGCATCAGCGTCCGTACTTGCTTCCCCTTTTTTCCATCCTTTCTTGTTCACTTTCACACACATGCTTCATGCTTTCTTGCCCTCAACCAAAGGGCAATCGTGGAATGAGCAAGTACATAAGACAAAAGAAGGTTGTAGTGGCGCTGGAACATCTCCATGTTGAGACTGATATCCAGATGAAAAGGACGTGAGTGAATCAGAGGGAGCGGTCGATGCTCTTGAACTTGATAGATATGGCAAAAGCCCTTATAAAAGGGATGATTTGTAGATCGGATCTCGTCTCTTAGAAAATGCCATCGACTGCTTTGAAAAGTCCGTCCTATAATGGTGACTAAACATATGGTATTGAATCGAACTAAGAGATGGTGCCGTACCAACGGTCACGGTTAGTAGGGGTGAGCATTCGGACGGTTCGGTTCAAAACCGAACCGAACCCGAAAAACTGATTTTTTTAAAAACTCAAACCGAACCGAACCGTTTTACATATCTAAACCGAATCAAAACCGAATCGAAATATTCGGTTTGGTTCGGTTCGGTTCGATTCGGTTTTAACCGAATTTAAATTATAATTAATATAAATATTATAATATTTATAATATAATATATATATATATATAATTATATATATAAATATATATAATATTAACCAATTTAAATATTAATAATATAAAAAAAAATATATATAAAATATAATAAAAAAAAATTCGACCGGTTCGGTTTGAAAACCGATTTTTTTCCCTAAACCGAACCGAATTAATTTTGGTTTCAAAATTTTGAAACCGAACCGAACCGCTAATTTCGGTTCGATTCGGTTCGATTTTTGCTCTCCCCTACCGGTTAGGCCAACAAACACGATACTTCTATGGTAGCATAATCAATCAGCTTGATCAAAGAGGAATTCAATCCAAACTACGAAAACCTTGATTTAGATGGTCAATGATGAACTCGTTTCAAATAGTATATAAAACGAATTTTGGATTTAGCTTTGGATTAAGAAAAAAATTTAATTAATAAACCTCTCATATTTAACGCCCAATCTAAGCATTCTAGAAAAGCTGAATATATATGGCAAGATATGTATATGTATTTACAAGAAAGATGAGCATCTAAATACTAGCAAACGTTACCAAGCCTTATAAACATTGATCTCAAGTAGGAATGAGAGAGAGAGAGACTCTTATAGTTATGCATCAAGTAGATTCACAAGAACCAACTATCTCCACCACGCCGTTGGCCGGCTCTGCAATTAGCTCCTCCAATTCCGAAACTATATCCGAATGTTTCTTAGTTTCCACATTGCACTCTCCCTCATAAATCACGTCGTCTTCCATCAATTTCTCCCACAAGATCACATTCTCCGGGCAGATATCAAAGCCACCCAGCTTGGACATGGTGCCCGACTCATCCGCAGAGAATGACTGCATCTCCGCTTCGATCATCAACTCTTCCTCAACATTCTTCTCATCATCAATACTCGCACCAATAAGCTCCTCCACATCTACACCTTCAGAGGCAAGTCTCCTCTTCTTCAAGCCTCCGCAACTCAATGCTCTTCTCATCTCCCCTCTCTCAATCAAATACTGCAAAAACATAGAGTTCTTCAGAGATTTGATCATGAAAACGACCATATGCTTCTGCTTTGTCTCAGTGACACGGATACGCTCTCTAATAGCAGCCATATCATGCATTGAACTCTTGTTTTGCTGCTTCAGCTTCGAGATTTCTGCTCTGAATGCGATGTGGTCGTTCCTCAGTTTTTCTAGCTCTGCCTCGGCTCCGTGATTGGTGGAATCCATTGAAGACTCCGGAGTTCCTTGCTGTTGAGACTTGCTCTTTCTCCTTGTCATATGCTTCAGCAAGTGTTTCTTCCCCTGCTCGAAGCCTTCACTCGCGAACTCCCACCTATCTGGGTTGATCTTCCTGAACCGCTGTAGAAAATCATGACATTCATTAAAATAAGAAGGCAAAACTTATGCATCAGCCCTAACTAAATCCGGATAACGTTCTTATTCCCTATTATACTTTATTAATTAGAATTAAAATTTAATTAGGGCGGTGAATACACCAGAGCGTCCCTCAAACAAGACAAACATGGCCTCAAATCTATCAGCTACAATGCGAGAAAATAGCAAAATTGCATAGTTTTACAAAATCTAACTCGAAGAATTCGAGAAAAGCAGTGTTGGGACCAAACATTGTCCAAATTATCAATAAGCAAATGTTTGAATTTCACTTTTGAGGAAAAAGAAAAGCTACATAATAATTAAAGCAATCGTTTAGAATAACTCAGAAAAAGAGTACATTCCAAATCATGTCGAAACTTAAAACCCAAGGGGAAAAAAGAAGAAGATGAAAAACATCATATGATGTATTCAAATCTGCAAAATACATAAAAAATAAGTACTATGATATAAAATATTCTTTCAAATGCCCAAAAGGAAATGAAACCAGACAAAACAAAACTTTGTCAAGCAATAAATGAAATCGAACAGATCCAGTAAAAAAATAGGTATTGGAAGAAATAAAATGCTTAAACACTCGCAATTTAAATTTATAACAACAAAATACACATTAAACAAAACAAATCAACATCCAAAAGAAACAAGCACAGAGAGAGAGAGGGGGGGAGAGCGCGCTAACAACAAACACATGTGATTCATCTATTTTCTTCTGGAAACACACACGCAGACACAAATTATTATAAGCTTCGGTTAAAATAAAAATGAACAATAGTGATAGTGATACTCACATAAGTATTGAGCTGTCGAACAAAGCTAGAAAAATTGTTGTGCTTGAAATTTTTGGGCAGCAAATCGGCGGAGAATTTGTGAGGATCCCAAACCACGAAACTATCTTTTGTGAAGCTCCACGAAATTATGGAATCCGTCTCAGCGTCGTCCACCATCTCGAACGTCTTCTTCAAGAACGCCGACGGCCCATTCTCTCTCAGCCCCTCCATAGGCTTTGCACAGCCGCCTTCAACGTCTTCGTCGAGAAATATAAATGGCTCTTCTTTCACACTGACTAAGACTTCGTTGCTCTGCTCCGTGAACCCAAATCCTTCTTCTCCCACGCTCACCGTTTTTATCCCATTTTCAGCCATTTGTGCCCCAACAACGAAAAGGAACCTTCTGTGCGGAATACTAGTACATTTGTACCGCTAAAAGCTTATTCTATACACTCATGGCAAAGCAGCACCGAAGCGGTGTGTATGCGGTTGTGTGTGTGTGTGTGTGTGTGAGAGAGAGAGAGAGAGAGGAGGAGAGGGGTACTATAATTTACACATCCAAAATCACTTGTTTTCCCCCACCATTTGTACCCATAGTTTTGCAACAAGCGATGTAGATGAAATAAATCAATTTGAATTGACCTTAAATATTTGTAATAATTTTGGTTTCTGTTTATAATATAATATGCAATAAAGTATTTTAAAGAATCTGTGTCAATATTTACTATTTAGATAGAAATTTGGTGCGGTGTCCAAAAGTTAGCCAGAAGAGGAAAGGTTGATAGAGTGATAGAGCCAACAACCGCCATCATATTTTTCCATTTGTCGCATTTCCGAGCTGCCAAATATCAGTCTAGTCTAGGCGCACAATTTACCCATTCCAAAAGTAGGCCCCGCTTCAAAGAAATTGGTCTTATTCTGGTACGCTGAATTTTAATTAAATTAAATATAATAGATATAATAAAATTCTGCATGACTTGGTCCATTCCATTTCCTTAATTGAAATAAAAATGGACGTAAATTTTCTATAGACTCTAGTCTTAATGCCAAACAAGAAAAAATTATTCCACTGACTTATTGCTCGACTGACTTGGAATGAATATTGATTTCTTTCATGACTAAGGATATATTTAACATCATGTTGTCTAATAATGGTTAGCGATCAGTTATTAATTAAAAAATGTAAATTATGAGTTAAAAATAATTATAAACTTTAATAAGATATAATAATCTTAATTATCAATTATAAAATATTATAGAATAAAAACTAGAAAATGAGAAAATAGTAAAAAGTTAATAATGAACACGGATGGGATGTGAAAAAATAGAACAAATGATCCCGAATGGACTTTAATGATCGAATTATCTTTTAATTCAATAATTCAAAATTATTTAATTATCTTTTAGAAAAAATATAAAAGTAATTTTTTGTTACACATCACCTCCCTTCCCTCTCTCTCTCTCAAACAGGTTCAAAGACAGTGAAAGGCTAAGGCTCCATTCATCAGCCTTTCTATCCCCACAGCAATGACCTTCACTTTAACACACAAATACACACATCAATCCCGTGGCCTTATACGTAGATTTTAATAAATTGTTATAAATGTAAAATAAATGAAGATAATAAATAAATATGTTAATGGATAACGAGAGTAAAATACAGGTCATAAGTGGTATTTTTTTTTGTAAAGAAGTGAGTATAATTAAAGTAATAACTATGTGGTTAGTGTTTAAAAAGAAGGAAAGTTAACATTTTCTTTAGACGGAATTAAATTAACATTTTGTTGGGCGTAGAGAATAATTTATTTATAATTTTTCTCGGGAAAAAAAGTTGTATGTTTATATATTTTTCAATAAAATATATTAGGATTGTTTTCATAGCGATGTTACCGATCCAGCTATCAATCGATCGCAAATTGAGTTAAGCATTTTGCAGTTTCAAGCCATTAATTTATTAGATTCTGATTACACATTTGTGTAGGGTAGTGGCCCTACTCCAACAATTCTTACTCTCATTTTGGGCTGTATCCATCGCACACATCAGGCCCTAAAATTGAAAGTTTTCAGATGTGCAGGAAACGCCTACAATTAGTTCAATAAATAAAATAAAAATGGAAAGGAATTTAGGGGTTGTAATTATAACTTATAACATATTCCCTCCATCTCACAATTTCCTTCTTTTAAATATTCGAATATATATTTTAGTAAAAGTTATTGAGTGTATTATGAGTGGAGTAAGAATTCCATATTAATATAGCGTTAAATTAATTAATGATGGACTATGAATGGTAAAATATGTGAATAAATGATATTAAAGATAATAAATAGAGATTATTTTATGGGATAGTTTCCAGAAATGAAATAGAAATTTGAGGGACGTATCAAAAGAGAAAACTAAGAAAAAAAATTAAGGGACGAAGGAAGTATTAAATATATGAAATAACTAGCAATTTCAAATTGGACTAAATTATTATTAAACTATAAACTTAACATTTCTTTTATTATTCATTTGGTCTCTCTATATTATTCAATTATATATTTAACTAAAAATAATAACCAGACATGCACCTGTTGCACCCATAACTTTTCCAATACCTTATGGCAAAAGATAGGAAAATAGAAAGAAAATATTATTCTATTCATCTACAAAAAACTTACATTTAATTCATTTTTAGTCCCTCTACTAAAAAAATTATATATTTTATTTTTGAAAACATTAACTCCATAACTTTACTATTAATATACTCATTTACTTATTATAAAGCCACATAGAACCTATCTTTTTATCCATATTATCTAGTAATATATTTATTTATTATCTATATGATCCATTTTTAATTTCACCATAAATTAATTAATTAATTTATTATTTTCACTTACTTTAAATTCATTATAATTTATTAAAATTCGTATCAAGTTTTTGATGTACATATGAATATAAAATTAACATACCCAATTTCAAAAATAAAATTATTAAAATTAAATTTGATAAATATAAAGAATCATTTTTACAAATGGCCAATTTAACACGTGAGCAATAATTTTGTTAATAATTATCCAATTTTGCTGAAAATTTAAAAAGTGATGTCTATAGTAACTTTAATGCAAGATTTTGCATATACAAATTTAATTGCCTGGGAACACCAAAAGCGAGAAGTGGAAAAGGAGGGAAAATCTATCAACCCTAAAAACCCTCTCTTGGTCTCTCTCTCTAAACTGCCTAACATTAGCAAGTGTTGATAGTTTTCGCAAGTTCGATTATCGGATAGTTCGTCATGGAAATCTCTAATTTTGGAAAGCGCCTGCTGCTTGACTTGGTGAATACTTGATTATTTATTGGTTAGAAAATAAGGGAGTTTCACATTAGTTTGTAGCCTTTCTTCAATCGGAGTCGAAAATGGCTCGGCTTCTTCGAAACTCTTCTTCTCTCAGACGCTGTTTGTTTTCTCAGTTGCAGGTTTAGTTTAACTCTGACTTATGCACCTTTTCACTTTAATTTCTCCGCCGTTATTGTTGTTTCATTTTTTCTAGTTGTTAGAGATTAAATTTGAATAAAGAAAATGGTAGTAAAGCTTTGTTAGAGCGCATTCTTTTCATGCATGTTCGATGTCTGGCCTATAATTCTATTTCGTTCCGTTTATTCTCTCACTTAAAGATTTACTGCATTTGCGCGGGCGCACATGCTTGTCAGAATCATGAGCCCGACAATTTTTTTTTTTTAATTCAAATATCCCTTTTCACCATTTCTTGAGAAAATGAGAAGAATATAATTATTCACTTTTAATGATTTTGTTTGTTTTTCTAGTTTGTATTTATTTATTTTTTCGGGTGTATTTGGAGGAATTCGAATTGTTTGGTTGGGATGAAATGGTATTGGCTAGATTGAACAAAATAATCATGGTGGTATTGGTTTGCAGGGAGATAGGAGAGGATTACTGGAAACTTCTACTCAGCTATGCTACTTTGCCACTAAAGGTACTGAAAGTTTCCTGTGATGTTTGCTCCCTGAATTTGACTCATCATTATTAACTTGCATGATACTCATTCCGTGACTTTGTCTACCATATTCGTTCTTTGATTTTGATGACACGAGTTTTAATAAATTGTAATGAGTGAGTGGAGATAATAATGAATAGAATAATGAGTAGTTGGATTAAAAGGTGTGCCATAGTGATAATAAATTAATATATTAATGTATAGTGGGAATAAAAAGGTGGGCCATGGTGGTTTATTTTGTAAATAAGTGGGTAGATTTAAGGTAAAAATAATGGAGGTGATGTTTCCAAGAAAAGAAAGTGAATGTTTTTTGTGGATGGACCAAAACGGAATCAAATGAACGTATTTGGTGGACGGAAAGAGTACTTCATTTAGTTAATATGCTTTGCATGTAGTTATTGAGTAGACAATAATATGTATATTTTACTTGTTTTCTTTTGTTGGTAAAGGTCCATTAAGGATAGTGCTACTACGTTTTCATGTATTGTACATTGCATTCAGTCTAGTTATGTAATAATGCTTTCCTTGCACATTAGGTTTATTCCATCACTAGTATATCTTGCTTTTATGTATATCCTTGTAGACCATGGACTCTAGTTAGACATTTGGATCACCAAATATATATGCTTCCACTGCTCCCCTTCTGTATCATATTGTGCATATAATCTGAATCGTTCTATCTTTTCCATGGGTTTGTATCGGGCTTGTGTTGATAAGGTTGGGTTTTGCTTTAATGATTGCTCAATGAGGAATTTGTCTCTGTATTATCCTTGCTTTTGCCTAGTTTGCTTTTGCTGTTTTCCTTCTCCCAGTGCTGTTATTATTGGTGTTTCTTTCCTCTTATATTTGAAAGTTTCATGAGTTTCACATAATTCCATGTCTAAAGGTAAAAAGAAATCAAAGGCAGATGCAAGTGATTCTGGTGAAGAGGGTATGTCAAAGAAAGATTTAGCTCTAAAGCTAGCTTTAGATCAGATAACTTCATCATTTGGACAAGGATCCATTATGTGGCTTGGCCGCTCAAAGTCTTATAGAGACACTCCAGTGGTCTCCACTGGATCGTTTACTTTGGATATGGCGTTGGGAATAGGAGGACTGCCGAAGGTATCAGATATACCAAAACTTGAGTTTGTTTTGTACTCAGTGTGCACTTTCAGATTTTCTTCCGAGACAGACTTGCAGTGGTCAAATATTTATCGTCTTAAACATATAAATTGTGCGTAATAGGCAGTTGGTGTCTGGCACATAAACTTAGCAAAAACTAAGATGTTGAATCTTGGCCAATTAAAGAATGGTCATTGGTCGAGAAACTAGGCTGGTTTATTCTTTGAGCTTGTCAATGAATATGCAAGCTATCATATCATTTTAAGCTTCCTTACTGCAATCTTATCATGATACCTTTTACTTTGCTAAGATCATTCTTGAATTGTCTGGGAGATAAGTGATAACTTTTCCCTGTAGCATAGACCTGCATAACCTTCGTGCTTCGCACGCCGCGGGTAGGGGCTTATCTATGTGATTCGCCGCACTTGCTAGCCCCTATCAGCTGATTTAAAAGTACACATAAACTCAGCTTTTCATGTTTGAGTATTTTATTAAATAGTCACGTTGTCCATTGTATGTATTTGGAGTTATAACAAAACAGAATTCTATAAGGGACGCGTTGTGGAGATATATGGGCCAGAAGCTTCTGGGAAAACGACCCTTGCTTTGCATGTGATTGCGGAGGCACAAAAACAAGGAGGTTAGTTTCACTACCCATACTTTGTTAACACAACGATTTGTTCTTGACCAAAATTCTTCATGTTCTCATCAGTTTTTTATGGGTTTGGCCCAGATGTATTTTTTTACATGATCTATATGTTATATTTGTTAAAGTTTTCAGTGATCAAACTCATTTATTTCTCCCATTTCAGGCTGTATAGATGTTAGGATCTCATTATTGTGGCGAAATGTTCTGACATATAATCTGGCTTGCATCTCTTCATTTGCTTTATCTGCACTTGTTTTTACTTTTTAGGCTGTCTTACAAAAGTAGTAATGTTATCCATTAAACCTTGTTTCATATTTCCCAAGTGATTATTTGATAAGTGGTGTTTATCTACATTTTTATTCATTCCACTTGAAAATCGTGAGTTAATGTTATTTAACACAATATTTGCTTTCTGTGCTCGTAATTCTTTTGAAGATTTTGTTTATTTATCAATATTATAACTAACACGCTTAAACAAGCACCCAAGGGCCAAGGCTCGCACGTCTGACTTGCAAAGAAAATTCCGTAACAAAATATTGATATGTCTTGGGAAATTGTAAAGAACATAATTAAGGTTTCATGGACTTCTTTTTACATAGAAGATAGTCCTTGTCTAATTAACTTGATTAGCTTATCAAACTAGGGTACCAGCTAATTGAATGGAAAGTATCCAAGGCTTAATGACTTGATTGGCTAAAGTTAAATTGCAATTTCATCTATGTGTTCTTGACACTTTAGGTGAGGATGTGAATAACTACATCTGTTGAAATGAACAAATAAAAGTTGTTAATTTTCTAAATTAAAGATCTATAAGATAGCTTCAATTCTCCCGCTTCAGCCTTCATTATACAAAAGCAAGTTCTCCCTTTACCCATGATCTATATAGTTCCCTTCTCATTTCTGGAACATTTGGAAACAAATCTTTAGATGGACCTAATGTGTGCCCCAAAAAAAAAGAAAAGAAAAAAAAACTAGCTTCTCAGGTGATGTCAACTACTAATCTAATCTGAAAATTGACAAGACAGTTTTTGAAATCTCTTAGCATTTTCTCAGGTCAAATTATTCCCAAATCCTGCAATGGGGAAATAATATTGATTCATTAAAAATTTGTAAAAAATCTCGCCTAGCTCCACCTCCAAAATTTTCTGAATTAACCCCATTGTATTCCAATATGGCTCCACCTAGCTACCTGATTAGGTGCTGGCTCCTATCTACTGACTAGTTAGCCGGGCTAGCATCTTGTATAACATTGTAACTGAGAATAAAACTCACAGATTAGGCATATGTAAACACTATGAAGTGGAAATGTAAACCAGACTTCACCTGGTCCTAATTTTTGTATGAACCTATAACTATTGGAGAAAACTAAAGCTGATTTCTGTGGAAATTACTGTAAGTTTCTGTTGGATTTTTTCCCCAGGAATCTAAACACATGTTTCGCTGTTAGCGATCTGGGATGATTCATTGTTGTTTCATCTAAACTCATACCTTTCTATCCTACAGCATAGTATCGAGACAGAGTGAAATAAAGACGTACTCAGCTATTTTTATGTGTAAACCGATATCTAAGCTTACTTTGATTAAAATATTCAAACTTTGAGAGAAATTAAAAAAGGGGGGCTGAATATGGCAGAAACGGTCATCTGTTAGGCAAGCTACAACTCAAAGGTGGAAAATACACGAATGAAGTTTGTGATGAGCTTATAAAAAATAATAATATGTCAACATATATAGTACTGCAACTTTCTTATTTTCATATTTCTTTATTTATAATGGAAATGCCATTGTTCTTCGTCCAAATTTATCCTTCTGCTTTCTTTGTCGTTTGCAGGCTACTGTGTCTTCGTTGATGCTGAGCATGCTCTTGATCCAACTTTAGCTGAGGCTATTGGTGTAGACACGCGAAATTTACTCCTATCCCAACCAGATTCTGGCGAGCAGGCTCTCAGTTTGGTGGATACCCTAATCCGGAGTGGTTCAGTTGACGTCGTCGTTGTTGATAGTGTAAGACAAATAGTTTCTGCATGTCTTGGTCATGAGCTAGAGATTGACATACTTCTTATTTGATTTTTTTTTATTCCGCTTTTTCCTTGCAGGTAGCTGCTTTGGTCCCTAAAGGTGAACTTGATGGTGAAATGGGAGATGCACACATGGCAATGCAAGCTAGACTTATGAGTCAAGCACTTCGGAAGCTGAGCCACTCACTGTCTCTTTCACAGACAATCTTAATTTTCACAAATCAGGCATTATTCTGATATATTAACTGGTTTTCGAATTTCTTAAATCTGTTCCCTACTTTATTGTCTAGTTGATACATATTTTTTTTAATAAAAAAATCATGATAAACTTTTAGATTCTTTAGGGCCTGCTTAAAGGGCAAGCTCAATAGTTACTTTTCTCCCTGATTAGCTACAATTACAATTAATTTTAGGTTCGAGCAAAGCTATCTATTACTGGATTTGGTGGTCCGACCGAAGTTACTTGTGGTGGAAATGCCCTGAAATTTTATGCTTCTGTACGCCTCAACATTAGGAGAATAGCGATGGTCAAGAGGGGAGAAGAGGTATGGAACTATGGATCTCTCTCATGTTTCTCGTAAATAACTCACCTATATCTAACAGTTTCAGTTGCATCTTAATAGATTCTAGGTCTGGTATTTCTTCCTAGGTGCTTGATTATGTATTACTTTTGGAAAATCTCATATCTAAGCATATGTGGTTGGTGTTTCTGTACATGCTGATTCCAATGAGCTTATAGCTTGCATTTAATGACTACCAAAGTGCAACAAAATCTTCACAATGGTTAATGAATTGTACTATCAATATTTGGAATATGTTGGACTTGGATCAACTATGTTGACACAGCCCTATGTTCCAGAATAATCAAACATCATGTGCAATGTTGTAAATCTAATTGCAATTGAAAGAATGAGTAGGATTATGTATCTATGGATTTTTACGCATGAATATCTAAATAATTTTTTTGAAATCACTTGTAAATATCCTGAATTATGTGAAAACACCACAGGGGTGTCTGGTTTGAGTGATTATGCTTGATTGATAAAACAATCATACTCTTATCACATATTTGGTTTGTATGATTAAGTCCGTGATGGATAATTAGGCCCGTGCTCTAATCATCCATTTGAGTGATAATTTATCATTCCAAATTTGGATTGATTATTTAATCCTCCTTCACTCCATAATGCATAATTAAAAAAAAGCACCCTTACCAAAATCATTTTTTGGTCATCTTTGTCTCAACCTTTTGTATTTTGCTATATCACAAGGGCAATTTTGGTATTATACTACTCCCTTTGTCAACGATAAGTGTATCACAATTGTTTTATTTGGAGTTCATGAAAAGTGTATTACATTCATTTTTGGGACACTAGTCCTTATTATTCAATCTCACAATTGTTCATTATTTACCAAAAAACCAGTTCCTACCATTCACAACACCCTATAACACATAATGGGACCATTTTTCCACTCAAACAACACCCACCAACAATTTTATCCGTGTCGCCCATAAGAGGGAGTACGTTTTAGTCATAATCCTTTAGTTTATCATACCCCATAATCAATCCAAACACAAGACTAAATAATTCAAATAGTCACATCCTACTCTATCTTATCAATCATATATATTCCATCCACCATACCAAACGCCCCCCGTGTGTATTAACATATATCTTGTATAAAAAGTTCTCCATGATATTTGTTGATTTTAATGAAGTTTGAAATTCTGTGCTGTAAAATGTACTTGTAGTGATTCCTCAATGCTAATGCAGACTATAGGAAGTCAAGTTGCTGTCAAGATTGTGAAGAACAAACATGCACCTCCATTTAGAACTGCACAATTTGAGCTTGAGTTTGGGAAAGGGATTTCTCGAGAGGCTGAGCTCATAGAGTTGGGATGCAAAAATAACCTGATCAGGAAGTCTGGCAATTCACACTTTCATATAAATGATCGGATTATTCATGGAAAGGATGCTTTCAAGATATACCTCTCTGAAAATATAAGTGTGAGAGATGAACTTATGGTGAAGCTAAGACAGAAGCTTCTAGATGGTGATCAAGACTGTGAAAAAGAATGTACAACAGGGAGCATAGATAACTCTGTTGAGGACATTGCTGCATCTGACACAACTGATGAGGAAACTAGTGCTGCTGCTGAGGCATAATACTCTCTTCATTGTGATTACAACTTAAGAGTTTGGTGCGAGAAATTTTGCATATTGACAGAAATCGACATGACAACTCATGTGCCGTTCTCAAGCAGTCTGTCTGTCTATTTTCTTCCAGTCTTCTTCTGCATCAGCAGTAAACCTCTTCAAATTGCGACCTTGCAAGTAAAATGCGTCAGGCATGCATCCAGGTCAGTAAAGCATGAAAATTTTGTGATCGTAAAGGACCAGAGGCTGCCTGATTTTACCCTTTTACTTCTTTTAGAAAGAAAAGCTCTTGTTGATTTTATTTGCTCAGCTGCATGTACATAAGCAGATTTTTCGATGCATTCGACAACAGTGATGTGAGAGCTACATGCGACTGTACATTCCGATTTGTTGTTTTTTTTGAAGCATCTAATGTTTCTCCATTTCTTTCGTTCCGGTAATATGATTAAGGGCCATAAACACCTTTCATTTTCGTCCTGTCACCAAATTTTGTTTATATGATGTTTGGATACTTAAATCCTAGCAAATCTGTGTGTTATGCAGTTGTGCCTATTCCACATTCTCCAGGTTAACTTTGTAGGCTTGGATGTATGTGTATGTGCTATCATTTTGATAGCTCAGCTCTTCGAATCTGTGATACTTAAAAAACATGATTATTTGTGAGCAGATATATCGTATCACTGAATTATTTTGAGTTAATAGTCGACTATTTTGCTTTCTATTAATGACATGGGGCGGATTGTTTATATAGATGTCGACAGATTGAAGGCGATTTTAAGGTTTCAGCCAAAGGGTGCGTGAGTCTAGTCGATTCAAGAGTTGGAGCATAGAAAGAACTACTGAAACTCGACCTAAAGGAGTGAGTTAAATTGTAGATCATCTCCCACCTTATATGTTAAGATCAAATGTAAAGTTACATGTTCGACTTCCTTGAGGTTTGATTAACCTTGTTAGTTAATCGGTTCAAATTGAGATCAGTATTGAGTGAGTTCTAAATTTGTGACTATTCAATCCCGATCTGATTTGATTTGATTCGATTATTTTAAGCTCCTAGATCAATGACAATCTTAAAATGTGCAGTGTGTTCATGTTGTGTAGGGTTTGTATAAAAAATGTCTTGCATGTTTGGGCTGTCTTAAACTGATGCGTCAGTCTTTTCCTACCAATTTCATGGTATGATGTTTCTTCTCCAGTCTGGCAGAAGACATTCATCCTATTTTTCCTCGTCTAGTTTTCTCGTCCACTAATTTAGTCACCGAGTTGTTAGCTATGTAAGAAAATCGACAACTAATATAAGTGCGCGTGTGACTCGACTTCTAGAAGTAGGTTTGCGCCAGATTAATTTATATACCATTCTTTGATGAGATTGCAGTAGTGTATTAGAAGCATTGTCAACAATCCAGATTCAAGTATACATTTGAACAAGTCATGTGTTTTATTTTATTGGTATAGTCAAAATTTTATATTAGCGTACATAAAATTTTATTTATATCTCAGTCAGAAGAACACACACATAAAAAAGAAACATAATAAGCCAGACATTGGACCCTGCGAGCGTTGACCATGCGTCAAGACTAGTCAAATGCAAGATCTTTCTCGAATGGTTCTTCAAATAAATCAAGCTACACCTATTTAACTTAAGCCTTTTATTTAGGGTATTTTTGGTAATCAAGATAAGGTCTAGATAGCAAACATATTTGTCCCTAACTACTTGTTTGGTACTCTATATTACTAAACAATCAAGTTCGAGTTTTTATTAGGCCTGTTGATAAAACACTATTACTCTTTATAATACACAACTCACATCTACCCTCTGATAATAAGTCTCTTCTCAACAGTACTACCTATTAGCCATGACAAAATCACCCATATTCTGTATGTTTGGCTGTTGCCTATGTTTGTTTTGTGTTTTGATCCTTTTATCTTACAGATAGTATATATCTAACCTTGCGTTACTTGTTGTGTACGTTGTTTATCACAATCAGTTAATATTATTTCTATCAAAATATGAAAACAAGTATACACGAGGTGAACACAAGCAAATACATTTTCTACAATGAGCAGAGTGAACTAAAACAAACATCCTGGATTTTTGTAGCATGACAGAAGATCCATTGTTATAACAGAACATCGATCTCTGTCTGAAAAGAGCTCATTAGCCATTCTCTGTTGCATCTGTGGAGTAACAAGATGAATGATTTCAAACAATTATCTGTTTGAAGGAAATATTTGAGGGATCAAGTTAACAGAGATCTTCAAACTTTTAGTAGCTAGAAATGCACGTACAAAACGAATGGAGTAAATCCATTAGCTTCAACTTCCAACATCTCTGTTTGTTACATACTTACTTATAAACTTTGAACATAGATCAAATAGAGACAACCAGACACGAAAAAATCGAGTGTTTTGTGTGTTCTGCAACATATTTTTCTGTTTTGTATGATGTTATCAGCTTATGTTTGTTGGTTTGATAACATCAAAGTGATAAATAGGAGAAGCACTCCAAATTCTTGACATGAAATGAATATTTTTTGGAAAATTCAAATACATGAAATGGATCTCACCTATTGACAAGATAAAGTGGATTTTGATCTCATCTATTTCTGTTTACGTTTACTGAGATTTAACTGTGGAAGTATTCGGCCAACTTTATACTATGATCCAATTTTAACTCACAATACTTCAAATTTTAGCTTTGTAAATTTGTCACAGTTTCTCCGTAGTAAAGCAAATATGTCTCTATGGTCAAGATAAATTGTATAAGATCCTTGTAAATACATTCCAATAATTCTTTAGTGGGAAATGCATCACATAAAATTACACAATCAACCTTGAAAAATGCATTATTTGTACCGAGGAGAAGTTCAGAAAACTCGTTGCAGTATGATGGCCGTTGAGGTTAGGGGAATCATGATGAAGATATATTTTGGGATATATTTGTTCTTTTCAAATTGTCATAAGGTTAGAATTGTAAATTTATTGCTTAACTTAAATTTAAACTAGTGTATCAAATAACTAAGTTATACTATCTACATTATATATCTTATCTATCAAATAACAAGATATAATATTAATCTCACATTATCTTTAATACATATCTTGTTTTCTATCTATCTCGATATATCTTAATATGCCTACCTAACAAGGCCTTAATCATTAATTTTATGGGTCAATCTGTAGAAAATGGAATTCGCTTTACGTAGGATAAAGAATACAAGATTCCAGTTTGAATTTTTACGGGTGATGGGTATTTTAATATTTTTTACCATTTATTCAAGGGTTAAGGCTGGAATTACTTTTCCCTATTAGCTAGTCAATGGTTTCATGATTGAAAGTGATGTGGGCTACAATATTTGAGGTCTTACCTAATAACCCACGTAACTGAATGGGGCTTGAGCTTGAGTTATGAGACGAAAGATAGTTAGGTCTGACAGCAGAACTCGTGCTTAGTTCTTTGCTGCTCGATTTCACTTCAAGAAGGTGTTTTTCTTACTTTATTGCCTAGATTTTGAACCCGAATCCAACAGAAGATTATACGAAATAAATATTGTTAAACATATTTGTAAGTCGAACTATATAGAGAGATGAGTATGAGATGGAGGTAATTCAAAAATAAGTAAATAAATAAAGCCTATGTTCTTAAATGGATACATATATGGTATTATTAAATAAATCAAAAACTTATTTACGATCGCATTTATAAAAAATTGAGGAAGCGAATTCAAATGGTCAAAGCGTGAGAAAACCACCTTTTCAACCCATTGATCAATACAATGTTACATAAAGCACCACAAACTTCTTTGTATAAGTATGTGTGTTGGCGCAGTGGTAGAGTGGTTAATGCCCAGGGTCAAATGACTCGAGTTCGAGTCCACCGTGATCTTGACTTTTAAATTTCAGTATTAATTGATAAAAAAAAAACTTCTTTGTATAAACAACTCATAAAAAACCGTCTTTGTATAAGAGATCCCATAATTGTTGAGCCCTAATTAGTTTTATTGTCATGCTGTAAAAAGTGTTGAGCACTATTTCGTTTTGTAGCCAATGTTCAATACTTCAGTTAACGCTTAATTTTTTAATAATTTATCTTTATAGTTTTATTGCATCAGAATTCTTCAGGCACCTAATAATTTAATGCCAAACTCCACTATATTCCTCGAGTAAAGGAAATAAATCGGAGATTTAACAGGTGAATCGAATTCGTCGATTGGGTCGCTGATTTGATTGGTCAAAACGGTATATTTTTTTATTAATTTAAATAAGCAAATATATTGCTATCGTTAAGTTGAGATGATTAGTATGATTCCAGTTCTATTAAGTTAGCATATATTACACTTCCTTGATAAAAAATAATTCATAATTTAAATGCAATATAATAATGAACATACATTTTTAATGCAATAGTGTAACAAGAAATATTTGACATTGCTTTGCGTCTTTTTATTTTTGTTTTTCCTTTTCTTTCAATAAGGGCTTAATTTTCTAAAAGATAAAAAAGTAAACTTGTATTTTTTATCATTCAAAGTTTTAATTTTTTTTTTCCAGATAACCTTATGTTCCAAGAAAATTTCGCAAAATATCATTACATTAGTAACTTCAACTGTGCCCCATCCATGGATGAGATAAGACAAAACATGAATTAGTATTATGGAGAATGGGGACCTCACGAATATTTGAAAAATAAAATAAAATAAAAGGAAAACATATTAATTTCAAGAATTTGTGTGCTGCAGTAGTTTTAAGTTTATTCGTATGATAGGTTCTCTTTTTATGTTTGATTTATTTTGTGTAGAAAGTGACATGACAAATATTTTGATGAGTCGGACTAAATAGAAAAGTCTATATGGTATTTTAGTTGCCATGTGAGATAAAATTAAATTAAAATCTTGATTGATACAAAATATAAATTTAGTATTTTTTTAAAAAATAAATTAAGTTTAATTAGTAACCAATTTGATACAAGTATCATAACTTAGTAATTTTTAGAAAATTAATCCTTTAACAAGAAACGAGAGACCACTAAAACATCCAACCATTATTGCTTTTATAGATTTAGATTACTGAATAGTCCATTTCTTTGAACATTTTATGCTTAGATTCTATTAAATGGACTTATTTTGTTTGTTTTAGTGTTAATGTGAATGGATTTCTGAATAGTCCATTTCTTTGAACATTTTTTTTTATGCTTAGATTCTATTAAATGCTTAGATTCTGATACATTTTGAGGCTCAAATATATATGTGACCGAATTTCATAGTTTAAGATTATAAAAGTGAAAAAGTTTCGAGATATGAATAATATAATGTGGGCCGTCTTTTTTTCAGTTTTAATAAATTTTAGCAGCCGTAAAGTGAGTGGAGAAGGAGTCTTATATTGTAAGTGTAAAGTGTTTTTTTTTTAAATATGTGGGTATATTGAAGGTAAAAGTTATTAAATTTATGGCGGGTCGTCCAAAAGAAGAAAATGCAAGTTTTTTATGGACGGACTAAAAAAGAATTAAGTGCAAACTTTTGTTGAACGAAGGGATTATCATTTAATGGTGGAGTCTGAGATGAACTACATTAATTGCTTATTGTAGGTTTATATAAATTAATAGGGTAAATGTCAGTTTATATGCCAACATTTTATGATTTTTTAGTTAATGTACTAACGTGAGCATATTGCTATTTTGATCCTTAACGTTTCAGAAAATTTCAACTAATGTCTTGCCGATTGATTTCCAACGAATAAACACTTAGGTGACTGCTAGAGAGTCATTTTGAACGCTATATCAATTAAGTTTTTTAAACAAAAACATGTTAAACCTCACCAAAATGATAGAAAAACATGCTTCGAGATTGATATTCTGTCGTTTTTGTGAGCTTTTACACATTTCTTCTTATTTTACTTAATTGACGTGACATCCAATATGACTCTTCGCCAATCACGTAAATGTTTGTTCGACGAAGATCGATTGACATGATATTAATTGATTTTTTTTAAATATTAGTGATCAAAATAACAATGTACTTACCTTGGAACATTAACTAAAAATCACGAGACGATGAGATATAAAATGACAATTATCCTAAATTAATACACACAAATATGTGACCGATATGAGTGAGAGAAAAGTTAGAATTTAGTGAGGAACGAACGTACGAAATCCAACTTCCTGGTTCTTTCTCAACTTTGAATTCATGTTGTCTAAATTTCATTCACATACATAATAATTGATTGTTCTAATTATCTCTCCTTTGAAACGACTGTCAAAATTGTAGAAACTAAACGTACGCTCCATGCGTCAAAATCGATGAATTGCATTATATATTTTTCTTCAAAGAAGATTAGCGCCAATTAAATAATGAATTATATAGACAATTAAGAGGCAAGAATTTGAGGATTTGTGGAATTGAAGACGTGTCAATGGGGTAGGTCTTCAACAACTCTTCTCACTGCTTCTTGGAAACCAGGCTCATCAAATTCATCTCCTACACACAATTACTTTAAATGATCAAATATATATTAAATTAAATATTCCAAATTGAAATCGAAGGGTCACAAAGTTAATATTGACACAACCTCCAAACAAAATCACGACTTCTTAGCAATTTCCTTAGATTTATATAGACTAATCTGTGAGGTGAGGCCAAGAATGGAAGGATACTTTGTATCAAGATATAAACTACAAAATAATAAGCACTTTTTCTCTGATAAAAGTCTAGATGTTCAGTGCATGTACTAGGTTAACACCTATTTTCACACGTTTATTTCATCTAAAATTTCTACCGCCTTCGATGTTTGACTGCTAATACTAATCACATTTTTTTTATCAATCAAATATAGAAATTTAAAGACCGAGTCGTGGTGGACTTGAATTGATATCTTTTACCGAGACATTAACCACTATACCAATACAAGCACGCCACTAACTAATCATCTTCTTAGTATTTCAGCATGTAATTAAGGGTATACATGCATATAGCTAAAGTTCTAATTCTTTGTGTTTCACATTAATGAATCAAGATCTTTCGATTTACAATCTCTCTCATCTTTTGTTTTGGAAACTCTCTAATGGTAATATACATTTCTGAGATAAGATTTATTTTGTATTATTCCGAAGTTTTCAAACAAAAAATAAGATAAAATACATCAATGTAATTATGGGCGAAAGTATTGAAATAATTTCATTTATTTTCACTCTGATCGTATGTTACAAAAGGAATCACCCTTGTTTGGCTATACTTGTCTGCTACAATTTGTAAATTAATAGTAGTACTAATTGAGTGCAATATTCAACTCATATATATATATATATGCCTACATTTGTGTAGACAATACAGAGTAATGTTATCCTACGCACCTAGTATGAGTATCATCTAGTTCATTAAAAACCACATGAACTATCATTCCCTAATTATGTAGGATAATATTCCTCATACAATATATATACACTCTTGGAAACTAAAGGATTATATAAATGGGAAATTTATGTGCAAACGCTAATACATACATACCTCAACCTTCAATCTGAGGACTAGGCCATGAACTGGAGTTGATTCCACAATTGTAGTGTTGGATTGTAGAGACAATAAGCTTACATTTCTTTGTTGTTTCAAGAATCCCAAAATCCGGGCAACGAAATCCGACAGGCTGCATCCTGTCGATCTCAAACTCATTCTCAAATCCAAGATTCTTGCTTGTGATATTAATGTTGACGGGTGACATTAACAATCTCCACATTTACCCTTTGTGTCGAAGGCGCAACGCCTAATTCTTCTCTTAAAGCTGTGGAGATTTGCATTTCCAATATAGCATTTCTTCTTTGAGCTCTCCCATTTGTGATCTCAGTGAGCTCAAGTACTCAGCCGTGCTGCTAAGAACCGACGCCTTATCCTTCTACACGTGAAAAATTGGACCCCAATTAAAAACAGAAGAAGATAAAATAGGGTATATATTTCTACTTAATTAGGTCAAATATATGCCTTAGAAACTTGAGGGAGTAATGTCCTTAGAACTTGGAAGCTCTTGTTTTGCTTCTCTCGCCGTCTTCTTTCTGCTATTACATGGTGGATATGAAATTCATGTGTTGTCTGCCTCATATTCAAGTTTCTGAAGAAGGAAATAGCTCTCGCGAATAGGCTGGGGTTTCGAGTTGGTGCTGCAACTACTGGGGATAAAGCTGCTTCGTATCTTGTAAAGGCGGGCAAGATTTGGTGAGAAGAAATTTGAATGGCCTCTCTCGTGGGATCTGCAATGCTTGGAATCTCCACGGATGAAGATGGTATTTGTTCGGACAAATTAGCAGAAAACCAACTTTGAATCTCCGGTTGCAGATTTACCTTAAAAAACGAACCATGAACCATGAACCATGAACCATGAACCATGAACCATGAGAGAGAGAGAAAGAGAGAGGGAGAGGCATATTACTATCACATGTATTCTTACCGGAGGCTCATCAGTTGAGAAGCCTAGCTCAATCTCTCCGGTGGCGCAACCCATAAACACGGCGGTCTGTAATAAACACCGAGATAAAACGACTAAATAATTTTACAACGCCGACGACTGCAAATTTCACCGGCAATTAAAGAATTTCTTAACTGAGAGCCAACCTTAATCCCAGCTTCCTGTTTGATAAAGAACACCAATAAAACGAATATGTACGATTATAAGACAGTACTAATTAAATCTTCAAAAACTTGATAAAATAAATAAATTAATGCTGATATTATTTGTTGGGAATTAATATGAAAATAGCAAACCTGGTAGAATTGCATCTGGACTTCACTTGTTAGCATCGTAGTTTGAAGTTTATCCACCTTCACCTCCAGGTAAGGGATGTTGTTCTTGAAAGCGAACCCGGGCAAGCACCTGAATATGAAAACCAAGAAAATAATCATAATCAACCAAGGGGATTAATTCTATTATGGTTTTAATTAATTACTAATTTGCATATATACACATACTCGTTATCGACGTAGTAAACTGATCCACAATATGCATTGAAAAGTACTGTAGCAAGACTCCCAGATGATGAGCTAGGTTGCTGGATTAATTTCTCTTCATCGTAATATCCATCCAAAAATAGCAAATAGCTATCCACAGAATTTCAGTCATAGAATCAATAAATACACACATTCACTCTACATATATATATGATAATATGAAGTATAAAGATATCTGACTTGGATGGGAGAGGTGAATAAGACCAGAGGCAAATGTAAGTAGATGGAAAATGGTGCATGATATGACGGAGAGAGGCGCGTTCAGATTCACCAAGGAGAAAGATGGACTCCATTAATGGTGCTTCTTCACAAATCCTCCTCTTCCATCGATCCCGATTTTGTGTACTGAAATTACATCATTTTATGTATATACAGCTCTGCAAGATTTGAAAAGTAGCTAGGTGTGAAACAAATTGATAGTGGTAAGGTTTAGCCCTAGGGAGCGATTGAAATTGATGGTGGCGTTTGAAAAGTAGTAAATGTGAATGCAAAGGAAGAAGAGATGATTTAATTATATTATTTGTCAAGGAAAGAAAGTAGGAGATGAAAAGTATAGCAAGAGAAGAAAAGTATGTGGATGGTCAAAAGTCCAACATTTTGAAAGGTGGAGTCCTTTTCTTATGAGTCATTATTAATGTGTGGCATTGTGTGTTATTTTGTGTCTAATTATTAATTTTGTGATGTACCAAAATAAAGTATAAATAAGATAGATCGATCTCTGTCCTGCCAAGATTAGATGATGACAGTGGAGAGTTTAAATTTTAGAATAGTACTGCTATTCATACATAATATGTATAAACATAATTGGATATTTTAGTCATTTTGCATGATTTTCGTTAATAATTTATTAAAATAAATATTGATTAATTATATTTTAAGTTTAAGTAAATATCCTTAACCTTCATATTTATTATATATTTAAATTAGCCCAAAATTTTGTAGGTAATAGGATTTGAACAATAAAATACTTCTTATTGTCTCGTTAAATAAATCAATACATTTTATTCGATCCAAAATATAAATAATACGATACAATATATTGTACAGTTTAATAATGTACCTCATAAAAATACAATATATGCAATATACAATGTAAAGTATGCATATGATATATTTAGTAAAATAATTTCATTATTATCGATGGGATATGGCCCAACCGCTTTCAGGCCATTTGCCAGCTTCAAAGCAGTGGGCACGACATCATGACCGAGCCCACGGTTAAGCCAAAAGGCCCACCTCTGAACCCTAATTTCGCTCAGCCTCCTCATTGGTCATGTGCACGCCTACATGGAAGGCGAGGGCCCTACACGAGGAAGAGTCCCTATCGCCTGGAAGAGTCCCTACATGGAAGGGGATAGAACACGTCTTTAGGGGTCTCGGATATGTATAAATGAAGGAAAATTGTGATGAAGGGTTGACAACTTATTGAATGCTAAGAGCTTGTAACTACACTCACCGTACTCCAAATCATAGTGAAAATATTGAGAAATCACTCCTCCGTGGACGTAGATCTCATTAACGATCGAACCACGTAAAAGCCTTGGTGTTCTTTATTGCTTTACATAAATCTCGCATACTACCACGAATGGATTTATCATTGGCGCCGTCTGTGGGAGCGTCGAACAAGAAAGCTTGTCTCCTCTACAACTTAATGGCAAGAACACTCACAACCGTCGCCCACGCTGGCAACAACTGGCCGGGGCGACCGGTGGTCACTCGGCGTCGCGGGAAGGAGATCGCGAGGCGCCTGGCGTTCACACTCCGAGGGCAACATGGGCGTCTCCATACACCTCGGGACCGCGCCCCCAGCGTGGGGAGATGCCGACCTCAACGGGACGAACAAGCGATCCATTCATCCCACGAGGTCCTCGGCCGGCGTGACCGAAGTTCCTCAGCGCCAACCTCGGCGATTCCAAAGCTTCCTCAACGGAGGACAAAAGGCGGGCCCTCAAAGGCCCCGAACCGACTACCACGGCCGCCCGAGGTCGCCTCCTCCAACAGCTTAGCGCGCCACCTCGGCGTGATGCCGAGAACGTGCATCACGCCCCGACGTGCGGAGCCGCTCGCGCGGTCGAGCCGCCACCCCATTCGCAGAGCCGCTCACCGCGACGAGCCGCCACCACGATCGCCCCGCGTCGTTCGCGGAGCCGCTCTCCACCTCGTTATGCCGACCCAGAGCCGAGCAAAGCGGAGAGAAGAAAGGCGGTCGAACTCCCTCGAAGGGACGATAGGCGCGCTATCGATCCCCACCCTCCGAAAGAGATGGCGCCTCGGGGTTCGGCAGTGCGGAGAATCATCTCCCTTTCTCCGAGAAATTCTAGACACGCCCCGCGATGCCGGGCACCCAATATTCTTTTCGATGGCTGAGGACCCTCCGACTTCCTTTTCGCCTACACCACCAACATGGAGAATCGAGGGATGGATGACTTTCACATGTTCAAAATCTTCCGGAGGTGCTGATCTCCAACGCCCGTATTGGTTCACCTCGCCCGCCGAGAGTAAAGAACACCGCTCGGGACCTCGTGGATCGATTCAAATGGCGCTTCTATCGGAAGATGCCACCTCAACAACCTTCCTCCGACCTGCTCACAATCCGCCAAGGGCGGGACGAGACGATGTCGAACTTCGTCTCGAGGTTCATCAAAGAGTCGCTCAAAATTGACGACATTAACGATCTCTACATCATCAACGCGTTCAAAAGCGGGATCCGACTGGCGCTTGAACAAAGAAATCACCGGGGAGAAACCAAAGACGGCGAGTAAGCTTTGGAACTGGTGGACAACCGTCGAAGGAGGCGAGTCGGATCGAAAGAAGAGGAAACGGGACGGCGAGTGCGAGAGGAAAAAGCGGATGACCAAGTCGGCGCCGATCGCGGCGCCTTGACGAGAATCAAGAGAGGGCGGCGGAATCAGGCTCGGACCTCGCCCAACCTCGGCGGCGAGCGCGCCCCTGCTCAAATCGAGGCGGAGATATTCGAGCTCACGCGAGCTCTTCCTAAAGCCCTCCCATGAAAGGAGGATCGAAGAGGTCCACAGGAGGAGTATTGTGACTATCACCAAGGGCATGGTCATGATACCGAGGATTGCGGGAACACAGGCTCATGGATCGGCGAGCTCATCAAGGTGGAGCCTTCAAGAAATACCTCGGCCGGTGGGCGGAAGCGAGAAGCGGGGGAGGACTAACGGTGGCAACAGCTGCGGGCCGACCTTGGACGACCCGACACGAAGGCGGCGGGCGAAGGTCCCAATGTTATGGGCGAGTCTACGTTATAATCGGACGCCCATCGGAGCGACGAGGTCGTCGTTAATGAGCGAATCTCGAGGCCGCCAGCGAGGAGCCAAAAACAAGCGACTACGGGGCGGTGAGAACATAGTGTTCTCAAGGAGGATCCGGTACCCAAAATCATGCCGCACCAAAGACGCCATCACCATACGGGCCGTGGTGGGCAACAAGAACGTCCATCGGGTCTATGTCGACGCCGGGGCCTCCGTCGGCATCATCTTCCGTGAGCTGCTGGATAAACTCGGTCGGAGGTATTCAGTACTTCCGCGCCTCCCAATTACGGAGCTTCACCGGGAGGCGGTCCAACCCGAGGGCGTCATTACCCTTCCGATTACCGTGGGACGGGCTCCCGGTCGGTCACCAAGGCCATTAAATTTTTTCTAGTCTAGGCCCTCTCCGCACAACATCATCACGGGAGAGATTGGCTATCGCCACCAAGGCCGTCTGTTGGTCTACCACCACCGTCAAGATTCCCCCGGTGGGAGTACTTAGCATCAGGCGACCAAGCGGCGGCAAAAGAATGCACGGGTCTCAACCCAAGATGCGGCCTCGTCCGGGCATAGCAATTCTGAGAACCTGAGGCCGGCGCCCGGGACGACTGACCAAGAGCGCCCGACTATGCGGCAGCGATCCTCGAAGGTCGTCCAGTCGGCACCGTGGCCCCGGCGACATTCGGACGTGTCATACGACACGAGGGAATACAAGGGCGTGTTTGCGTGGTCCCCGCCGATATGACTGGAGTGTCGCCGAGCTCATAACTCATCGCCTCAATATTGACCGGCTACCAAGCCGGTCCGTGCGAAGAAAAGAATATTCGCGGCGAGCGCGGCGGTCATAAGGGCGGTGACTCGACTTGAGGCCAAGATCTTGTTCGAGGTCAAATACCCGACACGGATGGCTAATCGATCGTGGTCCAAGCTGGGAGGTGGTGCATGTGCGTCGATTACACCGACCTCAACAAGCATCGCCCAAAGGCGCTACGCCCTCCCGACATCGACAAAAAGTGGAGCCTTTGGTGGGCCATGAGACCTTGACTTCCTAGATCTATACAAAGGTACCACCAAGTCCCGATGAGCGGAGGGCGCCCCAAAGCGGCATTCATCACCGACTTGGTGTCTTTGCGTGTCGGAAGATGCCCTTCGGTGCGAAGAGCGAGGGCGACCTATCAAAGGATGGTGGATGCCGTATTCAAAGACCACATTGGGCGGATCGTTGAGGTCTACTTTGGCGACATCGTGGTCAAGAGTCAAAGACGGAGAAGCTGGCGGCGACCTCGAACTATTCTCCGCCTCCTCGGTCGGCCAACCTCAAACTCAACCCCCGTAAATGTACATTTATGGTGAAGACCGGCAAGTTCACGGGATCTTGGGTTTCTCAAGAGGGCTGAGGCCAATCCACCAAGGTGAAGGCGATTACTCGACATGCGGTGCGAGGACCATCCGTGAGATCCACAAACTCACGGTTGCCTAGCCGCCTCGGTGATTCTATCTCGAGCCGCCGAGAAGCGGCTTCCTTCTTCAAGATCTGAGGAGAGCTCGGGACCGCAGCGGGAAGAACACGGTCGCCTTCGCACGGTGAAGGAGTATCTCGTGACTGCCGACCCTGTCCGCCCAAGCAAGGTGAACTCCTTTCTCTATACTTGGCGCCTCGGACGAGGCCATCGATCTTGTATTGGTGCTAGATGAGGAGGGCGACAACTCGCCATCTACTTTATTAGCCGAGCTCTCGAGGACGGAGACGAGGTACACCACCCTAAAAGGTAGCGGCCTTGGTGAGCATGCGGCGCCTCCGACCCTACTTTCAAGCTCATTCGTCCGGTACTAAGCGACCTACCTTTGAGACAAGTCTTGTCCAAGCGAGTCATCCGAGCGCATAGCCAGTGGGCCTTTGGAACTCGGTGAGCATGACATCTCGTACTCACGGATCGGCCATAAAGGCAGCTCTCGTGACTTCTGGTGGAAGTCAAATTCACCGAGGTCGGTTCTACCAGCGAGGTCACCCCAACGCCCGCCCACGGAGGAATCGGTCCCAGACCGCCCGATAGCTGTTGGCGGATGTCGTGGGCGGAGCTTCATGCAAAGCGGACAATGAGCGAGCATCCTCCTCCTTGGCGGACAAAAAAGAAGTGACCTCGCCTCCGGTTTACCTTCCCGACCACCAACAACGAGGTGGAGTATGAAGCGCTGATCTCAGGACTCCGCCTCGCAAAGGAATTGAAAGTGGACAATGTCCAGATCTTCGGAGACTCCCAGGTCGTGGTAAACCAGGTCCTAGGCAGATACGAGGCCAAGGAGGATCGAATGAGCGATACTAGAGAAGGCGAAGCGAGATCTTGACCTCATTCGGTACTCGGTATTCATCGAATCCCACGGGGGGAAAACAGCCGAGCTGACGTCCTCAGCAAGTTAGCTGCGTCGTCAACAAGTTCACCAGTGGAGGAGGTTCATTCCAGAAGCATAGCGGAGTCTCACATCGGCATCATCACCGAGATAGAGCCGAATTGGATGTCTCCCATAAAGGCTATCGGACGATGGCGCTACCTCAAGATCGGCTCGAAGCAAAAGATGATGGAAAATCCCGAAGTACCTCGTACGAGGCGCACTCTACGGAAGTCTTACCTTCAACCCTCCCGAGGTGCCTCGGGCCGAATAAGCCGACTCGTGCTCAATGAGATCCACGGAGGATCTTGCGGAAGCCACATCGGGTCGTGAGCTCTCAAAGAAGACGCCGAGGTCGGGATATTCTTGGCCTACCCTCGTTCAAGATTCACCGAGCTCGTCAAAAGTGTCCGGTGCCGACTTCACCCACGGTCAGCTACCCCAAACCGATCGGCGACTGCGAGCCCGTGGCCTTTCATGCGGTGGGGATCGACATCGTTGGTCCGTTCGACCGAGCACCGGTCGACCGATACTTAGTCGTAGCCATAGACTACTTCACAAAATGGGTCGAGGCCGAGCCACTTTCGAGCCTCTGGCGGGAGGATTCGGACCTTGTGTGGAAAAATATAGTGCCGCGACGGCATACCGCACGATACGGTATCGGACAACGACACCCGATTAGTCGACAAAAATTTCAAGGTGGTGTGAAGAGCTCCGGATCGAACAACGCTTCACCTCGATCGCACACCCGCGGCGAATGGTCGGACCGGGTGACGAACCGCACGATCGTACAAGGATTGAAGAAAAGGCTAGACCGAGCTAAGGGTGATTGGGTGAAAATCTCCTCAAGTCCTCTCGGTCCCACAGACAACACCTCGGACCTCGCGGAGAAACTCCTTCGATCACGGTCTACGGTGCCGAGGCCGTCATACGGCCGAGATCGGCGCGCCAAGCCCGCGCTCTCTTCGCCGACCGGTCGGGAGCGAGGAAGACCTACGTGCCAACCTGGACGCTCTCGAGAAGCGCTGAGCTCGCTTCATAAGCGAAGCCAAGTACAAGGGCAGTGCGCGGTACTACAACAAAGGTCGAGGCCTCAAGGCTCCAAGTAGGCGACCTCGTCATGAAATAATGAAGCCGTGGTGGCGTCTTAACAAGTGGACCCGACATGGAAGACCCATACCGCGTTCACGAGGACCTCGGCAAAGGGCTTACAAGCTAGCTCACCTATCCAGGTGCACTTATCCCCGAACGCACATCACTCATTTAAGGAGGTACTTTACATAGCTTCGATTTAAGGTCGGCATCATGTTAGTCCCTTCATTGTTTTGCCAAATTCGATGTTGATTACATATTGATAAAACATTTGTTTTCTAATGAATATTTCACTTGTCTCATACATATGTGAACATCTGTTTGGATACACCACATTTAAACCTTCACGAGGGCGCCTTATGAAGATGAAAATCCCACTAAGTAGGGTACGATCTGCACTACTCATTAATTTGAGCGTCTACATGCAAAGCATCTGATTACCCATTAAGTTGGGCGTCTACATGCACGCGACATCCGGACCGATCTCGCCAACTTATACCCTTTATTTGGGAAGATATGCACTCCGGTACAAAGTCTAAATGCATTAACGACCACAAACCGAGTTCAAGCCATATACAAGTCAAGGGCTTCCGAGCTCGTTTATACCCCTTTAATTGGGAAAATATACATACATGTCTGATCTAAATATATTTACGACCAAAACGAAGTCCTAAGCTATGTTTGTACCTCTCGAGGGAAAATGTACACTTCAAACGAGTCTAAATACATTTATGACTACATACAAAGTCTACGCTATATACTGAAACTCATTCGGGCTTAGGGCTCCTTCATGGGACTCATGAAGCTGCGATTCGAACAAAATCTCGGTCGGCGATGAATACCGGAATGAACTCGGTGCCCTCCACCCAATCAATGAGGTCGGCACCACCTCGGCTGCTCGGGTGCGATCCGAGCCGACACAGCGGGTTCCACCGGGAGGTGTTCTATACCCGAGGTCACCTCGGCCCTTGAGCTTCGACGGGCGGGACCACGCCCCGCCCCGACCTACCGCCCTCCACGCCGACCTGCCGCCCTTCCACGCCCTCGCCTCCGACCTACCGAGGGCTGCCCTCTAAATGCTCCCCACTCAGCTGGACCCATTAGACGGAGCACTTGCGTGATCGCGTAGCCGCCTTCTTCTTGGGTTCTTCAATTATTGGACCAGCGGTGCCCGCTGTAGACTCGGCTGGGTCGGGGGGGGCGTCGTCGTTCTGACGACCTCGTACATCTGCATGTACTTCATGATGGAGTCGAGGCAATCTTTAAACTTCTTGCTATTAGGCCCCTCCTCATCCCTCAGCACCATGCCCTCCGCCAGCAAGCTCTGAACTCGATCGTCGGCTTCAGATATGGTAGTTCCACCAGTCCGGTGGATTACCTTCTCGTACTCTGCATGCTCTTCCGAGATCCGAGCTAGCTCCTCCGTTGTCACCGAGCGCCTCCTCGCATTGCATCAGCCGTCCTTGGACCACATCAGCAGATAAATCGGCCCCCTGGACTTCGAGTTGTGTGATCTTTAGCTTTAACGCCTCGTTCTCAGCCAGGAGGCGGGCCACTTCTCGGTCGGCCTCTTGCATCTTCTTATTCAGGTCGGCGACTGATGCCGAGCTAACATCCATTCTCGTCAAACTTGAGTCACTCGGACGATCGACTCCTCCAAAATAGCACCTCTTCGTCCTTCTCGTCCAAGGCACCTCGGGCCTCTTTTAACTTGGTCAGCAGATCATGGTGAAGCTCGAGGTACTGAGAATTAGAGTGCTAAAATAAAAAGACAACACACACTTCAGAAAGTTGTAAATATTATTATTTATGACTGAAAAAGTTTTACAAATCTCGGGATCCTATCGACCCCGGCAATTCAGCCTATTACAACAGGTCCACTGACCTCAGGCTCCTTGCCGAACTCGCATGACCTCCCGTTGGTCTGCTCCTGCTGCGTTCGGTGACCTTCCCTGAAGGAAGCTCGAGCCTGCTCCTCCTCCTCCTCCACCTCCACGGCTTCGGTACGCACCTCGGCAAGAAGCTCCTGAAGCTCAGGATCTTCATCCACCTTGCACTGGGACACGACCTCGGCTGTCAGGAGCGAGTCAGAGGAGGCCAAAGCCTCCACCACAGGAAAGGGGCCGCCTCGGCAATCTGTTGGCGTCTCCTTGTTCACCATACAGGGTCGACCTCGGCCCATCCATGCTGACCTTATCAAAGTCGGCATTGTGGCGCCAACCCTCGGTGGGTAGATAACACTGCGGCCTCATCACGGCGGCGGATCGGAGATAAAGGCGGAGAAGGTCTCGGACTCGACGAGCTTGCTGGTGAAGGCCTTCAACATTGGTCCTTGCCCCGCCAGCAAGGCACTCGTCCGATCAGCAAGCTTCTTCTCCGCCTCGGCCGCCTCCTCTCGAGCGCCCTCCACTCAAGACGGGCCTGCAGAGCCCGATCCTTCTTCGTGGCGGCTTCAAGAAGACCCTTGCAACCTCGACCTCCTTCCCGTGGCGGCCGGCGAGAACTCGGCGTGACGACCCTCTCCGGCTCCTCGTGCCGGGAGGCAATGACATCGGCCATGCGGCGCGGCTCACTCGCTACCGAGGGCAAGTCACGAAAATCAAGCGGTCGAGTGTGATAGCAAAGAAAACACCGCACTAGGAAAGAGCGGAGGATCTCGGAGATCGGTACCTCAGCGCGTATCATGGGGACGAGCCTCCATCTCCATGCAGAGCTCGAGATCGGCTGAGGACCCGTCAGCAGATCGACCAGGTTTTCCACAACCACGGGCTGCGGGATGGATCCACCCCGCCGCCTTCTTGGTGGCTCCCATTGCCCAGCTGGTGCGGCGCGAGACGAAGCCGGCCCCTTGCCTGCCTTGGCATGATCAAGCTTCACTACACAACAAAGAAGATCGCATTAGTACAATGAGATCGGACAAAAAAAAGGGAGAAAAATATCGGGATGCCTCACCCGATCGGACCCAGCCCACGCCTCGGACCTATAAGCGCTCGGCAGGCATTATTGGTCGTCCTCGGTGAAATCGATAGATAATACCTCACCGAGATTGTTGAGTGTTCTCCATGAAACTGGGGCTTCACCTTCACGTCCATCACCTTATCGAGGCCCCACTCATACCTCGGTGCTCATCGACCCAAGAAGAAAAACTTGTTCGCGATGAGAGACCTTAGAGGGCCGCTACCTTAAATTTCAGCCGAGGAGGCAGATAATACACTCCTCCTATGGTCTCGACGCTAAAAACGCATCAACACCTCGAAGGAGAGCTCTCCAACAGCGCCATAACGGAGAGCCCTAGCCCCACCACCGACCTAATGGAATTCGAGGTCGGTGACATATAGGGATCCGAAAATATTCTTGGATACTAAGGAAAATCGGGCTAAAGGAAACCTAAGGCCAGCTCTCAGGGCGTCTACATATCTGATAATGAAGCCCGCCGGTGGGGCCATAGCCTATCATTGGATCATGGCGAGCACCACCACGCCTCCTTCGGGATCCGGTATTCCTTGGCTATTTCAAAAGGTCCTCGTCGTCAAACTCGACCTCACCGAACCCACCTCAATCCATCCCACACCGATGATAGCGGCGGAACCCTAGCACTAATTCTGGGAACTACCCAAAAGGTTATAGCACATGTAATCCTTAAGACCGGTGGCACTAACGGGGAAGAAGGCGGGCGGTCGGGGCCGAGGCGTAAGTAGAACTTTCGAGCAGGCGAAGAATACATACTTACTTTTTTGAGGCGAGATATCGGGCTTCCTCAACAAGTTCGAAGAAAAGCTGGAAATCTCTGCAAATATGTTCTCGAAAACAAAGCGTCGAAAGGAAAGTGAGCAGTTGCCTCATTTGGGCCTATTTATAGGACAAATGGCACCCAAAAACTGCCGTTTAACTTTCACACGTGCTACCGCTATTGGATGTGGCGGCGGCGCGCGTGGTTCGAGTGCCCAACTACCACACAGCGGGTATGGCGTACGCTGGGGTAAGATAGACCGCTTGATCGACCGCAATCATCACACGGACCTCGGCGTCCTCGAGCGGCACCCCGGATCGTACCTCGGCCCCCAAATGGCGGGGTATCCAGATCGGACCTCGGCGTCCTACCAGCGGACTTCGTCCCCACGAGAATGTCTCCATCCGGATCGAACCTCGGCGCCCTGGCCCCGGTTTGGTGCCGCTCGCCACGCCTCGGCATCTTAGAAGGCGGTCACTCGGGGCGAACCTCGACACCATCCAAAGATGACTTCTCCATCTAGATCCGCCTCTCAGGTCGGACGCCGGCATCCTCCACAAGAGTAGTGCGCTCGGATCGGACCTCGGCGTAACCTACGCAGGGTGCGTTATCCAGTCGGACTTGACTTCTGTTGTAGCACATCCGTGTCCAACGACGGACAACTCACTTCGGTCTTGACAAGCGGTGCATACCCGCGGACCATGCACTCGATTCGGAACCGGATCGCGAAATAAAACCTCACGTCAAAAAGACAACACCTTCGACAACTTCACCGAGCAACACCTCACCTCGGCAAAGTGCATTCTTCGCTTCACCCCGGCATGGTTGTTACTCGACTATTCGGGGGCTATGATGGGATATGGCCCAACCGCCGGGCCCTTGCCGGGGCCAAACGAGCGGGCGACATCACGACTGAGCCCACGCGGTTAAGCGAAAAGGCCCGGCCGCCTCGAACCTAATTTCGCTCCAGCCTCCTCATTGGTCACGAGCACCGCCCACATGGAAGGCGAGGGCCCCTACACGCCAAGGAAGAGTCCCTATACGCCTGGGAAGAGTCCCTACATGGAAGGGGATAGAACACGTCTTTAGGGGTCTCGGATATGTATAAATAGAAGGAAAATTGATGATGAAGGGTTGACAACTTATTGAATGCTAAGAGCTTGTAACTACACTCACTTGCACTCCAAATCATAGTGAAAATATTGAGGAATCACTCCTCCGTGGACGTAGATCTCATTAACGATCGAACCACGTAAAAGCCTTGGTGTTCTTTATTGCTTTACATAAATCTCGCATACTCACGTAACTGGATTTATCATTATCTATTTGGGAATTTAAGTAATAAATAAATCACAATTTAATAACAATATAAAGTGGCATTGAAACCAATTAACACGTCTTAGATTTCATATAGGAATATAAGAGTTACAATAGTTGAATTTCATGTAGGAATATAAGAGATATGATACTATAATTAGTAATTGTTTTAAAAAAAAAATAGTATTACTCTTAATTTCACACATTTGCTATAGGTGTCTCAACTTAACATCATAGTAAGCGATAATAGTATATTTACTATTATTACTTTTTATTAATTTATATACTATGGTATGATTTAACATCTTATCATTAATAACTATTATTTGATTATATAATTGCTTGAAATTATTTCATTATGTATTATTGTTTTAGTATAGTATGATGCTCTTTTCTAAAGTTTACAAATTATTATTATTTTCTCTACACTATTATATAATTTCACAACATATTGTTTCAAAATATTTATTTATATACTATAGTGCAATAGTGTTTTGCTATTTAAAATATAGTAGCGGTGATAATGTAGTTATTAATATTATTCCTTAATAATTACAACCTATAGTGTAGCAGATTGTACGAATTTTAAAGATATAGTAAATGGTGATATTATAGTTAGTATGATTTTATATCTTGATATTATTTCGTATTAATTATCATCTATTTATCCAATTATATGAGATTTTTCATTATATATATATATTATTGTAGTAAGATTGATTTAATTAAAAAACATGAGAAGTATTCTGTTATTAATCTTTTTTTTTTATATCATGGGGAACCCACAGCCGCTACCTTAGGTGCGCACTGGGTAAACCCCACGTTCCTATGCAATAGCCTGCAAACCACACAAGACAGGTAAACCACACTTGAAAAACCAGGTGTGACAGGCTCAAACCCATAGAGGCGTTTGGTGGGGTTCGAACCTGTGACCTCTCGGCTACATGAACCCACCTTAACCATTGGACTGTCCCTAGAGGACAATCTCTTTGAATATATACAATATTGCATTGGATTCATTTTCTCTCATTTTAATCGATTAGATTAAACTAATAGGATTGTAAATGACTAAGCATATTATAATATACTCCTTCCGTCCCCCTTAAGATGACCTATTTTTCTTTTTGGACCGTCCCACTCAAGATGGTCGATTTCATTTTTAAGAAATAATTATCTATTCAAAAAATTGTGGGATCTATCTACTTTTTATCAATTTATACCATTCTCTTAAATAACCGTGTCAAAAAGAAATAGGTCGTCTTGGGTGGAACGGATGAGTATATAGTATGTAATATATGAATATTTAATGTATATCAATATACTAGTAATAATCAAATAAATTTAATAGTAGAATATTCATTACATGTTTTAAATGTAAAAATGACATTATTATATTGAAAAATATATGCTTAGAGAAATATTATGTCACATACCTTCCCTGAACACCCTCATGTTTAGGTCACTTTAGCATTATTCTTTTTGTTTTATACATTTATTTTAATTCTAATACATTAGAAATTATTATTTACATCATTAATTTAATAAATTACATAAAAATAAAAGTTTGATTTTTGTTTTTCCTTTAACTTCAAATAAATATAAAAACAAAAAAAACAAGCTTCATTTTCTTGTGTATTAGAATTAAAATAAATGTATAAAATAAAAAGAATAATGCTAAATTGGTTTAAACATGAGCTATGCTCATGTAAGGTATACATTATAACATTTCTTTCTTTATATATATATATATATATATATATATATATATATATATATATATATATATATATATATATATATATATAGTGAGGTTCAAATAAAATTATTTTTAACGTGAGAATTAAGCACCATGAAAATTTGTTACGAACAAAATGAATTGACTATGAAAGTTAATGAATCCATTGAAAAAGTTACTAAATCCAAAATTTGAAAATTTTCATCCAAGGTTCGAATCCCATGAGATGCGAAAATTCTATTTTTTTTATTTAGTAACTTTCCTCGCAGATTCATTAATTTTCTGAATTCATCATTTTTTGTTCTCACGATAAAATGAATGGTCCACGAGAGTACGTCTTGTGTATGGAGGGAATACATTAGTTAGACAAATTTAAATTTTTCTTTTTCCAAGGCGGATCAAGCTGCGTGGCGTGGCGAGTAATGTGATGATAGTTCGATCGATGTCGATACTCTTGGCCGATTCGAGATAAGAGGAATCTTCTTGAGTGATACAAGTTAGTATTTATTGATAAGGCGGTTGGATGATAGCGATATTCTTGCGATGTGGTGATTACGTTTTACCTTCTCGAAAATTCAAACTAGCGAGAAACACTTAGTCGAATATATGCTTAGTCGGTTTTATGTTTATCTCTTGATATCAACACGATCTTGATAGGGTATTCAAAATAATGTTGTAATGTTGTGTTACGGTGATGTTAGTTCAATAATATGTAATGTAAATGCGATCTTGAAATAAAGAACTAAAAGTAAACAACACTTGTTTTACGTGATTCGGATATATCAACTCCTATATCTACGGATCGATCGCTCATCAATCCACTAACATGAATTTAGTCTTGTTTAAGTGTTAAGATATAAACCTAAATACAAACTTAACCTTTACGTATAGTGTTGAACTGGACGTTCCTCCTATGTTTCTTGGTGCTAGGAAACCTTTGACTACTACGAGTGCGATCGACCTAACCTCTTGCTTACAAGTGCAAGATAACCAAACTTTACCACTAACACTTCGTTGCCTACTTGCCCAAACTTCTACTTTAAACTAGGGTTTTTAGTAGAAGAGTTTCCAACTAAATGATGAGTTGTCACATACGACAAACTCACGAATTCTAGGCTTGAGATATACAAAATAGTATCCTAGAACTTAAATAAGTGTATGCTAAAACCTCGGTGATAAATATATTATAGCTCTTAAGGTTTAGTGATAACTCTATAAACTCCTTTCTTTGGAATCGCCATGTAAAAGTTCTTGTACTTTGAGCTTTGAATGCTTGAGTATATTCGAATAAGCAGATGCGTTACGACATGTGGCGAGTCAAATATTCAATCTTAAATATTTACGTATTTTTTTAGTTGAGTTGACTCCGTGTTTTATCAGTACGTTGATTTCAGGTTGGCCAGTCGAGATTACTCTATCTTTTATCAGCAGGCTAGACTCTGTCTTTTGTCAGTTTGAGAACTTAAGTCAGTATGATGCTTTCAACTTTGACGTGGAAATAGTCAGCTTTGACTTCGTATGGTCAGCTTTGACTACTTGTCACCAGCTTTGACTATTGATCAGCATCTTTGACTGCTGGTGACCAGATTTGACTTCCATCAGCCAACTTTGGCTATCCAGCTGTTGTCATGACACTTAGTCATATTTTTGATTTATTTGCTTTCGAAGATCGAATCTTGATCTCCGATCTTGGTTTTTACATCGGTCTTGATGTCGACTTCACTCTTAAGAAGTTGTGTTCATCAACATCGACATTCTTCGTCTTGAGACTTGATTAGCATGACTTCGTCTTGAAGACACGATTTTCGATTAGTGCTTCTCTTTAGTCGGTGATGCGATACTCTATCGATCTGACCGACTTGATACTACTTGAACTTCTTCAATCTTGTGCCTTTCCAAAGCGGTTCTTCTGCTGGAACACAGTAACCAAAAAGGCTAAATCTCGGTCGTCCTCGGCGGGCTGACGACCCTCCATCCTCGCCGATAATTTTCGCATCGAGCTCATCGCCCACCACCATCCGAGGCCTTGCGCACCGTGCTGGGTCTCGGCCGCCCATAGAAGGACCCATAGCATCTCAATGAGGTTGCCCGTACCATTCGGGAAGATCTCAAACCGAGACTACTGACTCAACCACGGAAAGTACATCACAACACATGGAACCAATACTGTCGAGATTTGACAAGGGGAGAGAGACTACATCAAAGATTATTCTTGGATTCGAGGCACCATCGATAATTAACAACGTGGTCGAATCTAAGGTACACTCTACATCCTCTAGTTCATTTGATGTTTATCTGCAACTAACCTTGCGGTGATTCAAACAACAATGAGGTTGTGACTTTCCTACTACGCATCACTAGGAGTAATCGAACACAAGTCGCCAAACTTCTCTGTCGAAGGCCGAGTCCGGTTAGTCGAAGAACACGAGTCGATCGTCGATGATTTTTACGACTTGGAATGTAAGAGGCCTCGGAAGGCTCACAAGCAATCAACAATTGCGGATCACGTGTTCAAGTACAATTGGATGCCATTGCACTTATTGAGACAAAGCTAACAAAGTGAAGCTCAAGGCGTTTATGGCAAAGCATTTCAATCAATGAGGTGTGTGCACAATTTTGAGGAGGTTCTTTGGAGGGCGTATCCTAATCATTTGGAACCTAGGAGGATAAGGGTTGATATCATCATACGAGAAAGCAGTGATCCATTCCAATTTCACTTGTTTACTTACTAATACTACTTTTGGATGCTCGATTGTCTATGGTTTTGGCGGTCGTGCATAGGCGGGAGCTTTGGGATTCTTTGATCATCCACGTAGATCCATCAAAACCTTCTATTGTCGCGGAGATTTCAGTTGTGTTCTTGACCGGATGAGAGGATTGGAGGGCAGTACCGCTTGGCGAGTATAAGGACTTTGTTGATACTTGTGCTCGTGGGACTCGAGGATTATCCTCGACGGGATGCCACTTCGTGGACCGATCTGATGAAGTATTCTAAGATTGATATGGTTTGATAAATAATGCTGGTTGGATGCTAATCTTTTGCAGACAAACTTTCGACTAGAGGCACTATGTCGATCACCTCCCAAGACTGATTACACTCTTTGGAGATGTAACTCGGTACCACCGTATTTCAAGTTCTTCAACATGTGGATGAAGCATCCGACTTCAAACACCGCTTGAAGAAAATTGGAGTGAACAAGTGAATGGTCGGCCGCGGTGGATTTTGGCATAAAGTTGAAGATGATGCGACACATTTTCAAGGAGTTTAATTTCAAGGAGTTGAGACACCTCACGGAGAGGACGAGTATTTCTAGAGCGCCTTGCATTACATGCATTGGCTCGGATAGTGACCCCATGAATGGGAATCTGCTGGAATAAGAACTTGGTCTTCGAAAGAAGACTAAGTTCTTGGAGGAGGTTGAGCGTAGTTTCTTCAAACAAAGAACGAAGAACATGCACATCAACCTCTCTGACAGATGCACTAAGTTCTTTCACTCCATGGTAAAAAGAAACCACACGTGTAACACCATTTCTTTCTTATGCAGGGATACAGAGAAACCGACTTATGACATGGAGGAAATCATTAAGACTTTTGAGACCTTCTACCCTGAACTCTTTGGTGTAAAGGTTCCCACAGTGGATTCGATCCAACAGTGTTTGAGGAGGGCCCCGGTTTGATGAGCAAGACATAATGGATATGGTTATGGAGGTTTCCAGATGGAGATTAAGAATGCCCTGCTCGACATTGCGGTGAGAAGCAAGGGACCGGATGGCTACCTATACGCCTTCTTCAAAGAGAATTGGAAATCGTTGGTCAAGATGTAGTTTTGGTGTCACGGGAGTTCTTTGAGAAGAGGGTTCTATTGAGGGAGTTAAACCACTCGATGGTCACTCTTATTCATAAAGCATCACAATCCCATTCTTCGATTTCAGATCGATTGCGTGCACCAATGTTGTCTACAAGACTATCACGAAGATCTGGCGAGAAGATAGCGTCTTTGATGGGCAAGATCATTGATCCAAAGATCTGGATTTGTGAGAGGAAGGAACATCTCAGACAACATCTTCTTGGCTCAGGAGTTGCTTAGAGGCTATGAGAGGAAACAGATCACCCCGAGATGCATGCTCAAGATCGACCTTCAGAAGGCATATGATTCTATCTCGTGGGACTTCCTCAGATAGGCATTGGATGGTTTGGGTTTTCACCCATGCTTCACCTATTGGATCATGACGTGCGTCACTTCGGCTACTTATTCGCTGGCTATTAATGGAGGAACTCATGGGTTCATCACTGGGCAGCATGGACTTAGGCAGGGTGACCCGATGTCGCCCACATTCCTTTGTTGCATGGAATACCTCTCGAGGATGTTGAAGAAAGCGAACAAGGAGTTGGATTTTCAATATCATCCTAAGTGTTTTGGATTTTCAATATCATCCTAAGTGTAGTACATCGACTCTTTCGCATCTTGCCTTATTTGAAGATTTATTACCTTTGGCGGGGTGACATTGCATCAATGGAGGTCTGGCGGATGCTCTGGGACTTCTCTTGTGCTTGGATTGAAGATTAATAACCAAAGTCCTTGATATTCATGGCGGAGTTAGACCATTTGAGAAGCGGGCGATCTTAGATCATTGGCTTCCCTTGGGAGAACTTCCGACAAGATATCTTGGAATCGCTCTATCTTCAGGAAACTAGGAGTCACTCGGTATAGTGGACTAGTGGAGAAGATAACGTCTTTTATCCACCGTTGGTCTAATTTAAATTTATCTCTGCGGGGACGCCGGAGTTGATTCGCTCGATTACGCAAGAGTGGAGTGCTTCGGTTGCGAGGTTCTACCTTTGCGGTCACCGTGATTGATCTATCAATACGATGGCGGGAGGTTCTGTGGGTTCGACACATTGTCATGTTGCTTGGAAAGTTGTTTGTCTACCAAAGGATGAAGGAGGTTTAGGCTATGAGATCTCGACTTGGAACAAAGCTTTACTAGCAAAGACCTTGTGGAACATCCATACCAAGAAGGACTCACTGTGGATTCATGGATCCATGCTCGAAGATGAGCGACCACCACCATATGGGAGTTTCCTACTCATATTCGTTTATCACCCCTTCTTAAGAATATCCTCGCTCTTCGTGATCGTTTTTGCGAGTTCGGGAGTGATCATTATAGAATGCCGATCTTGTTAAGAGTTTGTTTGGAAACAAAGGGTGGGGCGCCTATCACTATCTCGAGATAAGGGTGAGAAGCGGTTCGGCACAAGGCGATATGGAAAGACTACATCCCGCCTAAGTTTTCCATCACTATGTGGCTTGCCATGAGAGGAAGACTTAAGACGGTGGATAGATTGAGATACATGAATATCTCGTAGGTATGTACTGTTTGTAATACCCATTTAGAGTCTCATGATCACTTGTTTTTTAAGTGTAAGGGTACGGAAGCGGTTTGGAATCGTATTAAGGAATGGCTCCGCCTCCCGATGAGGATGACTACCGTTGCTAGTGCTATCAAGCACATCAAGAGGGAGAAAAATTCGGGTCTTCAATCATCATTCGAGCCAAGCAGATTAGTTTAGCAGCTACGGTTAATCACATTTGGTATGTGCGCAACAAGCTAAACTTTGAAGACATCCCCTTTGATGTGAAGACCATTGTGAAGAGTATTCAAGAAGATGTTTATGCTGCTTTATATTCTTTGTATCATGTGGACCTTGTTGTTTCTCATTTTGAGTTGGCTTTGTAATGGTGAGGATGTCTCGATCATGTTTTGGATCACTTTTGGGATACCTTATCTTGTACTTCATATCTTTTATTGGATTATGGGTGAGTGTGTTGAGGGCTGCTTAGGCCCAACCAAGCGATGCACCTCATGTGTTTTGCATGTGTTCACAAACCCCACCCTTGTGCCATGATTACTTGCACAAGGCACTCTTTTCCCACCGGTCATGGGATTTTTAATTAGGCCCGCCCGCCTGCGTCGATAAGGGGTTGTTGAGTTGGTTTCTTTACTGCTTTCATAGTAGGCGAGTCGCTCTTTGGCCTATGTGTTTTGGCTATTAGGTCTTTTCCGTCCTCCCATGCCTTGTTTCTACGGAAATATGGTTGTATCCCCCTCGGGTATGCCTGAGTTCAATTTGTAATATGTCTTATCCGTTTTATGTTATTTCGTACGTTTTGACCAAAAAAAAAAACAACATAACAATCATCATCAAGTTTTGGGATCTAATCAAAACACACAATTAAGATATAATTTTTCCAAATATATATAATGTTTGATACATAAACAAAGTTGTTGTTTCTCCTAGTGGTTTAAAGAGCATAATAAAAATTGGTTTCTTTTGTGGTCTAAGATCAAATCCACTACCTATAAAAATAAAGGAAGATTATTTTTGGTCTCAAATGCTATTGAGGGTAAAAGACATTTTGTGCAAATCGGATAAAATAGAAGTGAATTGGATCGGTTTAATTTTTAGGGGTGGTAAACCTCATTTCTACCGGTTTATGAAATTCGTTTCGATTCATTTTATAATAGTTAAGTGATTATATGAGCTTGTTTGATATGTTTATGTTTACCTTGAAAGATATTATGCGTGTGTATTTCGTGTCATTTTGCAGTTTAGATGTCAAAAGGTGGATCAAGAAAATAGAGATTTTTGTCCGTGAGTGCTCGGGACCTTACATGCGAAGATGACTCGCGAGCAAAGCTCGTGAAGAAAGACGAAAATCGACAAGTTCGCCTCGCGACATTGGCTCGGGGCGAAGTCTTGCGAGCTAATCTCGCGAGGAAATATGGAGTGCGCTTGCGAGACTAACTCGCGATGAAGTCTCGAGGAAGAGGATCGAGGCAGGAAGGCGCACATTTAACTTGGTCATGAGCCAGCGCAACTAGGGTTACAAATAGCTGGCGTGGCGTAGAATTTGGGGTGACTTTTGACGAGAGATTTCGAGAGCACACGATTTCTGACTTTTAAGAGTTTTCTTTTCATTTTAGCTTTTGAATTTAATTTCCTTTGAGAGTTCGGGATTATTGTTGATTCAAGATATTCGTTATTAGTTGTGGATTTCCACGATTTTATTTAATCAATTCAATTCATGTTTTCTTTATTTGATTATTGTTTTGGTATTTTAATTATGCGTAGCTAAATCTTTTATTGATTCTAGGGTTTGTATGTCTAATTAGATTCCTATGATTTATCTGTTGATACTGTTTTGGCTTCTCATTCATGATTTATGATTCTTGGTTTTAATTCTCATGTGTTGATATCTGATCAGTATTGATGCATGCTAGTTATGTGGTTGATGACTTGACGGAATTAATTGCATAGTCGATTTATCGAATATATAATACGGACCTTACCTTGAGACCTGGCGGAGATAAGTAAAATGTAGGAGGTTATTCTTTTTGTGCTTTTGGTAATTAACTTACTTCTCTTGAGTCCTAGCGGAAATAGAGTTTAGGCTAACCTACTACTATAGGCTGTCCTGACGGAACACTGTAGTTAAATTAGTGATCCTTCATCTGAATGTGGATTAAAATGGTAAACATGTTAATAGATTAATTGTGTGAATCTAGTTAGGTTAAGTATATCCCTAGGGTCAATATTTTATTCCTGAGTTTATTCCTTATTTAATTGGAGTCTAGTTTAATCATCACCCTCTTAATATTGTTGCCTGAATAATAATTAAAATTATGTGTGAATTACTCATTGTGTTTTCGAGTATCAGTCTATGTGGATACGATAATATACTTGCTGTTTTACTATCATTTATTTGTTAGGAAATTAAGTGATCAAGGGGTATTATGTATGGATGGATTTTTCCTTAATTTTAATATAAAATTATATTTTAGGTATTTATTTTCGCATTCAACATAAATTAATATTTTTTCCAAAACTAATAAAAAGATCTTATTTTTAGTAGGAGTACCAGTGCATTTTCTTTACTTAAAACATATTTATAGCTAGCTTGGCTCACATTTTACAATAAATTTTAAGGTGCTTGAATTAATTCTATATAATCATATATATATATATATATATATAGATTTAAAAAGAATCAGAATATGTTGAGTGCAATAAAGGTAATTAAATAAATTTATCAGGATATAATTGTATATATTAGATGTGTGTCAATATCGGAGACAACATAATATAACAATACTTAATGTAAATACTATAATAATAATAATACTTCTCAATTTATTATTAATGGATGTAAAAATAATAAAATCTTAGTGGCTGATGAAAAAAAAATGCAATTAACAATCAATTAAGATAAAAAGTACTATACATGTATAGATGAATTTTGGGAGGAAATTTTGACTTTCTATTAGCATGTTTTTGACTTTCTATTAACATACTGTCCTTCGTGAGCACCTAACATATATTAGAATATTTGGAATAAGACTCGCACATTATCATACAATACTAAATATTCATGGAAGGGCCCACATTAGATGATGTAAATAACATTATTCTATAATTTAGATTTACGTAACAAATATAACAAAATCAGCTGGGTCCAAAATAATACGAACTTTAAAATTTATCAATTGTATTCCAATCTTTTCAATACGTATCAATTATATCATAGCAACTTGTCTCCGCCTTCAGCGCTAGAATCATGACAATGCGCCAATACTCAAAATTTATTGAGATTTTGTTTTTGAAACTCAGGGTTTGGGTTACCCTGTTGTTGGCGATGGAATAATTAAATTGAGAAGTTGACGTAGCGGAGTACTATATTATTTCTAGTGATGTGAATATTTATTTCCACATCTACAGTCCTATTTATTAAGACGAATAAAATGATCATTTGGCATAATAATATATTGTTGACATAATTGTTTATTTGATTAAATATGATGATATAATATTATAGATATGGTGAAAATTTTATATACGGACTTTCATTTTATTGATAGATATAACAAAAAGAACTCATGCGGAGTGGTAGGATAAAAATTATAGATAAAAATAGATGATTAGTATGCAACCCTTTGAGTTTCAATGGGGAATTACTTTATTTTTATATTTCAACAATTCATTGAAATAGTATCTACAAATAGGTAAAAGAGATCGTTTCTTTGATTTTTTTTTTCCTACTTCATTTATCTTCAAGAAATCAATAGTAATTAAACTAAACATGTGTCTGAAAAGATAATAATATATTCCTCTAAGCGAAAAAAGTGGATATTAATTTGAATAAAAAGTTCTCTAAAATTTGAAAAGATAACTTATCTGACAAAAAATTTCTTTATACCAATGCATTTTACACTTTATGTATAAAACTAATAGGGTAAATATATCAAACTACACACATTTGTAAAAGTGTATGCAATTTCATACCCATTTTCCAAAATGAATACACAACATACCCATTTATATTTTTTTCATATATATTTATAGTGCAGTTTCGTCAATTTAGTCAGTGAAATGACATAACACTGACTCCGAAACATAACAAACATGTGAATCAATAAAAATGATTATAAATTATTTTCAGTGTATTGGATATTATTATTATGTTAAATTACTTTATATATCACTGAATCATGAATCATCGACCGGAGAGAGGATGAACGATCGAAATTTAATTAAAAATTCAAATTTTGAATACTAATTGGTCGACTGGAGAGAGGATTTTTAATACAATTTTAATTAATTCATATCTCCGATTAATAGGAAACATCAAATTGGTCGACCGGAGAGAGGAATTATCGGTATATATTTGTATAAGAATTAATACTAATTATTAATTCATGTCTCCGGTCACTGTAGACATCAAATTGGTCGACCGGAGAGAGGAATTATCGACTTGTTATGAAATGAAATTAATACTAATTATTAATTCATGTCTCCCACGATCGGAAACATCAAAGGTCTAACCGGAATCAACGATTTTTTAATCGGAAAGAAGGATATCTCAAATTAATTTAATACTAATTAATTTAAATTGAATGTATGATATTTAAATTAATATTTAAAGGTAATCTATGGAAATTTTGCAAAATATTGAAATGCTGTATGAATTTTGAAATATTTAATATTGAAATTATCCTTCATATTTACCGTATTAATTAATAGTGTACAAAATAGTACTACGAAAAGTAAAACCTTACAGCTAAAATTGCAGAAAAATTGAAGAAGACAAATAAATGCAGAAAAGTAAACCAATAATTGAACCAATTCTCTCCTATTTATACAATCGATTGTAACAAATACAAATCCAACAAATTGCTCTTGCTCTTGCTCCTCCAATTTTCGTTCGTTCATTTCGATTTTATATTCAAAATTTTCAAATTTATTTCTTCAATCCAGAAGCCAGTAGCTATGTCTCAACAAGTAAGTTATTCGAATTTTTATTTATTTTCGACGTGTTTTGAATTTATTGTTGTTTATGATATTAATTTGTGTTTAGATTTATTATTGTTAATTTTGTTTAGATTTATTATTGTTTATTGGTATGGATAAATTATTGCGTTTAGATAATTAAATTAATTGGATAATTAATTTAGTGTTTTAATTTATTGCATAATTAGTATATATAATTTAGATAATTAAATTAATTGGATAATTTGTTTAGTGTTTTAAATTTATTGCATAATTAGTATATATAATTCGATATAATTCGTTTAGATAATTATTGTATAATTACCTATATATAATATATAATTGGATATAATTAGTTTAGATGAAATTAGATGTTTTATATGATTTTATGGGTTTTATATGAAAAATAAATGAATTAAAGGAATCCTCTCTCCAATTCGATGAATTAAAGGAATTATATGAGAGAGGTCGATGAATTAAAGGAATTATATGAAAAATAGATAAATAAATGATTTTATGGGTTTTAAAAGCATAAATGAATTAAAAATTAAATTAAGTTAAAATCCCTCTCTAGGTCGACCAATTCCTTGATTCCGATTCGACCGGAATCAAGGAATTGATCGACCGGAGAGGGATTTTAACTTAATTTAATTTTAATTCATTCAAAACATAATTAAATTAATTATTGATTCCGGTCGACCGGAAACATAAAATTGGTCGACCGGAAACATAAATTATCAAATTAACAATGATTCCGGTCGATCGGAATCTTCGATTGTCGATCGGAGAGAGCCTATTTTCGAACGGAATCTTCAAATTATCAAATGAATTTAATACTAATTATTAATTGATGTCTCCGGTCGATCGGAAACAAGGAAATATCATTGGAGACATAAAACTTCGAATTAATTTTAGATGAATGTATCGATCGGAAACAAGAAATTTAATACTAATTATTAATTAATTTTTTTTAGAAATTAATTTTAAATGAAATCAATTAGGATAATTTTAGATTTATTAGGATAATCTTCGAATTATTGTTGTTGTTTTAATTTTAAATGAAATCAATTAGGATAATCCACGAAATTAATTTTAAATGAAATCAATTAGGATAATCTTGAATTATTGTTGTTTATGATATTAGATTTCTTATTGTTAGTTTTATTTAGATTTATTATTGTTAAATTTGTTTAGATTAATTATTGTTAATTTTGTTTACATTAATTATTGTTAATTTTGTTTACATTTGTTTTGCTTATTTGTTTAGATAATTCAATTGTTTCTGCTATTTATAATTATTGCATAATTCGTTTAGATAATTGGATAATTCGTTTAGATAAGTCCCGACATAATTCGTTTAGATAAGTCCCCTTTTAATTAATTTATTGTAATAGACTTTAATTATTTAATTAGATTTTGATTAGATTGCTATTTTTTTCTTATTTGTATATTTGATTAGAATGTATATTTGTTTTGTACATTAGAAAATCATATTAAGACCGTATATTTTGTTAATGTAATCTTGTATTTGTTATAGATGTCGGGATGGAAGAACATTATTGTTAGATATGGAGGCGGTGGGATCCTTCTTTATGTTACATTGGCGGTATCATCAAATGCCTTTGTTCGAATGGACAATGTAATTATCTCGAGTTCATAGAGATGATTGATCAAATTATGTCGACAAATTAGTTGATTACAATCTACCAACTGCATTATCTATCGAGATCTCGGAGTGGTAGAATTATCAAATTACTTTTGAGTAATGATGATCAACTTTTTCGATTGGCTCATGATGCCCAACCGAGGTCTATGTGACTCACGATGCCGACACATCCCAATCGGAGCAAGAACTATATAGACCTTCGTTTGAGATTCCATCCTCGTCAACATATGACTACACTTCCCAACACATATCGTTCGATGCGTCGTTGACACAACAATTTACATCATCTGATTGGTTTGATGCTGATACATCTCAATATATGCCGCAACACATGGATCCATCCAGGAATTACATTTCCCAACATATGTCGCAACCACAAACTGGGGCTGATACACTTGTTGAGGACAGCGATGGCGACGACTACGTTGAAGAAGAATAAGATGAAGCAGTCGGATGAAGAGGAAGAAGATCGCGATGCGCTTTGGTGAGCTATGGCTCATTTGTAGAGTTTCACGCATGGATCCGTCGAGAGGGTGGATTCGGGAAGCTTCATCTACGATTATGCGAGTAACACATAGCGCGTAGGAGGCCTAGAGCCGGAAGAAGTTGAGGAGATGAGCAACCGGCTAGTCCTCGTTATTCCTCATGATGCTTGATTAATCTCTTTGCTCGTCCTCGGACTCGGTTCCTGCACCCGAGGTGGCGAAGGTTCCATCTTGACGACAAGGGTGAATCGAAGATATCCGTGGGGCTATGGCATTTGGAGCGTCGAGTAGAATTTGTTATTCCTCGATCCGATAATTCGAGGATTACATTCAAATATCGATATCATAATCGGTGTCCTTTTCTACTACGTGCATCGCGGCAAGGTGGATTTTGGTTTGTCCGCAAGTTTGATGCTATACATACTTGCGCACGAACCTAGTGAATATCGGAGTAAGGAAGGTTAATGCCCGTGTAATTGCGCATACATATCACAAAAATACGTGAAGACGGTGAAGTGCTAAAGCCGAGGTCCATTATGGCTGATTTGCAGCGAGAGTACGGTGTACACGTTACATACAGTGTAGCAATGCGAGCCCGTAATAGGGCGATCGAGATGATATACGGTGGACATGAAGAATCATTTCAGCTACTACCGAGTTATCTGCATATGTTACGGATGAGCAATCCCGGTTCGATGAGTGACTTGGATATTGGATCAGATGGTCGGTTCCGTCACCTCTTTGTCGCGCTCGGTTCATGCAGATTGGCGTACACATTGTGCCTCCGACCCGTGATTGTAGTCGACGGTACTCACTTGAAGGGCCGCAATAAAGGCATATTATTCGTTGCCGTGACAAAGGACGACAACGAGCAAGTTTTTCCATTAGCTTATGGAATTGGTCCGATCGAGAATGATGTCTCATGGACTTGGTTTCGCCTCGACTACAAGTCGCTTATGGATCAAATCCGAGATGTTGATTGTTTCGATGCCCATGTCGATAACGAACGCGGTCAAGTGTGTCTACCCCGATGCAACACACGGATTATGCTACTACCATCTGCTGAAAAAATCACCCGTTTGGGCAACCATCCATAAAGTTATTCGAGCCGCTTATGCGTGCAAGATGCACACTTTGAAAAAGCGATGGCTATGTTAAAGTCTCGTGAAGGCCGATGGTAGTGGCGCATATACCAAGTTGGTGGAGGTTGGAGTGCAAAGTGGGCTAGATCACGGTGCCCGTTAGGCGCCACTGATTTATGACATCGAACATTGCCGAATCATTCAATTCTCGAAAATTGTGGGCTAGGCGATTGCCAATTTGCTCAATGATTGAGGCAATCCGTCACATTACTGAAAAATGGTTCGATAAGAGACATGAAGCGAGCAAAGAGGTGCGGCTGAATTGACCCTGAAGCAGCGTAAGATGATGGTATCAATGGAACTATCACGCAGACACGATGTAGTGCCCTCATGGACTCCACTTTCAAAGTCAAGCACGGAAGCAAAACATTCAAAGTCGATCTCAATACGCAATCGTGTGCGTGTTTGGAGTGGGACATGGATATGATACCGTGTTCTCATCTTGTTGACTATATGGTGCAATTTAAGTTTAATTATGTTAATTTTTTGATCAAATTGATTTCACTTACATATAATTGATTATATAAATTTTTTAGTCATAAAGGTCACCATATATCTAACTATGTGGGGGAGTACTACCATTCTGCAAAGCTAGCCGAAGCATACTCGTATCGGATCAATCCTGTTCAGCCACAGTCTAGTTGGACTGTTCCTCCAGATGTTCTTTGGAATTACGTTATGCCTCCTAATAGAGTCCGTCGGTGGGCCCGGCGGGTCGATATCATCATCCAGTAAGTGGGATCGAGTAGTAGAAGTGGTGCACTACGGACATGTAGCTTTGTGGTAATGAATCTCATACGCGTCGGAAGTGTCCTTACTTATCCGAGGCAGTGACATTGTAATGAAAGAAAACATTCATGTAAAGATATTATTAACATTATTATTATTTTAATTTAATCAAATTGAATTAAATTGAATTGAATTGAATTGAATTGAATTGAATTGAATTGAATTGAATTGAATTGAATTGAAATTGGAATTGGAATTGGAATTGGAATTGGAATTGGAATTGAAATTGAAATTGAAGTTGAAGATCATATTAAAATTAATCCATTGTCGATAAGATAATGTAACTAAGAATCTATTACATGAGATAAAATAAATAAAATCATTACATAGTACATGCTAATTTCTACCTCTTCCTCTTCCTCTTCCTCTCGGCTTCTTATATGGATCACATATCTCATATATATTTCCACCTACTTTATGTCTATATGCTACAACATTAGACGTACCTCATTCGATGCTCGGTGAACGAGAAATAAGGCGTTCCACGGTCATGCACGCAAATGGACCATCAACGAAATCGTCTTCACAGTCAAATACCTCGAAGAGGCAGCTCGTGTAATAATCGCATCATTATTCCATGGTGGTATCGGTGGGAGTTAGCCTCGAACCATCTAGTGAAGATCGAAGCGCGCAATAATCTAGTCGCACACGAAGTCCATCATCCTCGCATCCACTTGATCTTGGTCCATCCGCCAAATACGCGAGTCAAACAAAGACGCAATGACCGAGTGCATATCCACGCGTATTATCGCGAAACGCCGCTCGATGGCGCATGGGATGATGATCTATAAAATTAATATTTAGATAAAATAAACAAGGAAAATTTAAATTTTGCAATTTATTGTATTAAATAAGGTTACCGTGGCACGTAACCATGATGTATAACCCGTCATGCCGAGGACAATCGCTATCCATTCTTGTTGGTGGATTCCATGCCATAACAATGCTCTCACGGGTCATGATCACCATTCCTCACGCTGGTCTTGAATGTAGGACGAAAGCGTTGCGTGTACCTCGGACCATGAATTTTGAAACATCTATTCAACATTGAAAATTAAGTAATTAGAGATACTACACATATATACTATATATTGATTGTATTAAAGACTTACGAAAAACCGATTATCGAGGATGATTGTGTTTTGATAATCCACCCCATCCAATACGTCGATCCGGCATCGAGTCTCATCCTCAAATACACCATGAATAGATCGACGACTGCAAAATTATTTTAGGGATACATATCAATATAAGTAGATGTACTTAAAAAGCGAAGCATATTGTATAAAAGCGTGCCGAACATCAAAAGGCCTCTCGGCATTTCGATATTCACAAAAATGCAACACGGACTTGTCGATCGGTACTCGAACAACCACCATTACCTTATTTGTGTTCAAGAAACGCTGGTAATTTATCAATATATCACGGATAATGGACGTGGCATCGGGCTATTCACGTATGGTGACCTCATTATGTAGAAGGTCTCGTGCCCGTTCACCTCCGGATCCCGAACTACAAACATTTAATTTAGAAAATGAAAACATAACAAATATAATGAAATATTATAAAGCGCCAAATATGAGACTTAATAGTTACCGTTGCTCCAGCTGCTGCTGCACGGCTCGAAAGTCGCCTCACGACGTCCGGCGTCGGATCACTAAATAGGTCCGGTCCCATCATGGAATGATGAGATGTAGTTCGGGGCGGTACCATGGATCGGTGAGTAGCGGGAGGGTATCACTGGGCGATGCGGTCTTTGCCTCACCGGCTCAATATGTCCACCGTCTCGAGGGACATCGGGTGGCGGTGATGTGGTCTCTCGATCTTCACCTCTCGTCGTCGTCGTCGGATGGCGTGGGACATGAGTGCATGTGTAGTCGTATCGTCCCTATGTGTGCAACCACATCGAGTCTTCTCTAGAGGTTTTCAAACCACTTTATCTTTGAAATAAATTTGTCTTGATAGACCTCTCGATGCGTTGCCTTCGCTCCGTCCTCACTCCCGGACAGATTTTGGATAGATTCTTGGATCCAACGACGATCGACGAACTAAGGCGCCAGGTGCTCACCGGAGACAAGCCTTTCTCGACCGGAGACAACGTTTTGTCGACCGGAGAGAGGACAGGGCTTCTGTTTTCCAGTTTATATACATGTATCTCTTGTTTCCGGTCGACTAAGCTTCTCTCCGGTCGAGCAAAGCCTTCTCTCGATCGAGCGGAAGAAGGCTTCTCGATCGAGAGAAGCTTAATCAATCGTAAACATCAAGCAACATTGTATATATTGAAAAATTACCTCCGGGTAGTGAAGCTCGACTATTAATTCCGGGAATGGGAATGAAATTCAGCTCAATCTCTCTTCTCCTTCAAAATTTTTTAAAATTGTTCTTCACGGTTGTTCTCTCTCTCTTATCTTTCGAAATTTTTGAAAATTGTATGAAGCTTGTAATATTTAGGAAGCTTGATATATTAAATAGCCAAACTCGGTCAACGATTTAATTTGCACAGACTTTGAAAATTGTATGAAGCTTGTAATGTTTCCGGAAGCCAATATATTAAATAGCCAAACTCAGTCAACGATTTAATTTGCACAGACTTTAATCAAACATGCAGACTTTAATTTGCACAGAATTGGGTCAGACTTTAATTTGTTAAAGAATCGATTCCCTCTCACATCAACATCTTACATCTTCTGCGAATGTCTGAATTTTTACTGATTTGATTCAAAATATAGTTGTTTAATAGGTTTGGGTATGGGCTGTAGTTAATTTTTAGGTTGGGTATGAGTGGTACACATATTATGAAAGTTGGGTAGATAAGTTGGGGCCCCAAACTAATACACCCTTGATTTTTGATAGAAAACAATAATATTCATCAATATTTCGTAGTGCAGTAACTTTATAAATAAAGTGTATTAACTATGTACTTAAAGTGCATTGGTTTTTAAGTTTTTACGAAAAATAGGTTTTTATTTGAACTCTTCCCTATGTATAGAAACATATTTTGTTTTTTTAAAAAAAATACTCAATAGCATTTTTTATTTGATTGAATTATGAAGCGTGAATACTGCACATGCAACTTTCAGAATTCCAGTTTGTAACATAATGGAAAATATGATTATTGTTCATTTCTTGATGAAATTAACAAAAAAATACTGTAAATACTCTGTTAATTACAATAAACTTTATTCTAATAGTTTCTTGAAGATAACAGTACAATCATCCCACTCGTACTCATATGCAACTAATAAATAGTTTAAATAATTACATATATTGATACCTCCAAAATTTACATATACATGTTGCTTATTTTTACATATATATATATATATATATATATATTTACTATATATATGTACATTATATATATAAGAAAATTGATGGAGCTAAAACTGAGCAATATGTTTATTTTGTTATATTCATCAAAGTTCCTATTTCCATCAATCAAGTTTGATAAATATGCACTTAATTAATTTATACATTAGATGTTTTAGTGATCATCACAAAAGGCATTCAATGCCCAATAAATAAAATTTCTTTGTGATTAGCAATGTAAATGCAGTTTCAGTTAGGCAATTATTGTGATATACGTTTTAATTCTTCGGTGATAAAACTATATAATTAAATTTAATAATATATTAATAATAAGGGGGTGGAAAAAAATTGAAATTAAGAGATTAAATAAGGAATTATGATAAATAAAAATGGAGATAGTAGGAAATGTTACGTAAAATTCTAGATGGATATAATGACTCTAATTCGTAGCCGAATTATAGATTTATAGATTCCATTCCATCTTGCCGATCATACATAGAAATTTTGGTCTACAGGTTGAGGAGAAATTCTCTCATTATGGCCCTTCAAACTTCTACCCTGCAGGAATAGATTGAGACATTTTTTGACCCCCAACTAGAAGTTTCTAGAGTTTTTTTGACATAAAGTTTAAAACTAATTAGTATCTGATTTTGTCTAATCAGTTGTTTCCTATTTATGAAATTCCTTGGTCTACAACTTGAATATAGTGCTTGTTAATTAGTACCATTAAATCACACCTATTACCCAATTGGACTTTGCAACCTAAGTTCAATTTTCAGTCTCACAAAGTAGAAACAATTAAATCGAAACTATTGAAAACGCCAAAAATATTTTGGCTTCACTCCTCAACTAAAAAAAATATATAAAGAAAATTGTTGCAACAAAAAACGGATACTAGGGTAAATATTATTTTAAACCCTAGCTAAACTATAATTATTTTATTATAAATATTTCGAATTTTAAAAAATATCATTTTAAATTTTAAATTATTAATATTTTATCAAAAATATCCTAAACTTTGAGAAGTATCACTTTAAACCTCAAACTATTAATTTTTTTATCAAAAATATCCTACATTTACTTTTCAGCTCCCGAAATTGGACGAGAGATATCTTATTCTCATCTGATGAGCCACATCAGAATTTCAAAAGCGAGAAAATGGACGCGAGATATATCAGATGAGCGACATCGAAGATATTTCTCATCCAATTTCGGGAGTTAAAATGGATGTAGGATATTTTGATAAAAAATAATAGTTGAGTTTAAAGTGACATCGCTTCAAAGTTTTGATAAATATTACTCCTCCGTCCACCAAATCGTTTCTTAATTTTGGTGACACATGTTTTAATAAATTGTAATGAGTGTAAAGTAAGTGGGTCTAAAAGGTGGGCCATGGGTGATTTTTGTAAATAAGTGGATAGATTTAGGGTAAAATGTGAAGTTGATATTTCCATAAAAGAAAGTGAACATTTTTGTGGACATACCAAAATGGAATTAAATGAACATATTTGGTGGACGGAATGAGTAATATTTTAGAGTTTAAAATAATATTTTTAAACACGAGAGTTTTATAAAGTTAGAAATACAAATATTATATATAGAGAGATATGTTCAAATAATAACCATTTTAAAATATGAACATAAGAACAAAATAAATTTACGGTGAAAATTGATCAATCCGTTAGGAAAATTATTGAATTCACAATATTCAGAATTTTCATCTGGGTCCTATGAGAGGCAAAAAACTATTTTTTTGGATTCAATAACTTTTCCAATGATTCATCAACTTTCATATCGAATTTATTATTTTCTGGTTCTCATGTTCACACATTAAAAATGGTTATCACATTAACCCTCCATATATATATATATGAGGTGGTTCAAACATGAGAATTTTTATTTAAATTAAGAACGTGATAACCATTTTTAATTCTTCGATCGCGAAGATCTACGATTAGTGCATCACTTTGCTGCAATGGCAGAGCTACGTTACGAAGAGGTGGTGCAAATTTTTTTTTTTTGGTACCGTTTATTAATTTATGTGTTACATTACAAAATATTCAACTTTTGTCTCATTGAAAAGTATAAAGGATAAGGGCAAAGATATATAGAATCAAGATTGAATAATTGAGAGACAACACAATTACTTTTACTTTTGTTCATTACGTGTAGAGAAAGGAAAGATATAATTGATATCTACTTTTTTATTCCATATCTTAAGATAGAATTGTATGTTTACTTGTGTATGATCTTATTAAACTTGCACTTGTTTCACCTATGACAACTATAACTGTGGAACGAGCCTTTTATGTCATAAAGATTGTGAAAAATCGGCTTTAAAATCGAATAGGAGATCGTTGGGTAAATGACTTTTTGATTATTTATATTGAGGAAAAAATCAATAAGATTGATAATGAGTTGATATTATGTTGTTTTTAAAACATGAGTATCATAGGAAATTACTGTAAGAATTTTTTATTTTAACTTTTTTATAAGAGTTGTTTTAATAGATCTATGTATTTGCCCTTATGCTTAGGGGCCTGACTCTGTCACTGCTTGATTGAATGAATTCATCACCTGATTTCGAATTATATGAGGGAATAAAATTTTATTTTTTTAATATAATAATTTTTACAACAAATACAGTACTAATGATTATTGTTCAATACAATATTTTCATAAAAAAATATAGTTCTCATGAAAACAACTATATATATATAACATCACTGATAGAATAGTAATAAAATAATGTTATCAATTTGAGAATATTGAGAAAATCAGGATTTAGTTATTTTCTTTAAGGAGGAAAAGAAATTGGATGATACGCTACAGAATGTTAATACTTTCGCTCTCAATTTAAAAGTAGAGTGCATATATATGTATATATTAGCCATTAATTTAGTTTACATTCTGGAAGGATGACTAATTTGAATAAAGTCTAGGACAGTTTCAGCATTTGAATAAAGTATAATAGAATCTGCAGTATATGCATGCATGATAGAAACAAGCTGAGCAAGACATTTCTTTAATTTTTAGAGTGGGCCAAAATTGATTGAGAAGAGGGCAACATCACCACCTGCTGGTCACGACTTAATTTGTGCATATTCATAATCATAGCCCTATCTTTTTAATGTAATTAAAATTTAGGACAAATACATACTGCACCTACTTACATGGAAAGGAGTCGTATTACCCATATTATTCAAAAAAATAAACAAAAAATCTCTGATATGACATCTGTTACTTTGTTATGGTCCTCGTGGACAACCACTGTTACAATCGGCTAAACCAAAGAAATTTCATAGAAAATATAGGTTTATTATACTCAACTCTCACATAATAATATTTTATTAATTTAATTTATATTAATAAAATATTATTTTGTGAGAGAGTAAGATCGGGTAAAAAAAGTCCGTCGAGAAAAACCCACGGCCTATCAGACGGGCCAAAAAGACCCGGGGTTTCCGGCTAAAAAAGCATATCCGATATTTTATTAAATATACATATTTATAATATTATTTAATATAAATATCTATAATTATTTAATAATATTAATTATGTAACACCCTAAATTCATAATTTAAAAATGCTATATTTTTTTTTATAGCTAAAGAGAAAACATATCAAAGTGATTTCTTTTTTTTATATATATATTTAAATAACATATATAAAATCTCTCAAATAAAATTTACCAAATGATAAGTCCAACAAACTCAAGTCTAAATTTTGCGACAAAACCGACGTCAACCAACGACCAAAAGCAAACTATGCAAGACCTAATAGCATGAGATAAGGTGGACTCCTAATAACTCAAATTCAACAACAATAATAAAGAAAAGAAATTAAAAAATAGCACAAGTCTTGGAAGGAACTAAAGCGACATCACCACTAGCACACCCACACCGTCGCCGCTTCACGATCATCGACCGAAAATATTTTAGATAAAAGGAGGTGAGCACAAAACGCACTTCGATGGTGGGGAACAAGGAATATCATTATTTTTTCCAAGCGTGTATACATCGTAGGAAAGTAATAGTCAATCATATTCAGTCTCACCGGCAAGGTCCACTTGCAACTCACCGCATGCAATCATATCTAGCCTCACCGGCATAGAAATCACGTCTCACCGGCATAGGATATACACGTAGCCAATGACTCACCGTCACGACTTTCCACTTGCATACTCACCGCATGCAATAAATATCGTATCACAATCCAAATCAAGATATATACGTTAGACATAAAAAGTTATTTCTCAAACCAATTTCACTTTCACAATAAATATGTTTATTCCAAATCAAATATTTGCAAGTTAAAGAAGATTTCACCCACAGTAAATATGTGTCATGTCCCGTCTTTCTTAATAAGATTAGAAGGACTTTTGAACTTAGAATTTAAAATGATTCGTGCCCAATGGAAGAAAATTTTTAAATTCCAACAAAAAGAATTTATTTCATATTATAAATTGATTACGAGAATTATTATGTATTATATAATAATCGAATATGATTTATATATATATACATATAAATCATTATATGAATAATTTTATGCTAATGTTTGATTATTAATTCATAGCCTTAAGAATCGAACTTTGAGCCCGTAAATAAATTATCCAATGGGCTTACGTTTACAAAGCCCAAAAGTAAAGCCCATGGGACAACCAAACCCTACACTATATAAGCTTCTCTCCTCCCATTTTGAACCCTAACCTCCATTTCACAAACTCACTCCTTCTTGCAAGAGGAATCCATAAAGGTAGACTTTTAATTTTCCTATTCAATTTAAAAATGTATATGCATTTATGTTATGTGTGAGTGTGGGTGTGTTCCTGCATTATGTATGCTGTGAGTGGGACGAGGAGAGGAGGAGAGAGAGCAGACGAGAGGTGGAGGTGAGATGTCGGCGGCGGTGGCCGTGGCTCGCGTTCGGTAGAGAAGAGGAAGGCGAGGTTGCGTGCATGCGTGTGCATCGGCGTGTATCGTGGTGTATGTGTGTTATGAGTGAGAGAGAGACGGCGAGAGTGGGAGAGAGACAGAGACGACGAGAGGTTGGCGGCGGCACCGGCGGTGGCTGCGGCTGCGGTCGCCGTCGCGTGGGTGTCTCCGTCGCGTCGTGTGTGTGTGTGGCTGTGCGTGTGTTCATGTGTTGCGTGCGTGTATGTGTGTGTCGGTAGAGAGGAGAGGAGGCGTGGCCGGCGACATGGTCGGCCAAACAGCGACACGGCGGCAACGGTCTCCAGCAGAGGTGTGTGTTCTGAGTAAGCCGAGTGAGAGGTTACTGATGAGAGCCGTGAGTTAGAGAGAGAGAGAGAGGAAGAAAGAAATTTTGAGGTTTCTTAGGAATCTGGCGTACGACGACTCATCACTGAGCGGCGGAAAAAGGTGGGGAGGCGGTGTTAGGTTTAGGGTTTTGTGATGTATTGGGCTGGGCTTGTGTTATTTTAATTAAATGGGCTTGATTTTTCTAAAATTTAATGTGTTGGGCTTGGGCTCATTTTATTTAAGTGTTGGGCTCTTCATTTAAATAAGTTTAATGATTTTATTAAATGAGTTAATGAGTGGTTTAAATCATTGGCGAGAATTTTGTGAATTTGGGCTGATCTTATTTTAATTAAATGGGCTGGGCCCTTTTATTTATTTATTTATTTTGTAAATTGTTGATGGGCTTGTTCTTATTTAAAGATTGGGCCGAATATAATAAAATGTGGGCTTGGATTAATTAATAGTTGGACCTTGAATTAATAAATGAGTTGGGCTCTAATTAATTAAATAGTTGGACTTTAGTTAATAATAATAGTTGGACTTAGATTTAATTAATGATTGAGCTTTAATTTAATTAATTATTTGACTTACTTTAATTAATTAAATCCTTGAACTTTAATTAATTAAATAAATAAGGTTTAACTTTAAGACTTAAATTATTAAATTATATTAAGTCTTATTAATTAAATAATTAACTTAAACTTAAATATAAGTTTAAATTATTTAATTATGGTAAGTTAATTAATTAATTAATTAATTACTATTAAGTTTAATTAATTAATTGATTAAGTTAAGGTTAAGTTCAAGTTTAAATTATCTTTAATTTATGATTATGACTTACTTAATTAATGTAATTAATTTCGTTTAATGAAATTAACTTAGCTATGATGATAAAATAAATTAAATTATGTTAAACAAATGCATAATTTGATAATTATATTATGTGTTATATTAAGCGAGAGTCCTTAATATATATATATGATTTTAGTATGCAATTTAATTGCATTATACTTTTGTAAAAAGTATTTAACAAAGGAAGATTATGAAATTTAATTCGTTTTAAACGAAAAGTCGAGCAAGGTATTGTTGGTGCCTTAGCCGATATAAATTAGTTTTCGAATTTAAATTATATTTTGAAAACCCGGGCTTAACGAATCATAAGCTAGTATCCTCCTTTACTTGAACATAAGACTAGCTTTTCGAGACCTATTAAGATTAGTGCTTCTTGTAGGTTTTATCGATCAAGGGGATTAGCGCTGCTTTCCCGAGACGCGTACTATAGTGATTCTTCAGGCTTTGTCCTATCGAGGTGGGCTTACTTTACAAAAGTATATTTGAGTTATATGCTCTGATATTTCATGAAATGCAAACTGTTTATCCAATAAAATGTTTTTGTGCGCTCTACTACATTTTAAGGCTCGTATAAGAATCGATCGAGATTCTCTTTAATCTAATACATTAATTGAGAATTGTGTACCTTTGTTAGTTGTTTCGGTGGGTTGATCTCCATCGGGCACTAACCAAGTAATGAGGCGTTATAAGGGTGCTTGTCCGGATGTGTTCCGAGACGTCATGTTATTATGGTGCTTATGCGGATACGTTCAAGTACATCATGGATTGTCGGGTTCGCCCCGATGACAATAATAGGGCATGTGATCCGACGGTGGCTAGAGGTCCGGATCAAAGCGAGTAATGAAGAGTCGTGACAATGGGCCCAAACGAATGAAATATTTTGCATGCTTAGAAGTGGTTTCTCTTTTTAAAACCTTCTAAGTTATGTTATCATGATTGGATAAAGCGATTTACTGGTTTATGAAATGTTTATGAAAATGCATGCCCACCGAGTACATTAGTACTTAGCCCAAATATTTTCAAATGTTTTCGGGTTGATCAATGGCGATGACGGCGGTATTTGAGATTTGAGTTCACTCAGTATTTTGTGGATTATTTCTTCATTTAGACTTCACCGATGAATTAACTCTAATTACATTTTCCTTCTTGTCTATGACTTGAATTATATCTTTTGATTGAGCTTAGACTCTAAATCATTGATGTTAGTATTTTGATGTGTCTTGGCTATCGAAGCACGAAACTAAACTTGTGATCCTGAGGATAAATATTGTTTTGATTGGATTACATCCTTCGATGTCTTCCATTTTCATTTAGGAAGCTATTCCCAAATTCTAAGGGTTTATTGCCTCGATCATTCGAGTCAACTCATTTACTTTATATTTTCCATTATTTTTATTCGTCGCGCCTCGATTTACGAGCTTCCGTTATATCAAGAAATATCGGGCTGTGACAATATGTTTATTCCAAATCACATATTTGCAAGTTAAAGAAAATTTTACCCACAATAAATATGTTTATTCCAAATCTCATATTTGCAAGTTATAGAAAATTTCACCCACAATAAATATGTTTATTCCAAATCTTATATTTGCAAGTTAAAGAAAATTTCACCCACAATAAATATGTTTATTCCAAATCACATGTTTGCAAGTTAAAGAAAATTTCACCTACCTTGTTTTGTCGAGCCCAACAAATCAAAATCAACTCAATTCGGAGACGAGGGTCCTAGTTGCGCCACACCTAGTTCAATAAAATCAAAATTTTATAAAAGTCTTTAATGATATCCTTATACGAAATGTCTTAAAACCTAGATAAATACACTTATTTTAAAAATTGTAGAACCAAATACAAAATTATTACAATTCATTTTTATTTTAGATGGAAATCCTAAAACTCTAAATGTTACTAAACTTTTGTAAACAAAATAAAACGGTTTACTTAATTTTGGTATCTATAGCAAAACTAATTCCAAATGAGAGTTTAAGCATAACTTGCGTTTAGTTTATATTATGAATTAAATAAATAAAAAAAATCCTTAGTTCAAATTAAACTAACTAATCAACAACCTACTTATCAGGTTGATTTCGTGACTTGAAAAACAAATCTTCAAATTCAAAAGAGATGAGTACACAAACAAATACATCTCATTTTAAATAATATTATAATAATGTAAAAAAATCAACACCAAAAATCATCATTAACCCATATCCAGAAATATCAAATTGGAGAATTTTTTTTATCCATGAACTATCCTGTGATATTGCCTACCAAACTCCCTGTCACAGAAACTTTCACACAATTTTATTTTATTTTATTTTTTTGGAATGAGAAAGTGTTAAAATGGTTTGTGCGTACTGGAAACTCTATGACTGAAGTTTGAATCTAAAAAAAACTTTTCCCCAATATGACCGCGTGAAGTTAATATATATGCATAAACCTAGTGATGTAAGTTTAACCCTAATAAGAATTCTACTCCTTCTCCAACTCTCCTTATCAAAAGTCTCGTTCCTATCTTAAAGCAGAGAAAAGAAAAAAAAAACATATTACTTGGGCTCTCTAGTAGTTCTCTTAGCCTAATCTCCTCCAAGGCCCAAACTAACGGAAATATAATTAAATAATTAGATAAGCTCAAGACAAAAATTCCATTTTTTTTTAAAAAAAAATTCTCAAAACTCTTATTTAATTCTTATAGTTTATTTTCTAACTAGTGGCACTATTATGGACTCCCTCAAGTCCAAGTTAGATTCAAGCATGACAATTATTCATAAATTTAAACGTAAATTATTTAATATTTTTAAAGCAAATTAAATCAAGCAAAAAGTAGGCGTTACAAATTATATTTTATATATTTTTAAAATTAAAAATATTAATTTTATATATTAAAAAATGATCTAAAAAAATCTGTCCGTCCGGGATTGGTTTGAGCTTCATATTTTTAGATTAGAAAATTTGGACAGGCCCGACTCAATTCGAAAAATGTAAAAGCCCGAGGGGCCGGAGTCTGGACCGGCCCGATCTACTACTTTTGCCAGCTATAAGTGCACTTATATATTCTATAAAATTTACCACTAAACCATCATATGCTCGTCTACCTCAAATACAGTGCAACATTCACGTGGATAAAAATTCAAAACTACATCATTTTGATATACTGAAATTACAAAATAAAAATAATAAAAAAAAGTTGAATTTGAATCTTCTTCGCATGGATCCGCGGCCGCCACGGCCCTCGCCCCTCTCCCCTCGGGCGCCGCCATCCCCACCGCATCCTTCACTCATTTTATGGACTTGCAGTTGCACTCGCGAGGAAGCTGGCGTCGGAGCTCTACCGCATGCTGGGAGAGAGAAAATATTTTGTTCATGTATTTTAAACTTTAATATGTCGGCCTCAACCTTTATTTGTTTTGAGATAATATGCGGCCTCAAAGTAATAATGATTTTTTTAAAAAGAAAACAATTACGAAACTTGGCCTGATTGATTACTCACATAAATGCAGAAACCGTTTGAATTTGATAATTAATTAGCTATTTAGTTTGCCTTGTCGACAGTTAAGTCGATGAAGTGTGTTGCATGGGCATCAAATCTCTTTGCTAGTCCTACAATTTTGGTTTGAGCCACCAAATCTAATTAGTGCTCGTCTTTATCACTTGTGCATCTACGAAGTTGAATGATACTGTCTTAATTAAATGCAGTAGTTTTCACTAACTTTAATATGCGTATGAAATTATATGAAAAACGATTCCCTATGTCCATTTTATCAATTATGCTATCCTTGGGGAAAAATGGTGTTAATCACGATTCACGACACGGAAATCAAATATCGAATTGGGCTTATACTGGTGTGGAGACGACACTATTCTTGTATACGTGGAAATGAATATTTAATTTAAATTTTATGCAGCGAAAAAGCACCATTTAGCTGCCATCTCATTTTCGTATATCTGCTTTTATAGTCCACGTGTTGTGTTAGATGACAGGTTTTTCTATTTTTAGGGTACGAAAGTGCAAAATTATTATTTATAGGGTCCTAAATGTCAATTATCTTACAAATGTTCCCACCAAAGACACTTCAAGAATCCTCTTCCCTTCTCTAGAACCCACTCTGCTTTCATAACCATAACCACTCGATTTCCTGCCGTGGCCAAGAATCATTATATTCATTTGTAGTTTGCTAAATTGTCCACTGTTTGTAGGAGTTGTGCGTGTAAGATTTGGGAATGGGCGCAGATATCGGCGACGATCTCTTGAAGAAATTAAATTATTTGTCTCTAGTGTCGAAGGTGTGCGCAGAGCTGGAGACTCATCTAGGCGTTGGGGACAAGGTGTTAGCGGAGTTCATCACGGATTTGGGGCGGAAGTGCGAATCAGTGGAGGAATTCGACTCGAAGCTGAAAGACAATGGCGCGGAAATGCCGGATTATCTGGTGCGGACGTTGCTCACGATCATCCACGCTATTCTGCCACCGCGGAAGAAATCGGATTCCAAGATCAAGGATAAAAAGGAGAAGGTCAAGGAGTTTGATAAGAGATTAGGCGGAGATGGTGAGGAATTGAAGTCCGGGGATAGGGATTATGACAGTGGACGTAAGAGGAAGGATTCGGTTAGGGATAAACGAGGGGATAGGGAAAGGAAAAGAAGTAGGTATGGTGATGCGGATATTCATGATGATGATGGAGAGGATGGGGTTGAGCCTGAACTGTACAAGGTTTATAAGGGTAGGGTTACGAGGGTGATGGATATGGGGTGTTTCGTGCAGCTCGATGGTTTCAGAGGAGTAGTAGAGGGTTTGGTGCACGTGTCGAAAATGGCGAATTGGAGGATTGGAAATGCTAGGGATGTTGTGAAAAGGGATCAAGAGGTGTATGTGAAGGTTATATCTGTTAGTGGGAGAAAATTGAGTTTGTCGATGCAGGATGTTGATCAGAATACTGGAAAAGATCTGTTACCTTTGAAGAATAGTGAGGAGGTTGGTTCGTTGAGAAGTAATGGTGGAAGAATGGGGAGTAGGATTGGCTTCTCAGGCATCAAGATCACCGGAGAAGATGATGCTGTGCCTTCACGTAGACCGCTTAAGCGGATGAGTTCGCCTGAGAGGTGGGAAGCTAAGCAGCTGATTGCTTCAGGTGTTTTAAGAGTGGAAGATCATCCGATGTTTGATGAAGAGGAAATGGAATTGTTTATCAGGAGGAGGGTGCCGAAGAGGAGGTTGACGTAGAGTTGAATGATGACGAGCCTCCATTTCTGCAGGGGCGAAATCAATGCTGTATAGATATGTCCCCGGTGAAGATATTCAAGAATCCTGAGGGATCACTGAGCCGCAGCAGCGCTGCAGTCGGCACTCATAAAGGAGCGGAGGGAGGTTCGAGAGCAGCAGCAGCGGATGATGTTGGATTCCATTCAAAGGATCTCAACCGGCCGTGGGAAGATCCAATGCCGGAAGCAGGGGAGGCATCTTGCTCAGGAACTGCGAGGTGTTGGATTGTCTGCTTATGATCTCCCAGAGTGGAAGAAGCAGGCTTATGGCAAAGCTCTGACGTTCGGACAGAGATCAAAGCTTTCAATTCAGGAACAGAGGAAGAGCTTGCCTATATACAAGCTCAAGAGCGAACTGATTCAGGCTGTCCACGACAATCAAGTGTTGGTCGTGATTGGTGAGACGGGATCAGGAAAGACGACGCAGGTAACTCAGTATCTGGCTGAGGCAGGGTACACCACGAAGGGGATCATAGGGTGCACTCAGCCTCGTAGGGTGGCGGCAATGTCTGTGGCCAAACGAGTGGCTGAGGAATTCGGGTGTCGTTTAGGCGAAGAAGTCGGGTACTCCATCCGTTTCGAGGATTGTACGAGCTCGGAGACTGTTATCAAGTATATGACCGATGGTATGCTTCTTAGGGAGATTCTCATGGATGAAAATCTGTCTCAGTACTCTGTGATCATGATTGATGAAGCTCATGAGAGGACTATTCACACTGATGTCTTGTTTGGATTGCTGAAACAGCTCGTGAAACGGAGGCCTGACCTTCGGTTGATTGTCACATCTGCAACACTTGATGCAGAGAAGTTTTCTGGATATTTCTTCAACTGCAATATTTTTACCATTCCAGGGAGAACTTTCCCAGTGGAAATACTCTACACGAAGCAGCCGGAGAGCGACTATCTCGATGCAGCGTTGATTACGGTTTTACAGATTCACTTGACCGAGCCCGAAGGTGATATTCTGCTGTTCTTGACTGGTCAGGAAGAGATAGATTACGCGTGCCAGTGCCTCTACGAGCGGATGAAGGGATTGGGTAAAAGCGTGCCGGAGCTGATCATTTTACCGGTGTACAGCGCCTTGCCGAGTGAGATGCAGTCTAGAATATTCGATCCTGCTCCTCCGGGGAAGAGGAAGGTGGTTGTTGCTACCAATATTGCTGAAGCTTCTTTGACTATCGACGGAATATATTATGTCATTGATCCTGGTTTTGCCAAGCAAAACGTGTACAATCCAAAACAGGGGCTTGATTCATTGGTGATAAGTCCGATATCACAAGCCTCTGCGAAGCAACGAGCTGGCCGGGCAGGGCGGACAGGGCCGGGGAAGTGCTACCGCCTCTATACAGAGAGTGCGTTCCACAATGAGATGTCTCCTACGACGATTCCTGAGATTCAGAGGATCAATCTTGGGACGACTACGCTCACCATGAAAGCTATGGGTATCAATGATTTGCTATCTTTTGATTTCATGGATCCGCCATCACCTCAGGCCCTCATTTCTGCTATGCAGCAGCTGTATAGCTTAGGAGCTCTGGATGAAGAGGGGCTTCTGACAAAACTGGGTAGGAAGATGGCTGAGTTTCCTTTGGATCCTCCGCTGTCTAAGATGCTTCTTGCCAGTGTGGATCTTGGTTGTAGTGATGAGATTCTGACTATCATAGCTATGATTCAGACCGGCAACATCTTCTACCGGCCTAGGGAGAAACAGGCTCAAGCTGACCAGAAAAGGGCGAAATTTTTCCAGCCTGAGGGAGACCATTTGACACTGCTTGCTGTTTATGAGGCGTGGAAAGCAAAAAATTTCTCGAGTCCGTGGTGCTTTGAGAATTTTATTCAATCTCGGTCGCTGAGGAGGGCGCAAGACGTGAGGAAACAACTTCTTTCCATTATGGACAAGTATGTTATATTATTTTTTATTGTTTCATGGCCTGCTCTTTCTTACAATGAATTTTAAATGGTTGCCTGCCTATATTCTTGTGAGGATGTCTATATTTATAATTCTTCTCTTTGTGTTTGCGTACTCATTTCTGTTCTTTTGTTGAATCTATCTGCTTTATATCTGATTATTTACTGATATTTGACCTTTCACAGTGAGGACATCCTATACATGTATCATAAATAATTACTGAATTTGACATTGGATCTATACATTTTGAATCTATGTTAACTAACTTATAAAGGAATCTTGTAAGTTAGAAACCGGACGAAATAAATGGTCATCATCAACTTACTTCAGAATTTCTTTACAAAAAAAAAGGAGCAAAATAGTTTGATTTCTTGTGCGTCTCATACCTATTAATTTGAACTTATTTTTAAATATTCAATTTTCCACTGATATAATGGATACTATTTATTCAAAAAGTTGCTTGTGGATACATGTATGTTATAGAAGCATTCTGGTGGATCATCACTCTTAAAGCTGCTAGTGGCTCTATGAACTGATTTAACATTTTATCAACAGTCTTCTTCAATAGATTCTCCGAAGCTGGTATTAAGTTTTATACGTCATTCTTCAACCCACACACACTTATCGGTATACAGTTTGTCACTTCTGTGTTTACAAAGTAAAAAGTAATACATTTTTTCTTTTATACCTTTGTTAGGATTTTCTCCTTTTCAATCATTATTTTTCTAGGTTAATGAATCATTTTTTCTTCTTTCTTTGTTTTGCTAATACAACATGATTAATTACATTCTTTTGCGTTCTAAATCCTGCTTCTTGCGAACAGGTACAAGTTGGATGTTGTGAGTGCTGGCAAGAACTTTACGAAGATCAGAAAAGCTATAGCTGCTGGTTTCTTCTTCCATGCAGCTAGAAAGGACCCTCAAGGAGGTTACAGGACGGTGGTGGAGAATCAACCAGTCTACATGCACCCAAGCAGCTCTCTTTTCCAAAGACAACCTGACTGGGTTATCTACCATGAACTTGTGATGACTACAAAAGAGTATATGCGCGAAGTCACTATCATAGATCCCAAGTGGCTCGTAGAACTGGCACCAAGATTCTTTAAAGTTGCAGATCCTACAAAAATTAGCACACGAAAGAGGCAAGAACGTATTGAACCACTCTATGATAGATACCACGAACCCAACTCTTGGCGCTTAAGCAGAAGGCGTGCTTAGAATGTCACGCAAGTGTTGACTTCGTTCATGAGGTTCAGTACCAATGCTTTCCCCCGGGGCAGGCATGGACCAGGTGAGTAGGGATGCAGCTCCGTGGACCGCTCGTCGGGCCTGGGAAGATTAGCAAAGCGGGAAAAGACAGATGTTTCTGGTTAGATCTAGAGCTTTATCAATGTTTGTTGCTTCATGCTGCAAGTGTTTATATATGTATCTTTCTATTTGTGCATAAAGTCTGTCACTTAGCCACCTTTCTTTTAATTCGAATGTAAATGAGGTTTTTCCATAATCTTGCAAAGGACAATTTCTTGCTTGTATTATTGACCACTTATTCTTTTTGTATAGAGTCGAAGACTGTATAATAAGGAAAGCTAAACTGGAGAAGTCAAACTTAATAAAGCTGAAATTTAGTTTAGATCTTCTAAAATCACGTGTTTTCAATTCAGGCTCAAATCAAGCTTAATTGCTTCTGATAATGCAACGGTAACATTTGGTTTGGTTTGTGATCTGTTGGAGTAAAACTATTACATAATTTCCTTTTTTTTTGTAAATTTGTGAGGCATGTAATAATCTTTTTGCTAATATGCTCATATAGGAAGTCAATTTGGATGCTCTTACATTTGCTTTAACTGCTGAAATTATGTGAAATGGCTAAAGTTAGCATCATTGATAAATATTCATGCTTTCTCAATGGACGGCGTATTAAGGCCGACAATTCATGCATATGGGATTGTTATCGTGTTTATATGATCATGACATAATACGATAAGATCAAACACGAACACGATCCGTTAAGGATGCATCCATATGGATACGATATCAAAATTACAAACACGAGCATGACTTGAATACGAATATGAGTAATTTTTTTATATTGACACAACACGATAACGACATGATATGACACAAAATGATAAATTCAAACTAAAATTAGGAAATAAATTAACAATAAAATAAAAATATACAAAATAATAAAATTAATATTGAATATATGGGGTTATACGGATATAACATGATTTGACATGAACATGAATGCAATATGAATATTATCGTGTTACGAATATAACATTTAAATTATCGTGTCGAGACGATAAGGACACGAACACGATAAGGTTGTATATTAACTTATTAATTTTGTGCGTTGTAAGACCCATGGCATATGACCTATGGAGGCACTTAATTAAGTCGACTTCGCACAGCAATAAAGGTTGTGTGTGAGTATTGATGTGATAGTTTCCGGTTAGAAGAGATTTGGCTGTACCATATGCATTTGGATTAATGTTGCAGTGGGGTTAGCACAACCCTGGGTGACTGCTTGGACTCGAGGTCAGTAGCTTGCTCTGTAAAATTCTTGAAGAGGCGGCGTTAAGACGTCTGCAGCCAACGGAAACTAGGTGATTGTTTATTTCTCATATCCATTATTTGCAACATGTCCTCTCCTGAACCGATTTATTATAATTTGGTCAAAGCTGCATGCTTCTTTGTTTCTGGAATTAATATTCTTGCTCTATTTGACGTTGATAGTTTTGTATAGTCTCCACTTAAGACATGCAAGTTTTCTAGGTTGTTATATGCATATATATCAGATTCCTGGCTAGCGTAAACCGTGATGCTTCTGTGCAGCTGGAGGGTTCAAAATCGAAATCGAAATCTAGGGACTCACCGACTCAGGGTGCGGAAGGATGTCTACACCAGATTTTGTTTGGGATTTCTCTTTTACCTCGGATTTTGCTGTTGCTACTTGAGTTACATTGGAATGCAGAAATAAGAGAAATGGTCATCTAGATATTATGGTCAATTATTTTCACCGGTGATGATTTCTGACTAACACTCTGATAGTTGTAACTGCTGTTGACTCAGTCACAGTGTATCAAAATAAATAAAGAGATAACTCACACATTGGTGGGACTTAAACTACTTTCGTAATTGGTATAGTTATTTTTAGTATTTTTAGCAATTTTGACTTGATACCCTATTTTTTGGTGATACAACATTGGCTTTACCTTAATTTTTACTTATGGATTAATTTATTTTGGACGGCGCGGCGGTAATATTCTTTTTAATTCATTAATTTAACCATATTAAATTAATTAGTAATTGTTAATTACGGTCATTAACTTTTAATAATTTGATTTCAGGGTTATTAGATCTAGTTATGAATTACGAAATCTTAATTAATATATAATTCGAAAAATATTACTATACCTTGATTATGTGATTAAATTATGAATTACAATTTAGTATTCAATTGATTTTATAGCGTAAATATTATGTACAATATATAATTAAAATTTGAAATCCGGACTGTTGACATATTCTTGGATATGTTTTGAACTATGCATACTTAAATATCTTAAAACTAACATAAGTGTTTTGAAATTCAATTTTGTTTCAGAAAATTACATAGCTTGTCAAAAATAGGGACAAGTACAAAGCAATATTTTGAAAAGTGTCTCCAATATATATTTTTTTGTGTGGAAAACCTCTAAATTTCAATATACTTTTCTCAAAATCGATAATTTGGTGACGGTGAAGGTGAGCCACCTTACTGGATTTCCATGTGAATTATGTGGATTTCTTTTCTATCTAAGCATCAAAACAAATATAGTGTGTCTTGATAGGTATTTTTAAAAATATTTTCAACTTACGTTTATTTTTAAAAATCGATTTTGAAAAAGTTATGAATTTAGGCTTGAGTTCTTAGGTGGAAAAAATCAAGTAGAATTTGTGCAAAAAATTGGTGAGGTGATTTTCTTTTGATCATCGAATTTTCGATCTGAGGCATAATTACAATTTTTTTTAAATTTTGGGAGATTTTTGTAAAAGTAAAATAAGTTGATAATATTATTCAAAAAAATATTAAAGTCCAAGACATAAATTGTACCTGGTTTAATGTTTAAGCGGAAAAAAAATTCACGTGAAGTCTACATGGGCATCGGGGGGAGATGACTCATCATATTGTTGTCGGATTTTCGATTTTTGAATATTTTTCAGAACATCGTAAAAGTGGGGGACACAAGTTGTACATATTTCCAGAAAATAGTAAAAAAAAATTAAAAAAAAAATGTAGGAAACTAATACAGTAATAAATTAATAGCGATATAAAGTACTTTTTCATATATAGATTCTTGCAAATAGTAAAATATATATACAAGGATCACGTGTCTCTCGTAAACCTTCATAATAATAAATTTTTGCAGAATACTGGGATAAGATTTGTTGGCAAAATTTTAGATACATGTACAAAGATCACGTGTCTCACGTAACCTTCACAACAATAATGCTTGTGGATTTTTAGGACAAGACTAGTTGGTTAGAGTTTACATATGAGTACAAGGGTAACATGTCTCACGTAACCTTTACTATAATCGTGCTCGTACAATATCAAGATAAGATTCATCTGTCATTAGGACGATTCGATGAATTAAGTGAGTTTGACACGAGCAGTTGAACCCCACCAAACGCCTCTATGGGTTTGGCGCATCGCGCACCATTCTACCTAATATAGCATTGCGGATTCCCATGATATAAAAAAAAAAAAAGATAAGATTCATCTATAAAATATAAAATTAAGATCTTCTAGTCTAAAATTGGTGTTATAGATTAAATGTCTCATTCCATGTTTAAAACTTTTGAAATAATGGAAAAATAGATCTCATCTCATATGAATAGCTATGCAATATTAAAAGTTTCCAATCATGAAAGGAAATGCCAAATGGAATCAAATATGGGCTAAAATTTTATAATTTTTTTAGACGATTGAAATACAAAGATCATGTATCTCACGCAACCTTTACAACGGCAATACTAGTGGAATACATGGAATACGTTTCATCTGTAATATTATAAATATAAGTACAAATATCACGTGGCTCACGTAACCTTCACAACAATAGTTGCACAATATATAAGTACAAGAACCATTTTTCCTCTAGAAGCACCCCTAGAAGCAGCCCCAGCATCAAATTCAGAAGAACTTCGTCGCAGGTAAGAAAATATATTTATGATAATTAATGGTATCAATGTTTTGGTGAAAATGATTTTATTTTTTTGTGTGTATTTCTTCAGTGTGTGATTGAATTTTGACTCGGGGGAGGGAACGATTGAATTTCAAGCACCATTATTATTCTGAAATTAGTGTACGAATAGTAACAACAAAATACAAGTAATCTATACAAGATTATTGCATAGAATTACATTAATTGAAGTTGTAATTACGAAATACAAGTAATCTGTACATTTATGGTAAGATTATTGCATAGAATTACAAAAACTATTAATTAGTGACATATATGGAGTTTGGAAAACGGAGCACTATCAGTATATAAACAGAAGATATACCAATAAAAATAATAGACTAAAGATTAATTTCAACGAGTTTCCTGACGCCAATCGAAACCAGAAGTAAAGGTGAATATAACACTATAACATTGCATGTTGAGTTCTTGATGGGATGGTGCATGAATATGAGCGTGTATTATCATAGCAATGAAAAATGTTTTTTATTTGAGGAATATTTTAACCCAAATAAAATTATTTTATTGAATTTAAACTAAAACATGTAAAACTTAATTATCAAATAATTAATTATAGTTAAATTATTACGTAAAAATTTAAAAATAAAAGATATAAAACCTAATTATGGGATAATTAACACTAGTTAAAATGACTAATGACTAAGTATTATAAACATAATAATGAGATAATTAACTATATTAGGAAAAACAAATACCAACCAACCGTTATAAACTGCAGACTAAAACAAAAAATTAGCAAAAACTGAAATGTAACAACAACAAAAAAGAAAATTAAAAATTTACAACTGAAAAAGAAAAAATAAAACTGACAAAAAAAAGTGCGTCTTGTAGCACAGCATGGAGCTGTACAGTGCATCAACTCCATTGCAGATGCAGAGGATCTTTGAAAACGGCTTAAGTGCATGAGGGAATATATACGAGAGAGAGAGTCTTTCTTCTACAGGCAGATGTTTCTGCTTGACGATTAGTTTCAGTAGTTCAACTAGATATATGATGTGATAATTTTGATGATCAGTAAACCCTGGTGAAATTTTGGTTCGCTATCTAACAAAATTTTAATTTCTTTTGGTAGAATTGATTTAATCTTAATTCTGAGTTGGTTACTGACGCATATATGAATTTCAATCTTTGAGCAGCTATGCAGCAGAAAGTGATAATGCCGAACAAGCATGGTGAAAAACTTGTTGGCATACTGCACGACACTGGCTCGCCACAACTTGTGGTTCTGTGCCATGGTTTTCGATCCTCAAAGGTACACTCAATTGCTAAAGTCTTAGTGTTCATTTACATCTATTTCTGTACCAACAATTTCATCATCCCCTTTCGAATAAACGAAAAAATGGTGAGATTTTCTACTAGAGTTTTGTGATGTGCATTTGTATTTCGTCATATATCACGATACTGTTGTGTCTATTTTCATTGAACTTGTAATATTTCTAGGCAAAAACTTGTGTGCGCTGAATGCACGATACATCCACCTTAATTAAATATAATTAGGGTTCACCAATTTCCAATTAGGATATATTAATCACAATTAGGAATCAATGGTTCTTAAACTTGCAAGTTTTGGGGTTGGATGTTTTGAAGTGTGGTGTGGAAATGTAAGGATGGTTTTTTGTGAGTGCTGTTTTTGGATTTGTTCACTATTATTATTTGTTTTTTTAGATGTCTCTGTATCTCTATTTGCAGATCTCTAGTTCTTTCTCTTATTTTCGTTCACTTTTTTGTGGCAGCTATAATCTGATTATCTGTAATAGTTCAATTCACATCATGCTTCTTTGTTATGCAGGACGACAATATCTTGATCAGTATCGCTGCAGCTTTAGAAAAAGAAGGAATCAGCGCTTTTCGCTTAGATTTCTCTGGCAATGGGTAGGGTTTTAAAAAATGATATATGATTAATGTTTTGACTAAGTCTTTTGCTCTTTCTTTTTCCTGTACATATTATAGCTTCTTGTTATGTTATAGTGTATCCCCTTGTAAATCAGTAAATGCATTACACTTGTTATTTGCTAATCATTCAAGTCTGTTGTGATTTTCTGTTACATTCCTAGATTTCATGTTTTTAGTTGATTTGCAGGGAAAGTGAAGGTTCTTTCCAGTTTGGTAACTACTCAAGAGAAGTTCAAGACATAAGATCTGTGGTTGAGTACTTCATCGGATCAAACCGCTCACCCATTGCAGTTCTTGGCCATAGTAAAGGTATGCCAAGTATTTAGATTATATACTTAAATAACCATCAGAAATGTTAAAGATGGCTATTGATGAGAGAGGACAAGTTTCTGTAGCATTGCCCTTTACTCACTTTGAAAAGTAGAACCTCACTATTCCCAATGGAAATTAGTTATCAACCCAATCTAATGCTGGCTGTCTTAGTGTTTCATGAACTTAGCTCTTCTTGGTATTCATTTTGCTTAGGCGCATATGCCGTTTTTAATTGTTCTTGATGAATTTTATTTTTCCACTTTGTAGGTGGGGATGCTGTTCTTCTGTACGCATCTAAATATCATGATTTACCTGCTGCGATAAATCTTTCTAGTCCTTCTGATCTCAAAAGAGGAATGGAGGACCGGTTTGGTAAAGATATCTGGGAAAGACTAAAAAAGGATGGTTATGTAGATGTTAAATCTAATACAGGTAATTGTTGAGTTTTTTGAATTTTGAACGCTAGCTCTCCTGTCACCTTCGGTTGAGATGTTATAGACGAATGTTATTTTCAAGGACCACATTAGAACATCAATTTATCTTTAGTCAGTCTCGTCTCATGCTACTTCTGCTACAAATGAGCATAGAAATGAAATGGTTCTTTCTAACACTCCCATCAGCAGAGTTTACATAATGGAAAAATGAATCACCTATTTGATTTTGAAAGCTCAGTTTTTCAATCACCTTCTGTTGGAGATGTACATCTGCATTAGATGAATGTTTCTTTAGGCACAAAGAATGTAGACCTTTGTTTTTATTTTCCATTTTCGTTACTATTGCTTGCATAATGCCATTTTCAATAAATAAAATCTAATCATTTTAATAGGAGAATTTGAATACCGTCTCACAGAAGAAAGCATGATGGAGCGACTGAATACAAACATGCGCGAAGCCTGCCTTTCAATTGATGCGAGCTGCAGGTAAGCATGATGCTATTTTCATCTAAAAATAGCTTTGTTTCTTATTATTTGGTAACCTTCTGTGGGGACTGCTCAAGAGATTTCCTATATGTTCAGCTTTTGCAATTCACCTTCCTCTCTTTCTAAACAGGAAATGCACCAAAATCTCCAGTAATGTTTTAGTATGCTCTCATTTTTTACCTAAATAAATGCATGTAAAGATGTTTCTAAATAAATGTGATGACTTTTATCTCACTGTAGCTTATCTTCAAGAATCTTGAAGACATGCTTTTAGTTTGCCATTGTTTGCGCATGCATGCATGCATGATTTCTACTTTCCCAAACAGTAAGGGGGCGTTTATTTTTAAGATTGGTAATATTCATGATTGAGTAATTTTATCTCACTTGTTATGATTTCTCCAATCTTGCAGCCCCCTTTCAATGTGAAATGAATCGAGCAAGTTAGCTCAAAGTATAAAAATTATCGAGGGCCTTAGGAAGTTGGGAAACATAGTAAACAATGGATTACTTAATACTATTTTTATCTATTTAGACTGATCGTCAATAGTAAACGCCTAAAGGTAGCAATATATAGCAATATTCCTCTAACTTGTGAATATGTGAATCAAGGGTGCTGACAGTGCATGGAACAGCTGACGAGGTTATCCCAGTCGGGGATGCAAAAGAGTTCTCCAAGATGATACGAAACCACGAGTTGAAAATCATACAAGGAGCCAATCATGGATATACTGGACACCAAGACGAGTTAGTGTCAGCTGTTTTGCCTTTCCTTAAGGAATGCATGCGCTGTGATGAACATCCCTCCACTTAGGTATGACGATCTTCAGAAGATGATATCTATTTTTTCTGCTAATTTACTATTGATTTGCTGCTTGATATTAGGTTCATCATCTGGAAGGTTTCCCCCAACTGGTGCAGTGGCTGATTGGAAGTGTTGTGATAAAATCCTGATAGATAGTAGTGCACCATCTTTGCTTGTTGTATGTTTGCTTTCCAGAATAAAATTTGTGCAACTTTGAATTTTTAAACTTCAAGAAAAGAGGATTCTGATGTGTGTTTGTGGTTATTTACGAACTACAATGTTCACAACCATTTCTTAATCCAAACCTCTGCTTTTCAATTTGTCTTAAAATTTTTTGTCCAACCGTTTATTTATTGTTTTTTCTTTTCAGTATAGAATTAGCTTTTGGGTGTTTACTTTACATGATTAGGTTGGATAGATAAAATTAATTCAACCTAATCAAGTGTTTACTTTTAAGGATTAACATTTGAGGATATCTCAAAGTCCGGGATTATTTTAATCCTTTGAATTGTTCTCCATTAATTTTAATTCAATCAATATAGATATGATTGAAATAATCCTCCAAATAAAAGTAGAGTTATTATCTCAATTTTAATCATTCATTAATCATTTGTAGTAAACAAAATATTGATAGATAACAATTATCTTATCACACATTTAATCCATCAAATAATCAATCCTTTAAAATACTAAACATGAAAAGTAAACACTATCTTAGAGTTAAAAGTCATAACATCTTTTTTCTTCTTTATGCACTTTTATCAAGTTTTTGTAATTGAAATTTTGGTTCAATAAAATGATGCAACTATTTGTTTAATCTCAATTAACTTGTGATTAAGGTTTATTTCAATTGCATTCTAATAGTTTTTCCCCTCTTTTACATAAGAAAGATGTAGTTTGTACGTATAGTATTTATAAATATTTTAAGCTAAAAGTGATTAGTGTTTTTTTTTCAAAAAAAATATTTTACTTGTATAATTGTTGATATATGCATGTTTTCTTTTAGAGTTATAATTCATACTCATCCGGACACTTACACACGAGTTACCAATTTATTGATTGGAGGGAAAGTATCTTATTAAATGAGTTGCATTTCATCACCAATATATGTATACTTATGTTGTTATTTAAACTAAGTGGCGTATTTGATACCAAATGTATGTAAATGCGTTTTTTCAGTTGTTCGATACTACTCTGTACTAATGAGGGAAAATTAGTATCGACATTTGTAGAAATTCCTTTTGACAAAAATAAGATGAGGTGCAGACGTTCGTATATACGGATAATGATACTTTTTTTCAATACAAATGACATTTTTCTTCAATATAAATGATACTTTCAAATTACAGTGTAAAAAACAAACGATATTTTTCTTCAATGATACTTTTATTAAAAACAAATGATATTTTTGTTCATCCGCACCATGTGGACTGATGTACAAGAGTTTTTCTGAAATAAGATTAATTCACGATTTAGTTAAAAGTGCCGAATATTTATATTTAATGAGTTTTCGATGGCTTATTCCCTCTTATCTCCAGTCTCCCAACTCAATCATAAACAAAAATAAATGTTAATCATACAATGTACATGCAAACGCTGGGCGTCACTCTTTCCACATTTTACTTCTTCTACTAATCTCCAATTCGTTGGTGGAATAATAGAAACTCCAAGGATTTAACTTATTTATTTAAGAATCAGAAAGTTGAAATTCGTATTCTAATTCCACATCTTAGAAAAAAGAATTTCTTTCTTTCAAAAAAAAAGAAGAAGAAAAATATTATTGAAATTATAAAATTAGTGGTAGGATCAGGTTCACTCTATTATATATTTAAAAAATTCATTTCACACGTCACTGATTAAATACTGTTTCGTTGAGTTGTGCTGTTTTGTTGAATTCCGCCATTGACAATTCAAGGACCATATTCCTTTTTGCAACTCATCTATCACATCCCTTCTTCTCTCGGCAGCACTAGCTCAAAAGAGCTTTCGTTGCAGCTCTAAACTCCGGTAAGAAATCGTATTTGAATCCCAATCAATGGGTTTAGAAGTAGGAAAATCCGATTGGATTGGTGGAATCACGCTTTATGAGAGAGAGAGAGAGAGGGTATATTCTTGTCGGAGTAATTATAGATGCTTCTCTGTTATATGTAACTGGTTACTCATCCCTTATTGCAGTCGGAAGGCTTTTTTTTTTGAAATATTGTGAATTAAACAGCATTTGCCACTAATTTAGCCATTGATCTCACGATGCCTTTATTGGGTGTTCAGTTGCCCTAAATTTATTATTTATTAATTAATTTTGAATTTATTGGATCATCTAATTTCTCAAATACTCGATCTTATATTTTATCTCTGTCTTCTATCGCACAAAGTAAACGCAATAACCATAATTCTCTGCTGGCTAATCCATATCGATTGCAATCTTTCAGCAGCTATGCAGCAGCAAGTAACGATACTGAACAAGCATGGTAAAAAACTTGTTGGGATATTGCATGACACGGGATCACCACAACTCGTAGTTCTATGCCATGGTTTTCGATCCACAAAGGTAGACCACCTCCTTGAATCAAAGCTTCTAGTGATTTTCATTCAACTTTACTTTTTTTTTTTTTTTGAGAAAATACATCTACTTTCAACTTTTAAGCTACAAGCAAATAATTTCGTCTTCCTCCTTGAATCAAAGAAACTTGTGAGATTTTCTATTAGAAGATAGTTTGAGAATAGTACACAATAGGGTCATACTTTGCTTTCGGGGCTCATGGAATATAGTAGGCCCACTCATTGCTTTCTGAAACTCATGAAATATAACCCCATCACTCGTTTGGTTTTTCATACCAAATGTGTGTATCAAACCTGGTGGAAACCTCAGTGTGGCAGCTCAATCAGATTATCTATAATAGTTTAATTCATATCATGCTTCTTTTTTATGTAGGAGTACAGAATCATGGTTAATCTTGCTGATGCTTTAGAAAAAGAAGGAATTAGTGCTTTTCGCTTTGATTTCTCTGGAAATGGGTATGGTTTTAGAACATTATACATTTGCCAGTTATTTTCTTTGTTATTTATTAATCACTCAAATTCTTTATTAAATTTCCATTTTATTTCTAGATTTGATCTGCTTACTTGATTTGCAGGGAAAGTGAAGGTTCATTTCAGTTTGGTAACTACTTTGATGAGGTTGATGACTTGAGATCTGTGGTTGAGTACTTTGTTGGGTCAAACCGCTCGACGATTGCAGTTCTTGGTCATAGTAAAGGTATAACGAGTATTTAGATCTAAAATTTCTAAATATCTTAAAATGCTTACATTACAATCAGAAATGCCGAATATGACCATGGACTTTCTCACTCAATCCTAGAGATGAGAGTAGATAAGCTTCAGCTAATAAACCTTTCCATCCCAAATGATATCTATTTTGTGCAACACACTCGTCCTAAACAACTAAGGTTGCTACCAAAACTTCTATCTTCTGGTGTCTGAATTTGATAGCCAATCACATATTCTGATCATTTTAATCAAAACAATATAAAGTAAAACCTAACTCTACCCTTGAGTGATAGATACTAATTCGATAATATTTTAAATTATCTTGAGAACCTCTGAAATAATTATTATTAAATTACCTCGAGGACAGACGCACTGAGCAGTTCTCAGTGAGAATTCTTTCTTCTAAAAGTTGTTTCATTTTCCGTCTTCTTCTGTTTGTTTGTTCTTTCTGATATTCTAGTTTAGACAATCTGGAACTACCAGAATCTATTTAGCATGTTTTGAAAGCAGATATCATTATGTAATTGAGCAATTAGTTAATTTTTTGGATGGATTGCTGTTCTCTTTTCAGTAGTCCATCACTAATTCTTACTGCTTCTTCTAAATAAATAAATAAATCTTCATACAGTTGTTGTGGTGTTGTGGGGCAATGTGGTCAGATTAGATTTTAGTCACTTTGTCAACCCAGTATGATGTTGGCTAGCTGTTTCATCAACTTAGCTTTTTTTAACATTTAATTTGCTTAGGCTCATATGCCAGTTTTGTTTGTCATGAACTCTTTTTTCCACTTTGCAGGAGGGGATGTTGTCCTTCTGTATGCATCAAAATATCATGATATACCTGCTGTGATAAATCTTTCTGGTCGTTATGATCTCAAAAGAGGAATTGAGGAACGGTTTGGTAAAAATATCTTCGAAAGACTCAAGAAGGACAGATACATAGATGTTAAAACTAACACTGGTAAATGTTTGGTTTCTCTAGTTGCATCTCCTACTAACTAGTGCCATATTAACGTCATAATTTTAGATGCTATACATAGTTTGCTGTGGAGATCGTGTACCTTGGGCAATTTATTTGGTCTGCCAGTGCTTCTTCATTTCTGAACTTAATTGGTTTTAACTGTAATTATCATTTCACATATGCTCCTATGTAGGTTCTTTTACATCTCGTTCATCAACTTGACTTGGAGATAAGAGTGCACTGCCTAATCATGAGTTTTTAAACTATCCTATTGGATCACTTTGGAATATATATAAGTATATCTTAAATGAGTCTCCTTCAGGCTCCTTCTAGTGGAAATGAGCATAAAATTGACAGTTGTTTTCCAACCTTCATATTAACAGAGTTTAACGAGTGGAGAACTGATTGACCTATTTGGTTTTGAAAGTTCAGTGTTTTAATCACCTTCTGTTGGACATGCATATAGAATTATAGATGCATAATGCACTAGATTAAATTTTCCTCGAGGAAGGATCCCATTGAGATATAAATGTATCATAAAGGAGTCTCCTACGTTCTACTTCCGGTACAAATGAGCACAAAAATGACATGGTTCTTTTCTAACCTTTCTATTGGCAGAGTTTACATAATAGAGAACTGATTCACCTATTTGATTTCAAAACATATGTTTTTCCAACCCCTTCTGTTGGACGTGTACATCTGCATTAGATGAATGTTACTTTAACGAAAATGGAAATTTATATTAAGTTCCTATTGTTAGTGCATCCATTTAGCCCCAACCCCCTGTCCCTGCTCTCGAGTTGTTTAGTAGTCTGTACTCTTTACTTTGTTTTTATACAGTTTTACCCCCAAAAAAAATTGCACAATTACATCTTTGTTTTCATTTCCATTTTGGGTACTATTGCTTGCAATATCATTTTCAGTAAATAAAATATAATCTTTTTAATAGGAGGTTGAATACCGTGTCACTGAAGAAAGCATGAAGGAGAGACTTAATGTGAACATGCACGAAGCCTGCCTCTTAATTGATGCGAGCTGCAGGTCAGCATGATGTTAATTTTAAGTAAATGTGATGACTTTTTCTCAAGAATCTTGTAGTTTTCTTTACCCCACTTTTTATTATGTTAGACAACACATGCATGCAGTGTACCAGAGACAATGACTTTATCAGGAATCAAGCTAGATGTATCATTTTCTTTATGTCAAATGAATGTGCCTCAACACTGATTGTAATGATGAAAAAGTCTCAAATATCAACCCCATAGTTGTGTATTAGAGCAGATATACTGGAGGATAAACTTCACAAAAAAAAAAAAAGAACAACCACGGGCATTTGTAAAGTTTGAGATTTTAGCTATTAATACCATGAAACTCTGTTTTTTTTTATTTTTGTTTGAGAAACTATTACCTTATTCTCTGAAATCCTACTTGGGCAAGTTGAAAGATAATTGTATTACTATTTATATACTCTTTCTCTGAACTCCTTCACTAAAACCTTCTTCATAATAATAATAAAAAAAACTCGGTCCAGCTTGTAAGATTTCCTTCAAGTTACAGGTTCCTCTAGAGCACAACTGTCCAGTGGTTTTTAAAGCATGATTTCAATTGCTCGCACTATGATATGCATTTTTATCTCCTATAGCTTATCTTTTTTTGGTGTGCCATTGTTTTGCGTGTGTGCTTGATTTCTAGTTTCCCTAACAGTTATGGTAAATATATACAGCAAAACTTCTCTAACTTGTCAAATGTCTGTTAAGGTTGCTGACTGTGCATGGATCAGCTGATGACATTATCCCACTAGAAGATGCAAAAGAGTTCGCCAAGATCTTACCAAACCACCAGTTGAAAATCATAGAAGGAGCCAATCATGGATACACCTCACATCAAGATGAATTGATCTCAGCTGTTTTGCCTTTCGTAAAGGAAATGTGTGCAACGCGATGAATATGCCTTCATTTAGATTGGTCTATCTCTTGGACTTGAAAATATGCTACCGATTATTCTGCAAATTAATTTTTAGATTTGGTGCTTAATATTTGGCTTATCATCTGGAACGTGTCCCACCACTCGTTCAGTGGTTGATTGGAAGTTTCCTTATTAAATAAGTACACCATTATTGGGTGTATCACATTTGCTTTCCATAAAGCCAAGTGCAACTTATAATTCTTAATTGCAAAAATGGATGATAGTGATGTCTGTTGTGGATATCTTGCTTGAAGATAGCAGCATTCATGATCTGCAGAGAATGCTGCCTTTCCATGTAATGTGGGTGAAAATGCTTAATTTTAAAAAGTAATATTGTACAATAATATATGATAGTTATTTGGTAATAGAAGGTTAAAAGGGACAACTTTTTCTTTATTATTTGAATATATATTTGATTTTTTCACATCTTTTTAATTATCCAGACATAAGCCTACAACTAAGTATTTCTGCACCAAAGCTATTTCAGATGTGATATCTGATATATCTTTATCAAATTATATAACTGATAAATTCTATAAAAAAAAAATCAGTGTTTGTATCCGAATCCAATACAACTAAATACAAGCAATTACAAAGTTACAAATACTTTGTACTGCCTTGACACCAACATATCAAGGAATCCCACCTCTTCTAAAATTAATGGATTTTAATCTGTCAAATGATATATCTAACTAATAGATTTTAACCTCACACGAGCTTTTATGTAAAAAGGAATATCTAGGACGCAAGGTTGAGCTAAACCCATCCTCGAAAAACCTCACAAAAATTATTACAATTGATCGTTCCTAATTAAATGCAGATACTGAATGAACTTATCCTAAACAATCAAGTACGATTCGAGATAAATATAATATCTCCAGAGAATTGAGGAAAGCAGATAGCAAATGAATACGAAATAAAAATGCATAGGTTCAAAGTTTCTTGTACCTCTATACAAGTAAGAAAACTTGGTCAGGCAATCCTCTTAACTACAAAACCAACTACTTATTTCAGACATACAAAATGAGCGATTACTGTTTGCCACATGCAAATTCCACATCTCTAAGTAATTTTCAGTGGAAGCCGCGTGATTTAGGTCCTCTCCTTTCTTTTGCCTTTCCACAACTATGCAGCAGGAACCTTTTTCCCGTCCTCAATGAAGAAAATCGCAGTCTCTGGGACCTAAAAATCCATCAAAGGTAGAGTGATTGGGAAGAGGCCTTTAATTTAATTTTTATCTGGGAGTAAAACATAATAAATGCATGCCACCAGTACACCAGTCACCACGGCTCTACATACTTGGTATTTAACCCTTAGCTTCTAGAGTGGTTCACCGTAATTTTGTGGTAAACCTAAAATTGGGTGTCAAATCCAAGCTATGCAACATTCAAATTCCCAGACATGCAGATGTCCATAAGATACTAAGTATTTCCACATAAGGTTATCAAAATATAAAATGGTCTTAATTAGTCCAAAACTAAAAATCTAAATTGGACATGTCTATTCATTCAAAGACTTATTTTCAGCATCAGAAAATGTTCTCTCAATATATTGCATGAAGGATGAAAGTGACAAGCAGATAAGGGGTGTGGGCTCATACATAGACAATCACCCTTGCTACAACTCATAAGGACTAAGGATTTTTTGTTACTAGCCAACCATGCAATCACCCAACCAATTTGAATCGATTAAAAGATCAGTTAAACTATCAACATAAAGCAGCATCAAAGCAACAAGTGCACCACTCCCTTGGGGCAAGTTTTAGCACTCTGCAACTGATCCTCAGGGCTGCCACACGACAAGAATACGACTTCCCCAGGACATGTCAACCAATTTGCAACAATCAGAAAAACCTTTCCATTCAAAATTGAATCCAAGGGGATTTCTTGATTAAGTATCATTCGACATTCAACTAAAATTCATATAGTGGAATCAAAGGCGGCGGATTTAGACTGTGTTTTGAGTTCTTTTTTATTTTTAATTAATAGTGTATTTTGAGTTTTTCATTTTACTTTACTTGCAAAGAGAAAGATGTGTCTACATGATATGGTTATTAGACGGCCACATCGGCTTCCGTCAGTATCATAAAAAGATAAGCCTTAAATTGATAATTTTTTCAGATCTTTCAAATCCTAAATTGATAGAATTCATGGTCTTCTGAAACCATTAAAAAGATAAGCCTTAATTGATAATTTTAGATCATTCGAGTCCTAAATTGAAAGAATTCATCCTTCAAGTCCTGAACTGATAGTTAACCTATCTTCCGGTTCTTATATTAATAAAGCTCCGATAAGATTCTTCTACCTCAATAAACATGCGAGGTAATAGCAACTTTAGCTGAAGTTGACAAACATAAGATAGAACCACATTTTCCCAGTCACTGATTACTTATCCTAGATATGCAACACAAAGGCAGACGAAACTGCTAAAAAAAACATAGGGCGAATAAAATTATGATTGAGAAGAAATGAGATTACATCTGGCCATGTGTCTGTTATGAACTCCACTATGTCGTAGGCTATATCTCCTTGAACATCAATTTGCTCCTTCTCAGTAGGACCCTGGTGGGAAATACAGAATGAAATAGCACAAAATAATTCACAGTTGCTAGTGTCAGAGGATTTGAATTCAAAAAAGCAACCAACCTTAACTACAGAAGCTCCGGTAGCAAATTTTTGCCAAGCTTCTTTGATCGTCATTTAGTTTAACACCTGAAAATGGCATCACAGAAATGAGTAATAAAATTCAGAAAGATGAGTTATGATAAAAACATGATAGCATGCAACATACAAATACATGGAACAAGTCCTTACCAAAAAGCTCTAGGCCTTTCACTGTAGTTATACATTTCCGCTTGTTACGAGTCATCTTTTCAATAATAACTTCTTGTTTCTCCTGTGAAAAACAAATAAGCTGTTTTAGTGCTGACACTATGCACCAAATCCTATTTTACCAACATAATACTAAAAGAAACCTACTAGAAAGTAGAAACAACTTTACAAAATGCATTAATAAGTCAAAATGCATAAGAATATGAGGAAAACAGATTTTACAATTTTAACCAGTATATACATTGTCACTACCAGTCACTAGATACAAAATGTCAAATTATAAGCATCCGCCAACTGGCATGCAATAACTGTCCATGGAAAGGTATGAAACTACGGGTTTCACTAGATCGGATATGAACCTGTTATGATTATATCCACTTCCAATCCAACAAAGATAATTAATTCTAGCTTTCAGGAAGAATGAAAAAAGAAGATTTTTTTTCAATTGTGTGGATCCATCCAAACTCTGGCCAACACCAATCCAACAAAATCCATATCATGAATTATATAGAAAATCAATGATTTACTGGTATAAATTCACAATGACCTCCTAATAAAATGAACACAATCATTTGCTCCATAGCTCGCCCTATCTTCCATGGCCAAAAGAAGAAAGAAATAAAAAATATAGTGCTTATGTGATTGGGAGCTCCCATTGTGAATATTAACTTAGAAAAGGGAACTCAAATAAATGATCTTTTAAATTAAGCAATGAAGTAGCTAGGAATCACGCATCAATCAATCCTCTTCGAGGCAGGACACTGAATCACAATATTAGCATGTCCAATCATAGATGTGATTGCATGAAACTGTTCGGAAGGAGCTGACTTCTGCAAACCAAAGAAATTTTCAAGGTCTGAGAAGAATGACTTTTAAAAGGCATACCTTCTTTTTAATCTTCCCACCAGGTAGCCGTTTGACTTCTTCCTTGGGTTTTGAAGAACCCGCTGCAACCGAGGCAAGCAGCTTAGCATACATTATAGTGAGTAATGTAATCTTCATCATAAAGTAAAAACAGAAATGAGATCTTAGTCATATCATTTTTTGATGGGTGTAGCTAACTATCTGGGAGACAATAGTACGATTCTCCAATGTATATGAAACCCTAATAATTAGAAGGACAAAAACCACAATCCGTGTTCTGTTTCATGAAAATTTTGTGGAGAAATTCTGAATGAATAATACAAACTAGTACCTAACCACTAATCAGAAAGGTTACAAAATATATCCACGATATTTACCAACTCGTGCATAGCCGATATTCATATGCACATGGCATACACTATGAAGCAAAATAATCAATTCTACATAGAACCAGTGGCACAGAAAAATAATACTCCATCGGTGACTGGGTTTCAAAGGAAGCCCAAACACAGAGGAAGAAGGGCACCCCAAAAGAGACAGCAAACAACACACAACACAGAGATACAAAATAACTTGCAAGTAAATGAAAACACGCACAAGCACAGATAAGCACGACTGTATATTTTACCATCGGAAATAGAAGTGGACTGAAGCTGATCAGATAATCCGTCCTTCGGACCAGCCTCTGAAAGTTGAAACAAAAAAAAGGCATAAAAAAGCAGCGAGATTTGAAGCAGTATATCCCTAAAACTAGGATTACTGAATACGAAATAGGATTAGGGCGGAAAACCTCTGACGAGATCCGGATAAAGTTCGGGCGCGTTCTTGATCAACCAAGGCTTGCATTTCTCAAAATCGGGTCCGAATTCGCAGAACTCAGCGGGCAACCCGCATACACCGCAGTAGAGAACCTGAACTGGTTGGGGCTTCTCCGCCATTACTGATCAACTCTGCTATGACTATGTGTCTGTGTGTGTTAGGGCGTTAATCAATTTTTGAGATAGTAATTATATGTATGTGTCGACGGAGTTTTGGCGGAGGTGGTGGTGGTGGTGGAAGAATAAAGGGCGAAAAAGAGGGACACTGCCATATTCCATTTGAGGGTGTTTCCGTAATTTTCACGTACATTCCCTAAAAATCTAGAGACACTCAAATATGTCTGTCCTAATTGAGTTCTAATTATGATTATAAAATTTAATTATAATTAATAAGTTGTACTAATTGAAAATTCCGAAAATTCTCGGAATTTAGTGGAACCTTAGCGAAAAATCAATTAAGCTCAACAGACTCACTCTCATGGCAGCTCCGCGCATCCTCCTTTGCGGCGACGCCCTCGGCCGCCTCAACCAACTCTTCAAACGCGTTTCCTCAGTAAACTCTGCATTCCCTATGCTGACGCTCATTTCCACCAACTCGATCAAAGCTTTTACGCTTCCGTTTTCTGCAAATTTTCAGGTGAACAAATCGGCAGGGCCGTTCGATGCGCTGCTGTGCGTTGGCCAATTCTTCCCCGACGTTCCGGAGCAGTTGGAGGAGTTCAATGACTACGTCGAAGGCCGCTCGAAAATTCCCATTCCCACTTACTTCATCGGCGATTACGGCATTGCCGCCCCCAAAACTCTGGCAGCTGCGGCAAAGGATTCCGCTAACCTAGGGTTTAAGATGGACGGCTTGAAAGTGTGCGATAATTTGTACTGGTTGAGAGGCAGCGGGAAGTTCAAGCTCCACGGTACTTCTTTATTATCTCTAGAAACATTATATTTTTCTTCTTCTTTTGGATTGGGTAGAGTTGTGTGAATTTCACTTAGATAAACCTTGTTGCTTATTTGAAATGTTTTGCCTTTTTGCTTTAGTACTGTGATGTCCTTCAGTATTATTGTCGTTTGAGTTGGTTAATAGTTATGAGCTTAACTATTAAATGAATGGCCTTTCTTGTTTATCTAGTCGTTGATTGATCGCTGGCAATGCTGAGTTATGTTGGTGGTAGTTGGTCCGGACATCGGAACGTGCATCCTCCTTATTTTGCCTGTAGTTTGAATTACGCCTTCGGCATAGTTGATGAATAACGAATTTGAGTAAAAACGGGAATGAACAATGTCTCTATTTAGATTCAAGAACAAAAAACGAATTGACATGCACATGGTACCACACGAATTAATGAATTTGAGTAAAAACGGGAATGAACAATGTCTCTATTTAGATTCAAGAACAAAAAACGAATTGACATGCACATGGTACGACACGAATTGAGAAGTGTCACAATAGAAGCAAAAGGAAATAGAGAAAGCAAATCATTTTTAAGTTTCTTCATTGTCAATGTGTCATTATTTACGGAATTTAGGTATCTAGCATCACACTCTAAATAGTTAAGGCCGGTTCTGCATTTCTGCTAGATTTTGCACTTGTCTGGGAATCTGGATTATATCTCTGTTTTTCCTGGGTTATTTCAGAAGCAAGACAAAATAATACTGTCTGGAAAATCTTGTCAGTTTTACTGAAGTTGAGTTTGTCAAACCACTTAAATAGTTTTTTTTTCCCAGAAAAAGGCTTTGGCACCTTATCTGTAGGTCCTCATGTTCTAATTTAATGGGTTCCCCATATTTATGTGGCTATTACATATGTGACAATTCGTTTTATTTTTTGGGAGTTTGTCAACAGTTCATGCCTTTAGTGGGTGGGAGTTTAAACTTAGACATATTCTGCATATTTATTAACATGTATCTTAAGTGCTGACTGCTGATGAAGTACTCTTCTTTAGGTCTATCTGTGACATACTTATCTGGTAGGCAATCTGCAAACAGCCAACAATTTGGATCATACTGCCAAGACGATATCGATTCATTGAGGGCATTAATTGAGGAGCCGGAATTGTTGATATATTTTTGACATATCCTTTTTATAAGTTAATATATTCCATGGCTAATGCCTTTATCTTTCTTGTCTACCTGCTGACTCCATTTGTCCTGCTGGTTATGTATTTTATGTTTTATTCTTTTCCTTTACTGGATTTTACTAATGAATGGCCAATTGGGGTCACAAATGGAGCTGCTTCATCTGGTTTTCCTTCTGGAATGTTAGATCTTTCTATTGGTGATTCAAACATCTCAGAATTAGTAGCTGAAATCAAACCTCGGTAAGGATCTATCTCGTTTTAGGTTACATAAACTGTATCAGACTATAAGTGAGTTTTTAGTTTGTTTCAGATGAAAGTAAAGCATGACAAAGTTTGTGTCACGCCAAAATCAACAAAAGTGAAGTATCCACAAAAACTTGCATAACTGGATATAATCATGGATTAAGTTGTGATTGGGTGGTACTTTGTGAGAATCTGAGGTTTAGGGCATGTTTCAAGAAATTCCGGATTATGTTAAAGCATTCGAGTTCAATAATTTGAATAGTCATGCATATAATGATTATCTAGGCATAGATTCTAAATGCTGTAACTATGCCTTGATGATTGGAGTCTTGTTCAGACATCATCAAGTATTTCATTTTTGCTTGAGCAAACTACATTTGTAGTCTTTTCAATCCATGACTATTATTCAAATTGTAGATATATATTATACCCTCTTAAAGAATCAAAAGGGCAAAAAAATGCTTTCAGGTCAGACAAATTACTTGCAATGGCTGGAATTTATATATATTACAGTGAGGTTTACACCGGAGGGGCTTGTTTGCTACGTGTGATAAGGGTGTGATAAATATCTAGGATAGCTCTTGTTTGCTTCCAAAATCAAAGCCTTGATAAAGCAAGGGCCCTGTGTATATTATCATATATGTATCACATATTTACATTATCTAAAATTTCTAAAATATGCTTTTGCATTATGAGTAGGAGGGTGAAATTATGGGTAATTTAATCTATTAATAGATGTTATAACTGTCTTCTTTGTTACATATTCCACCTCTTAATGCAAAAGGATATTTTAGGAATTATAGATAATTTAATGCATCCAAGCAAACATAATATACCTTATATGGTAAAAGACATCATATTTAAACATATCAAGGCAAGCAGTACTTCACACTTCCAAGCAAAGGGGCCTTATATGGAGATGTACCTCAAAAATAGTAGATAATTGAAATTTTAGTGATTTGATAGGTGCTGTAAAGGATAGGAGTGTATTTTGTCTTGAGTGGTTACCGCTTGGATCTTTCAAAAGTAGACTCAACATGAAAGCAGCAATTGTTTGTTTGTCATATGACTCATCTGGAACAACCTTTGGGCTGTTTATGCACTAATGGGATTTTGTCATGATGAGGCTACTCGAGATCTGATGTTAGAGGAGAAGCATGCCTAACCCCTTTCAGAGTCGGGAAAAACTAGAGGATCTGGTATCCGCTGAAACATCAAGAATATCAGCTTAAAAAATGAACCTATTTGTAAAATTCTTAATTAAGACTGAAAGGACCAAGACATGGTAGTTGGTACTAACATAAATTACACTACATCTCTATTTTAAGAGCATCAGAAGTATCATGATCGGTACTTATTTGTAAAGACTCTATATGGAAGGCTACTTCATTGGAGCTGCAAGATCTCAAAAAGTTCTTCAGAAATTGGAAATACAGTTAAATGCTTACCCTGCAGGGGGATGAGCATTGCTTTCTTATGGTTGCATTTCTTTTTTCAACATTTCCGGTAGTTCATTGATAGATTTGTTCCTAATGAGGTTCCTTCTGTCATAGCTACCATATTGCAGGCAGTGCTGGTGTCTACTATGATCGTGAACCTTATGCTAACATTGGTGCTGCTCATGTGACTCGTTTTATAGCCCTTGCTCCTGTTGGGAATAAAGACAAACAGGTCTAACTCTTTCTTCTGTAAGATATAATCGGTGTGAGCTGGTTTTTTTATGCCATGTAATTTCAAGACAAGCTTCATTTAAATGCATTGGAGATGAAGAAAATGTTATTTTCGTTGCCCAAGCAAAATCTTCTGTTTCTTTGTGATCTTTTTTATGCCCTAGCTCATTAGTAATTCTTTTGTATACAGAAGTTCATTCATGCTCTTTCACCTACTCCAGCTTCCAAAATGTCTGTTGCTGAGCTCTGCACTAAACCACCAAATACTACTTTATCTCCGTATTCATTAGAAAAAGAAACTGGATCTGGCAACGTAGCTGCAAAAAGATCTGGGGACAGTGAATCTGATTCCCAATATTGGCGGTATGATGTCTCTAAAAGGCAGAAACGTGGAGATGGTGGCAGCGATAGGTTATGCTTTAAATTTGTGTCCTCAGGGTCTTGTCCAAGAGGCGATAAGTGCCATTTCAGGCATGATGAAGATGCACGGGAACAATCTCTTCGGGGTGTGTGCTTTGAATTTTTAAATAAAGGAAAGTGTGAAAGGGGTCCAGATTGTACATATAAGCATGAGTTACAGGAAGAACGCAAAGCATTGTCTGGCAAGCAATCTGGTTCAGGGACTGGACATTCGAACAGGTTAAAGATGAATCACTGTTTCATTGTACCACTGAATTTTCGTTGTGATGTTAATTATTAGATATATGCTGATTTATGTATGAAATTTGTGTTTCAGGTCCAAGGAATGCTGGTTTTGTTTGTCAAGCACCAGTTTGGAGTCGCATCTAATCACTAGCATAGGAGAGCACTGCTATTGTGCACTAGCTAAAGGACCATTAGTCCAAGATCATGTGCTGATAATACCCATTGAACATTTGCCAAACACCCTGTCTCTACCTCCAGAATGTGAAAAGACTTATCTAAACTCGGGACAGCCTCAAGCTTGCTTCAAGAGGCAAGGAAAGGAAGTGATTTTCTTTGAGTGGGTTTCTAAACGTGGAACTCATGCTAATCTTCAGGTGCTAAAGATCTACTCTCTTTCTGAGTAGCATGCTATTTACATAGGCTTTTTGTTTATATGATGGACACTGCTTTCTTTCTGTGGGAAATTTCCTTAGTTTCCTTGTTTCATTATATTCCATTTTCAAGTTTGCATGCTATCATCAATATTCAGTGCCAGCTACTGCTGACTAGTTTTTTATGGATGTGCTACTATCAGAACCTAAATTCCTTTGTTTCCGATTGTCTATTTTTTCCAATTTTCTTCTATGATCTTTATGATTGTGAAGGCTTTATTGACCTTTCATCTCTTTTGCAGGCTGTTCCAATTCCTTCATCGAAAGCATCTTCTGTTGAACAAATTTTCAATTTAGCTGCCAAGAAGTTGGGGTTCACATTTGCAACTCTTCAAAGTAAGTATTATTCGAATCAACAATCCTACATGTTTAGTGTACCACTCAAGTTTCTACTGGTTTAGACTTGTTCAATGTTGTGGAGATCAGTCTTCGTAAGTTCAATAGATGTTTGGAAAATTGCTGTACGGCTGTACCTGAACCTCAATAATGATGCACATCAATTATCGCTACTGGCGCTGTTTATTTATGTCAGTTTTCTTCCATGATGCGACTTGCGAGTCCTAAGTTGTTAAACATTTAGTTTACCTATTTTGTCATCAATTTTCTTAGCCTCCTTTTATGTAGCTTAATTTGTTATCTTTCTCTGATGATTTCAGATGACAACAATATGGAAGGGCGGAAATCTTTGGGGATGCATCTCAATAAAAATCAGAGTTTATTTTATGTGGAAGTTCCTGGGGGAACAATTTTGTCACACGCTGTTGAGGAGAACGAAAACTTTCCTTTTCAATTTGGTCGTGAGGTAAGAACATGAATCCAGAAACTGCTACACTCAACATATCATTGAATAACAAGAGTTATATTGGAATAAGTCTTTCTCTGTTGCGGTTTTGGCTGTGGGGGACTGGGCTGATTCCTGGACCAATCATCAGATAGAACTCCTAGTCAATGCACTGCTTGACCTTTTTATAAATTAAAAACTAGGTCTTTCAAGCTTTGTTTTCACCATCTTGTAATTAGTTTTAAATTCTTGTATTTTTAACTTTTATGTGGACTTAATTAGTCGAAGTTGGTTGATAACATGCCTGTACCTATTATTCCTAAAACATATCTAGAGTTGCCTGCCTTTGCTGGCTTCCCAGAAAGTCTAATTCATTCCAGTTTGAGACACTGTTAGCAACCTGAAGGCTTCATCTCTTCTTGTAGGTTCTTGCTGGATTGTTGAATATGGCTGAGAAGGCTGACTGGAGGAATTGCCAGCTCAGTAGAGACGAGGAAGCTAAAATTGCCGAAAAATTCAAGTCTCATTTCAAGGAGTATGATCCAAATAGCTGATTCATACAAATTAAGGTAAATATACCAGAACATTGTTTACCTCTTGTTTTTGTTTGCTTTCGTAGTGGAACTAATCATTTGTGGCCATTTTCAACCATTGTGTTTTATCTGTAAATGAGTGTGACGAACATGGATTGCAGGAATGCATCAGTTTATTGCGTAGAGAATGCTTATTAAATGGACCTCCTAATACCAAGACACTGAAATCACCTGGTTTTGCAACGCCGACTTGTTTCTTAAATGCAAGCGCGTGTTCTCATACTTAACAAGATGGTCTTACGTTTCTGGCCAGCCAAGATAGATATGTGTTATACCCCTCAAAATCATTGATAATGTGAAAGTAATGCCCGTTTTCTGGCAAAGAGGATGTATCGAACTCGTATGTATCAGAAACTTCTTTTCTGTATTTTTTGTTTTGTAGACTTTTAGATAAGCATATACCAGATCATTTTGGCTTGAAGCGGTTGTCTTCCTGTTTACAAAATTTATTTCAAAATAATTGGGAATGAGCAGCAATTCAAATGCCAAGCTTGAATTTTTTTCATGCTCGCAGTTTAGTCTCTACATTTTTGCCCTATATGCTTTATTTCCTTTATTCTGTTTGGTATACACAATTTTTTTAATCAAATTTTACCCCTACTGTGTTTCGTTGGTGATATTCTAGTTTGTTTCTTAGTTTTGTTCCTAGAGAGAGAATCTTTGTGCTTCTGCACATGCATGGGAGAGAAACCGTCCGACAACAATGGACTATGAGTTGGCTCATAGATTCCTCAATATCGATTTGATATTTCCTAGTGTATTAATTTGTTGTGAAGTAAATTTGATTTTTGAAGGTTTATATTACTACAGAATCGGAACATCCAACGTTTAGCTGATTGATTCTGTTGTCGTAATGAAACAATTTGAAGACAAGACAAGAATGAGTCAGACATGCAAAAATATAAGGAGACAAAGGGTAAGGTCTACCTGACATGCGAGTGCAGTGCAGTGCAGTGCACTCCCACCCTATTTCCAGCTCTTTTTTTTTCTAACACCACTTATGTTGGCAAGAATAACTAGCATTGGCAAGGCAACACAAGAGGCACATCCTCTCCCAAAATTACCACTTTTATTTATAAAAATTATATTTTTGTTCGTAACAACGTTTTAGTTATATTTGTTATTTTTCTATAACTGTTAAATTTTATTAGAATAATTATCATTTTTATTCAAAACAATTTTCACTTTTATTCATAAAACTCTCACTTTTTTATGAGCGTCATACAAGTTTTTTGTCAACAAACATTGCTTCTATTTTTTTTCCTACACTACACAGCAACTCCCAATTCTTCTATCCTTTCATGGCAGCTTCCACCACCTTTCTAATTTTTACCGGAGAAAGAGAGAGAGGAGAGTAGAGCCGGAGCTGGATCCGGAAGGAGAGAGGAAGCCGGAGCAGGATCTGTAATTTTTTCCGACGAAGGAGAGAGGGAGGAGGTTGGAGCCGAACCTTTAACTTTTTCCGGCGAAGGGAGCCAGATCTGTAAATTTTTCCCAGCGAAGGAGAGAGGGAGGGGACCATGCATTAATGACTGACATTTTTCACTGTTTTCGTGAATTGAATGAAGCAGAGGTTGGAACTTGGAAGTGTTAGAAGCCACACAAAATCACGAATTATTTTCTTCTTACAGAAAAATGAAAGAAAGAATTGAGAGAGTATAATAATTCCGGGATGAAGATTTTTTCGAATATAGGGGCCCAGAAAAGTATATAAAGACCGTCATTTGGCATATCTAAATTTGGAGATGACTAGGTTTACGTTGCATATGTGATATATTCGAAATAAACTCATGCATGGTTATTTCATGACCGACAATGTACCATACGTAAAACTGTAAAAGTAAAACTATGTTTGCCAATTTCCTTAATGAAAGCAAAATGATAGTCATGGTCATGAAAATACCTGTAATAAGAATAAGACATGAATATTTTTATAAAAATTCCAGTCAGACGTTCGAAAGTGACGAGCATCCTAAGAGTGTTAATTTTTTCTAAATGTCATTTATACTGAAAAAAAAAATATCTTTTATTTTTATTTTGTAAATAAAAAAATCATCTACACTTAAGAAAAATATTTGTTATACTGAAGAAAAATGTCAATTTCTGCACCTGCCGACATCCTCACAGAAGTTCATCCGAAAATTCATTTATGGAAAAATTACAAAAAATCAAAACCCCAATTCCCCATCCCACCCTCCCTTTCGCGTTTGAGCCCGTCCTCCTCACCGCTCTGCCATCGGGCTTGGCTGTTGACTCACCCGCCACAATGGCGTCGTCGGTCACCATACTTGTAAAAATAATTTATAATTACTTTTTATATTTAGTTTGTAATTTGAATTTTTGGTACGTTATACTTCCTCCAACGCAATTTCCTTCTTGAGAATCTTCGACACAAGTTTTAATAGAAGTTGTTGAGTGTATTGTGAGTTGAGTAAGTGTCCTACATTAATGTAATGTTAAATTAATTAATGGTGGGTTATGGATGGTAAAATATGTAAGTAAGTGGTACTGTTGAGGGTAATAAGTAGGAATAGTAGTGGACCATGGGTAGTAAAACGTATAAATAAATAGTGTTGTTGAGAGTAATAAATATGAAGTATTTTGTGGGATAATTTCTATTAATGAGATAGGAAGACATACCAAAAAGAAAATTAAAATGGAAATTGGGAGACGAAATGAGTATAATTTATTAAGATTTAGTATTTAGTAATAAATATCAATTAAAATTTAGTATATAATACTAATGTTCATATTTACAATAAATAATGTTAACATAGTAAATCAACATTGAAACACGGTGAGACAAAAAATCATAAAAAAGAAAAACAATATGACGTGATCGATCTTAAATTCGTAAGGAAATAAACGCGCAAGAACACCAAAGATTTACGTGGTTCGATCGTGAATAAGATCTACGTCCGCAGGAGAGAGAGAGAGTATGTATTGAGAGTGTAAGAAGCGATTACAAAGAGAGTGAATGAATCTATGTCATCTAATCTAGCCTCTATTTATACACAATGTATTGACCTGATCTCGAATCCAAGTCTTTCTAACTAGGATTCGAGATCCCATCCCTCTTGAATTAGGATTCTTTTAGATATGGTGAGCTTTCTGCGTTCCCACCGACTTTAGGAGTCTTCATGGGCCAAACTTGTCCGGCCGAGCTTGATGTCGGGTTACTTGTATTGGGCGATCTTGGGCCCAGTAGTTGGTCAGTATCCTATCACAACCCCCAAAAAGACGCAAAACGAGGTCATCTTTGGATTGGGGTTCTTTGTAATGAGCGGGGTTTGGACGATCTTTGACATTCTTTTCATTGTCCGACTTTGTGTGTGTCAATGCTTCGACGTCGTATATCGATGCGGTGCTCGCAGAGGCGTCTGCCGAGGTCTTTTTGTTGTTTGTATCTTGGCGAGGTGTCCGGCTTCGCAACGAGGCGTTATGCCGAGGTCTTATGACCGGCTTCACCTAACGAGGCGTTAGTCGAGGTCTCTCGACGGCTTCACCCGTCGGCGTTTAGTGAAGTCTTCGACCGAACCCGTCGGCGTTAAGTTGATGTCTTTGGGTGGCTTGACTGTCGGCGTTAAGCGAGGTCTTGTGAATGGCTTCACCGTCGAGGCGTTATGCCGAGGTCTTCGACCGCCTCACCGACCAGGCGTTATGCCGAGGTCTTCGACCGCTTCACCGACGTTAAGCGAAGTCTTCCGCTTAACCCGACGAGGCGTTGTCGGCTTCACCGACGAGGCGTTAAGCGAGGTCGAAGACGTGATTTTCCGCCGTTCTTCGAGTTACGACGCGGATACGCATTTAACGCGCATTAAATTGGCGGCGGTTGGATTCCGATAAAGTGCATATTAGGGAATGTCTTCCTCGACACGCAATATCTCTTATCACTTTGCGCTTCTACATTTCTCGATTTTCAAAAACTCTCGCTCATGAGAAAGCAGTTTATTCTGCGCCATTGACGACTTGAAGCTTCTTGTCTTCTTCATCGATAAACACAAGTAAGTAATGGCTACTTCTTCCTATAACGAGTCGCTGAGGCCAAATCGTGTCTGTTTCCCGTCTAATTCGTTAGTGTCTCACTGTTTTTACCAGTATTCACATGCCTCTCTCGAGTGTAGTCTGCGATTCCCTCGGTGGGGATTGCGGTAAAGTGTCTTCTTTTCTTCAATCTTAGGTATTTCGATATTAGGGATATCCGCTTTCAATATAGTATTCCTTCTAATATTGAGTTCGTTGCCCGTCCAGGAGGACAGGGCTTGTGCCTCAGGATGGTTTTATTCTTGTGTATGAGGACGGCCTCAAGCGTGGTCTTCGCCTTCCTTACCCTTATGTATACGTTGAGTTCAAGAGATGTTTGGCCTATCTCGCCCAACTCTCGCCGAACTCATTCCTAAGATATGACCGCCCTAGGTGTCATGCTATAGGCATAATTTTCCTTTGACCTTGGGGCTTGTCTTCGCGCCAGAAGCGAAGGGCGGCTTGGGGTGGTATTATCTATCACCCCGTAGGAAATTCAAAGCCAAGATTAAATCGAAGATCTCAACCGCGGAAGAAGTTCTTCTTCGCATGGTTTCGAGGACATATGGAGTTCCCATGGCGATCCGATAAGATCGCCGATGTGTTTGTCGACAAGGGCTTGGTGACCGGAGGAGGCTACTGGACAAAATTGGCCTTGTTGACGAGGTCTTCTCGAGGTCGAGCTTTGCGCATGGGCTTAGCCCTTATGATCCTACCTCAGGGGTGGAGTCGGTGAAGGGTGAGGCCCTACTTTTTCTTTTTTTTATTGCATGATTATACGTGTTGATCTTGACCTATGTATTTTTGGTAGTGAACCTTCGAAGGAAAAAAGAAGAAAAGGAAGGAGCCGATCTCGTGGTCGAACCGATCTCGCGGCTGCCGCTGCCTCGACCTTGAAGGATTTCGAGGACATGCCGAAATGAGTGTGGGCTTCGAGATCCCTTCACCGCAGCCCACTCAAGCGCCAAGAGGCGGAAGGATGTAATCCCCGAGTCCTCGGTTCTTGCGAGGTCGAGTCTAGAGATCGTTGGTTCCAAGTCACTGCTCTTTCCCGGGTTTTGTACTGTCCTTATACTTTGTGTTGTAGTATAAAATTGTGTTCTTCCGACTGATGTATATAATGTATAGGGGTCGAGGACGGGCGGCCGAGGTGTCAAAAGTATCGATCTTATATCGGATTACTTGAAGGCGCCGTTCTGCTGATTGTGAGGTGGCCGGTATGCTCGGGAGGTGGAGGCGGAGAATACCTCCTCACTCAAGAAATATCCGAGGCCGAGGCTAAGGTCCGGACCTCGTCAAACGTAAATGCGATCACGGTGGCCATTGAGGGCGCGGCAAGGGCAGTCGTACGGAGGCGTGTGTGGCGGAGGAGGCGGCAGGGCGAGGGTGGCGAGGCCGAGGTTGCCTTGATGAAGCCGAGGTGGAACAGGTTCGCCGTCGGGAGGCGGACATGGCGAGCTCGGGAGAACGCGCGCCTTTGCGGAGAGGTCGCTCATGTCGTGAAGCTCCGGATGGTTTCGGACGCTACCGAGGTGCTTAACAAGCCGCCGCCCCTGATGCAATCGAAGAGGTCGCCGAGGACTACCGGACCTGGACAAAGCCAAGTATGGGTACGAGGAGACCGAGATGATGTCTGAGGCGGCCTATTTTGATGTGCTCGTCCGCGGCTGAAGGAGCTTTATTGTCGATCATGCAGGGTCGGGAGGCGGTGATGCTTCGGGCGTCGAGACTCGGTGGTTCCCAAGAGGCCGGTCGAACGGGCGAAGTAGGGCGGAAGAGTACCGAGGCTATCCAGCTTTGAGGCGGCGGATGTGGAGCAGAGCCGAAGCTTGGAGGTCGATTGATCCCCATCCTTTTCATTTTTTTTGAATGTAAATGTGTATGCGATTTTGCTATGGGCATGTTAATAAAATCACAAGTTTATGTTAAGAAACTTATCTTTTTATTCGATTGTCTTCGAAATGCTTGATGCTACTCCTTGGTTGAATCGAATCAAAGACCGTCGCGGGCTCTTGAGTTGAAAGAGGTCGAACTCCTCCATATAAAGGTCACTTGGTCACGTCAGGTGAGTCGATGTCAAGCATGAGCCGCCAGAGAGCTGTGGCGAGCCCGTGCTCGCCTTTGAAATGGAGGCGTTCGAGGTCGCCAGGAGAAGGCAAGGTGATAGCCGAGGAGCATGCCGAGTACGAGGAGGTTATCCACCGAAATGGTGGGATGACGATCCGGAAGTTGAAGCCAGGTTGTCGAGGTGCTGCCCGTTGTTCGAGGTACAGCGCGAATATGGTGGACCTCCGCACCATTCAAAAGACTGTTGAATTAAAAAGGCTCGAGCATATACAAAGCTGTCATCGCCGACAACCACAGCTGACGAAATACTTGACGGGATGCAGAGGCCTCTTCTTCTCACGGAGCTTCTCGATCTAGAATAAATGAACCAAATTATGACGATCCGGAGTGGCGACAAGAGGCGTGCTATTGCCCTTGAGCGTCGTGGACCCTCCATGCGTCGAGACCGGGTCATCATGGCCGAGGCCGAGCTCGCATGATGCATCGTCAGTGACCGAGGTCGCGTGGCCGGGCCCGTAATATGGACCGAGGACGAGGTGAGGTAGGATTAGTATAGATGAGTGCTGAATTCGATTTTTCTAGGGATTGGCTCGCCTTTTCCCGATCCGCTCCGTCCTCGTAAAATGTAACTGCATCTTTTATTTAATAAGAATGGTTTCTTGTTGACTTTGTATTTGAATAAGAGTAATATGCGAGTAGTTAGTCTCCGTAGAATTCCGCTCGAAGAAATCGTCTCGTCTGAAGGTGGGGTTCACTGTTTTTGCCGAGGTCGTCGGGAGGGTGGTCCCTCGCTCACATAGAGAGAACGGCTTCAAATAAACGAAGGTAGTCGATCTCGTATGTAGGAATGGTTCTGCTTTTTGCGAGGTCGTCGGGAGGGTGGTCCCTTCATCTACATAGAGAGAACGGCTTGAAATAAGCGAAGGTAGTCGATCTCGTATGTAGGAATGGTTCTGTTTTTGCGAGGTCATCGGGAGGGTGGTCCCTTCATCTACATAGAGAACGCTTGAAATAAACGAAGGTAGTCGATCTCGTATGTAGGCATGCTGGCGTTTAAATTTACATTCGTATGAAACGATGTGTCGACCTCCGCCGAGGGAATTTGTCCTCAGTAGAGGGTAAGTGATGTGAAGATTAATTATGCATTAGTGACAAGTAGAACTCGTAAAAATAATATTTTATTGATAAAGATGACGCGACCACCAAATAAGACTCGGACTCTAAACAGGACTTTAAAAATATGACCGAACAAGACCCGACCGACACTTATGCATAATATTTCTTCGGATGGATGATGTGCCATGCGTTGGGTAATTGCTCACCGGACAATTGAGCGAGCTTATAGCCCTTTGCCGAGGACTTCGTTGACCGATAAGGTCCTTCCCGTATGGCTTCCACTTGCCGAGCTGCGGCTTTCTTGACTTCATTATTTCGAGTACGAGGTCGCCCACTTAGAATTGTCGGGTTTTAACACAGCTGGTTGTATACCGAGCTACTTGTTGCTTGACCGAGCTTCCTTGATGTAGGCGAGGTCTCTTTTCTTCGAGTAGGTCTAGATCAGCTCGTAGATTTTCCCCATTTGCTTGGCGGCAGAAGTCAATGGTACGAGGACTCGGTACTCCGATCTGCGCAGGATCATCGCTTCGGTTCCATACACCAAACGTATGGTGTTTCTCCGCTCGAGGTCCGAGGTGTTGTTGATGCGACCATAAGACACGTGGTAAATTTTCCACCAGAGGCCTTTAGCTCGGTCGAGGCGAAGTTTTAGACCCTTTACGATGGTCCTGTTGGTAACCGGTCGACCATTTGCTTGAGGATGGGCCACCGAGGTGAATTTTGTTGGATCCGAAGCTCTTGACACCAATCTTTGAATGTCTTATCCGTGAATTGTGTTCCGTTATCCGAAAGGAGGATATGGGGATGCCGAGCGACACTATGTTCTTCCACACGGTTGAGGCGTTCTTGCTTGTGATTTTCGCCGAGGCTCGACTTCCACCCACTTCGTGAAGTAGTCGATCACAACAATTAAAATTGGAGCATCACGGTGCTTTACAAAAGGGGCCTACAATGTCGATCCCCATCGCATAAGCGGCCAAGGGCTCAGACGGAGGTGAGGTCGGTGCAGGGTAGCCTTTATGCGTTCCCATGGATTTGACACCGGACACTTTTTACGAGGTCCATTGAGTCTTGGAACTTTGTTGGCCAATAGTATCCACATCGCATGACTTTCTTTGACAAGGCTCGGGTCCGATGTGGCTTCCGCACGAACCGTGTATTTCTCGTAGAACGTAATTAGCTCGGTTCGGACCCAAGCACCTTAAGAGAGGTTGGAGATATGACTTTCTGTATAGGACTCCCTGCTCAATTGTATATCGCAGAGATTTGTTCAGGATCCTCCTAGCCTCCAGCTTGTCGTGGGGCAGTTCGCCCTTCTCCAGGTACTCTTGAATGGGAGTCATCCAATTGGGTTCTTCATCCGAGACTATGTTGACCTCGGCTCCGTCTTCGGCATCGTTTATGCTCCTGCTTTGGACTTCCTCTACTGGCGGGCTCGTTGATGACGAGGCCAATTTACTTAAGATGTCAGCTCGGCTATTTTGCTCCCTTGGGATGCGAACTATCTGGAAGTGTGAGAAAGTCCGTTCTGAGCTTTTGTTTTTTCAAGATACTTCTTCATTACGCCGCTTTTGCCTCGTACTTTCCCAACATTTGGCTTCTGACGACTTGAGAGTCATTGTGAACTGCACGGCTCGTGATCTCGAGACTTTGGCGAGGCGAAGTCCTGCGATCGATGCTTCATACTCACACCGTTGTTCGTATTTTGAATGTGAACCGGGTGAGTAGGTGATCTCTTGGTCGTCCGGGCCTAGGAGTAAGATACCGCTCCGCTACCTTTTTTCCGAAGCCCGTCGGCGTAGAGTTGCAAGACTTCGGTGTTTCAACCATGGGTTCGGCTTGGCATCGTCGTCTGGACTCGGTGGGCGGTTTTCGGCGAAGTTAGCCTCGGCAAGGAAATCCGCTGAGCGACCTTTGATGGCTGGCGGGGCGAAGGATATATCGTGCTCGCTCGGATTCGATTGCCCATTTCGCGATTCTCCACGATGCTTGGCCGTCAATACTTGCCGAAGTGGGTAGTCGATGAGGACTTGTATGGGATGTGCATGGAAGTATGGGACGTAGTCTCCTCGCGGCGTTTATTAATGCTAAGGCAAGCTTTTCCAAGGGTCGATACCTCGTTTAAGCCTTTTAGTGCTCGGTGATGAAATACACCGGAGTCGACGTCCTTCTTCTCGTACTCAGATCGCACTTATGGATTCGTCCAAGGCGGCGAGATAGAGAAAAGGACCTCTCCTCTTTCGGGACGGATAGAGTGGGGAGCTCGGCGAGTAGCTCTTGAGGTCTTGACGGACCTGCACCTCATCCCATGAGAATTTCGGGCTTTTGAGTATCTTGAAGAAGGGTAGCTGCTTATCCATGCTTTTGAAAGAAAGCTGCTTAGTGCGGCTATGCACTGTCACTTGTATCGTCATGGATGGTCTTCGCATCTTCATTTCCAAAATGGTTTGGACCTTGGACGGTTTGCTTTTAGCCTTCTTCTTGAAACCCAACACCCTAAGAACTTTCCGGACCGGACCGCAAACGTGCATTTCGGGATTGACTTTAGGTTGATTTTAGAAGAAGGCCGAGGACGATCCGGAGGTCGACCACACATGCGACTTCTTCCTTGCTTTTGACGACGATGTCGTCACGTATACCTCCACATTCGACCTATGTAGGGTGAAATATTTTGTCCACCATCCTTTGATAGGTAGCCCTGCATTTTAAGGCGAATGGCATCTTTTATATGCAAAGACTCAAGTCGGTAATGAAGGCCGCTCTTGGCAGCGTCTTCGTCGTCCATCGGGACTTGGTGATACCCTTTGTATAAGTCCAAGAAATCAAGACTTCAGTATCCGACCAACGCGTCGACCTTCTTGTCGATGTTGGGAAGGGATAGCAATCCTTTGGGCAATGTTTATTGAGGTCGGTGTAGTCAATACACATTCGCCATCCCTCCTCCTTTCTTCACCATCACCGGGTTGGCTATCCAGTCGGATATTTGACCTCGACAAGATGCGTGCTTTTAATAGTTGGTTCACCTCGTCATGAATGACTTGGTTCCGTTAATTGCGAAGATTCTTTGCTTCATCGAGGCGGCTTTATGTTCGGTCGATGTTGAGCGGTGGTGATGATACTCGGCGAGACTCCGGTCATGTCGAGGGAGACCAAGCAAACACGTCCGGAATTCCCTTAGGAGTTGGATGATCGATCCTTCACTTCGGTGTCGTGGTGAAACCAACTCGACGACCTTCAATGGCTCATCTTTTGCATAACGCGACCTCTTCCACCGACCGCCGGGAGTGGCGATGTCTTCCCGACTCCAACTCCTCGGGTTTCTTTAATTGCTATGCTGTGGGTCTTTGGACCGAGGTCCGGCACCTCGTAAGGCAACTTGCATACATTCCTCGCTTTTTTCGATCACCCCGGATCACGGTTGTTTCCCCGTGGTGGGTATTTTTATCGTCGGTGGCACGTTGAGCATACCGCCTTACAACGTTCAGCCAATCTCGCCCTAGTATGATGTTATACGGCGGTGGGCCTTCACTCACGAAGAACTGCACCACCTTGGTCGAGGTCGTTGGTGCTTTCCCCACCGTGACGGGTAGCTCGATTATTCCTTCTGGGCGCGTCTCTTCCTGGACGAAGCTTCGGAGTGGCAGCGGTGCCTGTGCGAGGTGTGCTTCTTCTACTCCTAGCTTGTCAAAGCATTCCTTGAAGAGGATGCTCACCGACGCGCCGCTGTCAATGTAAACGCGTTTTACCAACTTATTTGCGACTACTACCTGGATCACCAACGCATCCTGGTGAGGTACTGTCGCAGGTACGGGGTCGTCCTCGGAGAAGGTGATCGCCTCGTCCTTTCTGAACCTCTTATTGGTAGGTTCGCCGGTTCTAGGACTTCGGGCATCGGCCTTCAGGGAGGACTTCGTGACTCCACGGGGGAGCCCCGTAATAGTGGAGATCACCCCGTCATATTGGGGCTCGTCATCTCCTTCCTCGTCGGTGCTGCGCTTTGTTTTTTGTGGGGCACAATTTCCTCTTCCTCCTTTTCGTCTTTTGACTTTGGTCGGCTTGGCGACTACTGTCCTCAGTATTTCTTGAGGATCCGTCTGAACTAGCATCTCTATTTCACCCATGAGCTCTTTGCACTCTTCGATGTCGTGCCGTAATCATCATGGAATGAGCGGATTTATCCATGGTCGGCACCTCTTTCCTCCTGTCATCGATCGAGGCTTCTCGAACAGGTTCATATGGAGTGCGTGATTTACGCCTCGGCCGTCAGCGGGGTGTATTGAGGTCGCTCCAGGCGTCGCGGGACCGAGCTCGGACCTTATCAGGCGATGTAATCTTTCCAGGCGCTTGACGGCCTTGGTTTCGATCCTCCTTCCTTCGTCTCTTCTTCCTTTCTCCGGGGTCTGTCTTATCGCTTGCGCTTTCTCTTATCGGCCTCGCCCGCTTTGGCGAACCGGTTGGCTATCGTCACGGCTACATTGCGACGGGGTTCGTGCCACGATATCTCGGTATAAGGCCCGGCAAGATGCCGTTTTGGAAGGCCGAGATGACTAACGGTCGTTCACGTCTTGACCTTCAAACACTCCTTGTTAAACCTTGTCATGAAGTCGTGATGGACTCATTACGGCTTTGCCTTATGGTGAGGAGGTGTGCTGATGACGTTTTGATTCCGCCTTTTGGAAGAACCTTGGTGGAAGGCGACCATCGGTCGCGATAGGAGCCGATGCTTCCGAGGTAGATCGTCGAACCACTGCGGGCGTTGTCGACGAGTAACTCCGGAAGAGTTTACACATATGAACCGAAATGAGGCGTTGGTTGATCATGTTGTATTGAACCGCGAGAGGAAGTTCGTGGATCCTCACCCGTCATAGGGCGATGCTTGGTACCCGGTATTTATCCGGAGAAAGTGTTGAGTATTCTATTTGAGAACGGGTGACTATCTTCCGTATCCATCAAGCCGTCCTCACGAGGCGGGACCGGAGTTCGACGATCGAACTCGTTTAGGTGACTCGGACCGACTTGGCGGCCACGATGCCTTTTCTCGCCGCTGCTCGTCCCACGGAGATCGGGCGGAGTTCATTGGATGGATTTATTCTCGCGATCGAGGCCGGCCGCGGCGATCACGACGTCCTCTCCGCGTTGCTCGTTCCTCGCGCGATCGGTTTGGGCCCCGACCTCGTTGTGATGCCTCGTATCTAGATGAGGCTTGGTGTTCCGTTCTTCGGGACGTGGCCGACCATGTGCTTGACGGTACCGGAGAAAGCTCTCCTTATTTTCTCGAGAAATCCTCGACGACGTCGTCGAGGTTTACTATGAGCCGGATGTTCCCTCGGATTATTGCTACGATTGCCTTCGCTATGGTAACCGCCTCGCGCAGGCGGGTGTCCGTGCTCGTCGAGACTTTGGATATGCCCCTCGGGGGTTTCTTCTCTGATTGGGCTCTTCCCGAGCTGAGCTCGGCGTTCCCTTTCGCCGTCAGCGTTGTTGTTGCCGGCGACGGTCCTGGATGCATGGCTTCTGGTGTACCTGGTCATGATTATTTCCCTGTAAACGGTGGTTGATCGAAAACACAAAATTTCGGTTCCCACAGACGGCGCCAGTGATCGATCTTAAATTCGTAAGGAAATAAACGCAAGAACACCAAAGATTTACGTGGTTCGATCGTGAATAAGATCTCGTCCACGGGCAAGAGAAAGAGTATGTGTATTGAGAGTGTAAGAAGCGATTACAAGAGAGTGAATGAATCTATGTCATCTAATCTAGCCTCTATTTATACACAATGTATTGACCTAGATCTCGAATCCAAGTCTTCTAACTAGGATTCGAGATCCTATCCTCTCGAATTAGGATTCTTTTAGATATGGTGAGCTTTGCGTTCCCACGACTTTAGGAGTCTTCATGGGCCGAACTTGTCCGGGTAGAGCTTGATGTCGGGGTTCTTGTATTCAGACGCGATCTTTGGGCGCAGTGGTTGGGCAGTATCCTATCGAGACGTTCGCATAGTCTTATTTGGTCGTGCAATAGATCTTCTCGTCCACTTCACTTTACTACTATTGCACTAAACAATTTCTTCGCTACTACTTAAAGATCAACAATCATTGTAGCCACACAAGCACATTACACATTGAAGCAAAATAATAAAAACCATAAAAAATAAAAATTGATTGTTTCCTCCAACTTTATATGACACCTAACAACTTTAAATGCGTAGATTTCATTTTGGATAGGATTATCTGCTCATAAGACAAATATTGAAAATTTGAATGTTTAAGTCTAGTTAACATTTTGCAAACTTTCAAGTAAAAATTAATTATGATTTTCTTACACCTATAGTGCTAAAAAAATATTTATATATTCCTCTCAACAATGCATCATTTTGTTGACTTGGTGCTTCTAATTAGCTAACTTCTTCAAGATCTTGGGTACATCACCTGCCATATATATATTTACTTTATACCATTATCAGCTATTCAAGACCTTGATACATGTTAAACTTTCTTGAGCTATGTATTTCAATTATCTTTCTTTCCTCATGTCTTCAAATTTGCCCGATATCCATTTTCTTTTGAAATAAGACCTACGTGTACTATAATATTCATCTGCGTAGTCAAACTTTCACGTGTTTGAGGAAATTATAATACTTTTAATATTCATGATCAAAGGATGTACAAGTATTCTTTATAATATTATCAAGAATTAAAAAAGAAAAAAGAAAAAATCAAACACAATTAGTATATTTTATTGCTATGTCTCCCGAGAAGAATTGTTGCATGCAGGTAAAGTATTTGATTTAAGAGATATCACAAAAATATAGTCAACATTATATATCAGGCATAACTTCTCATATGCTGAGGCAGTGCTGCAAGGGATCTGTTGATTAAGATTCAAAAGATACTCGAAAAGAATGCAGATAAGAGTGAAATTTCGTTGATTCGAGGGAAATACTAGAGAACACGACGAACACAAAGCGTTAGCCCCTAACATTTAAGAAAATTTCTATTAATTAATGTCACGAAGATCGATTTTCAGACAAATGCTTATGCGGCATCGTCGGAGTTAGTGTTGGACTCACGTCGATATAAAGATGAAAATAAAACGTTGAAAAGCTCCTCCAAAATGGCATCGTTCCATTTCTTTTCGATGTCAATATAAAGGAACAAATGGAACGACGTCGTTTTGGATGAGTTTTTCTACGTTTTTATTTTATTTTTATACTGACATACAGTCTAATATGGAATTCCGACAGTCACATAAGTATTTGTACGTCTGAAAGCAATCACCAGAACATTAATAATTTTTTTTTAAAACGTTAGGGACCAAAACAACAATATGTTTATGTTGGGACATTAAATAAAAAGTCACGAAACATTGGGACATAATATGATATTTACCCCTTCTTTTGAGGCTAGTAAATTTGAAAAAAAAAAAAGTTAATATAAATCTCTTTTTCGACTATGGTATTTGTATTTATCGCATATGAAACAAATAGGAAACATAGTTGCCACTTTTATAAGTTCTAAATTATTCCCGCAATTTCTTTATAGTCTCTAGTATTAAACATAGTTATTCTTGCCTTTTAGAGCGTGATAACCTACCAAGTACCAACAATCACATAACATGAAACGACATATAGATAAGATAATATATAATAAATAAATAATTATATATTTACTAATATTTCGTTTTAAAAATAATACAATAATATTGATTATTTTTCCCATCTTGTCGTGTCAATACAAATATTTTCGTGTTCGTATTTTATTGTGTGTCATGTTAACATAAAAAAATTCGAATTTATGTCAGAAGCAAAGTTTATTAAGTGTATTCTTAGGTGATGGATATGAATTTTCTCGTCGTTACAAAAAATGTATATGGTGGAGCTATGAACAAAAGGTTATCAAGCTTTTTTCCAAAAGTTTAAAATATACTAGTCAATAATTTATTTTACTCTTTTTGGTTTCCAGTAAGTGGCGAACTTGCTGTGTTATTAGGGCGAATATTTTTATCCATATGTGATTAATTATTCATAAATCATGATACAGATTCACATATATAATTACAAATAGATAATTACATTTTATAGTTTGATTTTGGGGATAAATTGCAAAAATAACATGATGATGTAAGGAAGCTTTTAGACCATTAATATGATTCACAAAATTCCAAAAAGAGCGTAGATAATAGTGAAAATCCATTGATTCTCTGTAGAATATCGAAAGAATATAAGAGAAGGGAAAATATGCTTTAACTTTATATTTATCAAAATCCAACTGCAAAATACATGAAGAAATCTCCTATACATAGCCTAACTAAAACATGTCAAACCCATAAACTGAAGTAAAAGACAAACAAATAAAATGTCTAATAATTGATATAACAATTGGTTAAAATAAACTAATAAATAAAACAATCCTACTTTATTCTCCATCATTTTCCTCCACATCGAAACCATTCGTCCTCGAAAGGCATGCAACTTCATCTCCAAAATAACCAGTGTATATATTTGATATGTAAAATAGGCTTAATGTAGTCTGATGGATTGGATCTTAAAGAAGATCTTGAACATCCTGAGTTCGAAGCCTGGCTGTCGCATCCCTTCTGTCCCTTTTCTCTTTCTTTCCATTTCCTTTTTTTGTGTTTCTTCTTTCCCTTTTTTGTTTCTTTGCGTCTATCCTCCTTTTTCTCTTTCTTTCCCTTTCATTTTTTTTCCTCTTTTTCTTTTTTCCTTCTTTTTTTTCTCTTATGTTTCTTTCTTTTTAATTTATGCTTTTTCCCCTCTCTATTCTATTTCTTCTCTTTATTTTGAGATCTTTTTTCCTTTTTTTCTTTCTTATATAATTTATTTTATGTTGATAAAATAAAATATGTATGTAAATAATAACAATATATATGTGAATTAACTCTTAGCTAAACATGTGTGCTCTCTATATAGATATTTAATATTTGATAACTAAATCTATTGTAGTCTAACAGGTTATGATTTTCATCTCTCATTTAGGAGATCTTGGTTCGATACCTCTTAGCTACATATTTTCCTTTTTCTTTTCCTATACTTATTTTCCTTTATTTTTCTTTCATTTTTCTTTTTTCTATAATTTGTTTTATGTCGATAAAATGCTATTTCTTTTCTTTTTCTATAATTTATTTTATATTGATAAAATAAAAGATATTTGCAAATAATAAAGTTTTATATGTGAATTAATATTATCAATCAAATTTCTAAAAGGATTATAATAAACTCATTATATTATTTAAATTATTATTATTATTTTAGAATTTTATTTCAAAATTTTAATTTATTACCTTTTAAAATTATTATTAATTGGGCCCCCCAGAAAATATTTCCTGGCTCCGCCACTGAAAATAACTATTACTTGAAAGAGGCATTTTAACTCAAAGTGCACCTCACAACGACGAACACAACAATTTTTTTGTACTTAACATTGACATTTTCATTACAAAATCGACTTGTTTGAACATGAAAATCAATACATGTCGATCCACGGTCACAGTATGACTTCCTGGAAGCCATGTTAAGCTATGTAAACGATGGTGAGATGTCGCCACCATAGATAATTTATCCAAAATATTCACAACAATAGCATTTTCATGAAGAGCTTGATAGATTAAAGCAACAAATCATACCATTGATAGTGCATGTGGACTTATAATATGTGACAATGAATATCATCGTCGGAATACTGAGAAGGAAACAAGTGTGTGCACCACTACAACTTCTACAATATAACCCGGCAAATTTTTCTCATGCATATAGGAGATGGGTAATCATCATAAATTGGAGAACCCACAGCATCCTCAATTGTATCAAACAGAGTATTGTTATAGTCCGAAGTTGCAAAAAGATTCACCATTGGGACTGTGTCTTCGTTTGAATCATCCCATCGAGCAAACTGGGGCAGAATGCATCGTTGAGGTTGCGTTGACTGAGGAGATCAATGATTTGTCGATGATGTGCCTTCAAAACAACAAACTATTGAGATGAGAATCGACTTGTTGTCGGAGATCATCATGACTGATCTGCAAATGTTGTCTACGAAAGACATCATATAGAAGGATCGTAGCAAGGCTCTAATAGTACCAATTGATGCAGGGAAGTGTCTAATCTATTGATTAATATTAACAAAATATTGAAAAAAGCAGATAATAGTAATTCGTTGATTATCCACATAATACTGAAAGAATTCGGGAGAAGGAAAAATAAACTCTAACCTTCTATTTTATCAAAATCCAAATGCAGAATACATAAAGAAATCCCACATATATACTATAACTAAATAGGACAAGCCCGTAAATTGAAGCAAAACACATAAATAAATTAGATGCCTAATAATTGAAATAACAATTAATTTAAAAAAATTATAAATAAAATCCCTTACTTCATTCTCCATCACACTACTTCTAAAATATTTATCAAAATTCTAATTTTTAAGAAAATTATAAATATGGCATGTGACAAAATTTTCAACTTCGGAAAAAAATATACTGAAATTAACCATACAATTTTTTTTCTTCATAATTTTCACCCTTGATTATGATGATGCTCATCTTTTTTGGGATATGAATTATAGCTTAGAAGGGTATATTATACTTTATACTGAAATTAACCATAAAGATATTCATTGAGTGGACCAATTAGTCCAAAACTTCAGACTTTTCTAGCCTGAAGTCAGGCGTTGGGGGGACTATTTTTGTGAAATTTTTCGTTTCGACTATTTTTGGACCTTTATTTTCCTAATTCAGTCAAATCCTAACTTTGGGTATTCCAAGCTCAGCCAATTTTGTCAATTTATTACTGTAAACGTATAATAGATTTTCATAAATTCATACATTCTTATAAAATTTAACTTTTGGAAACGTTAGTTTAAAAAACTCTTGCTAATTTATATTTGCATACACATACATATGGTCAGATGAAAACATAAAATACAAACGCATGAATTTTCAATTGAAAAGTGGAACTCCAAGTCCTCGAGTGACTTGAGGATTCTAAAATTGATTTATTCGGACCATTAGGATCAATAGGATGAACAACTTCTCAATTAGAGAAAAAAAATACTAATAAATAATTGATTAATTATATCGAAAAAGTAAACATTGGTAGGGGCCGAAGACGTAGCTCGAATCTGTAATGTATTAAATAATTGAAAGTAGAAATTTGGTGGGTTGTCAAACTCCAGATGACACGTGCGCACATCAACATCGTAAATCCAGAGAGAGAAATAAGGAGCTCTTGTCTGGTCAAGAATACATTAATTAACCACTAATATGTGTCGACACCAACATTTAATTCTTTTTTTACTACTCCAATTAAAAAGTACCATCGAGTATAATCACACCTAAAGTGGATCATTCCCCAAACCAAACTACTTTTCTTTCTGACTTTTAGGGGGAAAACCATATGTTTTCACCTAATTAACTCATTACTTTCACAATTTTTCATAAATAACTCAACATAACTATTGCAGTAAAATATGAGAATTGTATCATCTTTGTAATAGATATGCCCTACTACCACATGAATTTAAAGAAGAAATTGATAATGAATCACTTGTCAAGTCAAAAACGAAAAAAAAAATAGTATATCGAAATAATTCAATTTCGGTATAATATAAAATACAACATATAATTATAACATAGTAAATTTATTCTTTCAAAATTGAATCTGCAGCTTGACGCTCTCATATACTTAATTGAAGGGAAACAATATAATATAATATATTACATTAAGATAAATCCTAGGACATATCTTTAATTTATTTAATTATTTACATTAAAATATTTTGTTACAAATAAAATATGAAACACAGATATTTGTATTAACATTTCTTTAGTGCTACACTTTTTCTTGGGCTAACATGTATAAAAAAGTACAAAGAGTACAAGTCACATTTCCAATGGGATGCAAAACTAAGTGGGTAGCAACAATTGTTCAATTAAACTTCTCTCATTTAATTAATTGAGACTTAATTTGCCACAAATTTTGTGCAATCCTCTGCAATGAACAGTATTCGTTAATAGGAAAAGGACAAATAGTATTTGTGTGTGTGTTGCCCTAGTAGTAAAGTGGTTAATGTCCGAGGCCAAAGGTCTCGGGTTCGAGTCCATCGTGACGCAAATTTTAAATTTCTGTATTAAATTGATAAAAAAAAAAAAAAGAAAAAGAAAAGAAAAGGACAAACAGACGCACGGTGGAACATCAAAGATTTTTACAGAAGAAAAAAAAAATACAAAAACATGAGTTGGCCTTTCCTGTTATTACTAATGAGAATTGTTTGTTAGTTTTCATTTTTTATTGGGCAGAAAAAGTTGGCTGCTTAGCTTTTAATACACACAACAATCCATTAATCCAATACTTAATTGCTCACATGTTGTTAGAAACGGTTGTTTGTTGCGTTGTGCTTCTGCAGCAGTGCGGGAGAGAACATGCCAATCTCTCCCTCTCTCTCTCACGCCTCCACAACAACTCGTCACTCTAGCTGTTTTGTGATTCCTCACCCTTCTCACAACCCCTTTAATTTTAATCACAAGAAAAGATCGATTTTTTTCCTGCTTTGCACATGCTTCCTTTCAAGAACTCAGTTTTTGGGCTTTTCAAGAAACCAATGCTTCTCTCTCTTGCTTATTGCTTGCCTCTCACTCTTCCTGCTTGTGGGTCTCCAGCTTTAGCCTAGCCCCTTTTCTTGTTTATTGCTTCAAGTCTCATGACACCCATTTTTGTTGAATTTGGGATCTTTCTCTCTCCTTGTTCTCACTCTGCAATCTACGTGTCATAGCTGAGTTTCAGTTGAGGATTTTGATTGAGATTGTTGTATAAAATTTGTGTGTGTATATGTATATGGGATGGAGTTGGTGATGCTGCAAGATTTGGGTTTGTTGCTTCAAGCGTGGGCCTTTGCTTGTCTGTTGTTGATTCAAGGATCTGCTGGTAATTAATTCTTCCATTTTTCTTTTTTTACTGATATTTATTTGTAGATATGAGAATTCTGTTCATTTCCTGAGGAACCGGCTGCTAATTTTTAATATTTGAAATTATATTTTTCTATTTCTGGTAATGTGAAGCCGCTTATATGATTCATATTGCTCAATGAGGTTGATTCTGGAGAGAGGGCAAAATTGTGATGTGTGAATTATGAATTTAGTGGATTTCTCAAATTCAATCTGCTGATGATCTTTCTGATGCAATGGAACAGTTGCTGTAAAGATTTGTTCCTAGATTATTGGTGTAGACTTAGGTAATGCCTTATTGCATATCTGACTTCTCTTCTCACCGGATTTGATTACCGTAACCTCTATTAAGATTTCTACCTTTGGTGGTTGATGCTATTTTGATGTCTATACAGAAATTGGTTGCTTTTCGTTTTTCTGAAAACCAACTCTCTAAGGCTGTAAAACATACTCAATTTGAGTTATGAACTAGAGAAGTCAGTCAGTTTATTGGCTTTTAATCGTCTAATGATAGATTTGCGCGAGTTTTCACTACGAGCTGCCTCTATCACGTTGTCGCGATTTACCCAAAAGCTTATTGACACAGAATTTATTGGTTTCTACCTGCTTTTTCCATGCAGTTCCTTCTGTTGAACAAGGAAAAGGAGGCTTCGTGTCTAATGTGAATCTGTTAATTGGCGAAGCACCAACTCCAGTACCTCAACCAATTGGTAGGTGTTCTGCTATCACAAAACGAGGTTTAGTTCTGCAAGTTTTTATGTTTTTTAATCTGTCAATGATCATCGTTTCAGGGGCAGATTTGCAGCCTCCATCTGCAGTGCCTTCTTTAGCGTCTGCACCGGTACCTCAAACGACAAAAGGTCTCCCATCTTTCACGTTGCCCAATCCTTCAACACCAACTCCAAGTCCTTTTGTTCCACCACCAGCATCGTCCCCGGACCCTGTCCTATCCACACCACCTATTCCTCCTTCCACAGACCCTCATTCGCCACCGACTCCAAATCCTTTGGTTCCACCACCATCATCGACTTCGGATCCCACAAACTCTCCTTCAACACCAACACCAAATCCTTTGGTTCCACCACCTGCATTGACTCCGGACCCGGTCCCACTCGCACCACCTATCCCTCCTTCTGCAAACCCTCCTTCAAAACCAACTCCAAATCCTATCGTTCCGCCACCATCGTCGAGTCCGGACCCGGTCCCACTCACACCACCTATTCCTCCTTCACAACCAACTCCAAATCCTTTTGTTACACCACCATCGTCGAGTCAGACCGGTCCCATTTACACCACCTATTCCTCCTTCACAGCCAACTCCCAATCCTTTTGTTCTACCACCATTGTCAAGTCCAGATCCAGTCCCTCACGCCACCTATTCCTCCTTCCGCAGACCCTCCTTCAAAACCAACTCCAAATCCTTTCGTTCCACCACCATCATCGAGTCCGAACCCTGTCCCATTCACACCGCCTATTCCTCCTTCCACAAATGCTTCTTCAAAACCAACTCCAAATTCTTTTGTTCCACCATCATCATCGGTTTCACCTTCTAGCAGTCCGCCACCAGAAAAGCAACCCCATCCAGCAGTCTCAAAATCTGCGCCTCCGACTTCAGACAAATCTATAGCACCTGTTATTGATGATCCTCTGCCTGCAATTGCTCCAGGTACCCGACAGCTCAGAACTTTTTTATGGTCTTGATGGACTCTTCCCCCCCTTTATGTGACATATAATTGAATGCAGCATCAAACTCGGCGGCGGCTCCTAGAGGAACGCCAGAATCTCCACCATCGCCGCACTCACTTTTGCCGAAAGAACCACCTTCTCTGCCCCCAGGTCTGTTTTTCACTTGCAATTCGTTTGCGTTTCTGGTTTGAATACAATACCACATCATGAGCTGACTTCTTCTATACTGCACCAGATGTCTCTCCACGTCCAGCAATTCCAGGAAATTCTCCACCTATCAAACCAGTTCTACACGAAGCCCCATCTAGTCCCCCAGGTATAAATGATAGTGCTTGGATTAGAAGATGTTTTTCTAATAGATGAGTCTCATGAACATATGCCGAAATTTATGTAAGTTCAACCATTTTTTTGGTAGTGCAAAATGTCTCTCAGCTCGTAGCACCTCCCCCGAGGATCAGCACAAAAACAGCTGCTACGCCAGTTGTAGCACCCAAGGATAGAATTGCCCCTATTCAAGCACCATTAAGTCACTTCCGGGCAGAAGGTTAGTTGACAATTTTGGTGCTAGTTTCCTTTTGATCTCTGCATAAAGAAAAGGAGGCATCAGTAATGTTATCGCTCGTCTTCTGGCTCAGCTCCTGCTGCAAGCAACACTCAAGGACACTCTAATTATGCTCCGCCTCCGCTTCAGTTTTCCAAGTCCCATTCCCCAAGGCCGCATCGTTCAAAGGTTGTAAAAACTTCCAGTGCTCCACCACCAAATGTTACACCTCCTCCATCTTCAGGTTCTCTCTCTTCAAAGTTCAATTACTTAATTGTGAAACAAACTTGCATAGTATTAACTTTTTAGTTTTTGGTTCAAATAACTACTAATTCTAGGATCAACTTGACAGGCTCATCGGTGTCTTCATCCCCACACCCTTCAGTAAATAATAGCCATTCTCCTATTGCAGCTCCATCCCCAGCATCTCCATCTAACCAACCTAAAAGTGCAGTCGTTCTTGACTTGAATGCTATATCTTTTCAGTCGACGTCTTATACTTAAAAGCTCGATCTACTCTCTTTGCAGTTCCTCTGTTGAGCCAAAATATCTCCCTCCAGGTCGTCACAACGACGCCCGAATACGCCACTGCTGCCGCCTTTGCGAGCACTACCTCCTCCGCCTCCTAACACAGGTGGATCTACTTTTTTTACTTTACAGCATCGGTTTTTATGTGGTTTCCTAAACTGAATGTCACTCGTAATTGGAAAGATTGTGCGCCCCTAACATGCATCGAGCCGTTAGCCTATGGACCTCCCGAAGCTCCGTGTGTCTGCGTGTTGCCGATACAAGTGGAGCTCCGCCTGTCAGTAGCATTGTATACCTTCTTTCCTTTAGTCTCGGAACTAGCAGCTGAAGTTGCAGCCGGCGTATTCATGAAGCAAAGCCAAGTTCGCATCATGGGAGCAAATGCAGCCGCAGATGATACGGAAAAGATCATCGTCCTTATTGATTTGTTACCGCTTGGAGAAAAATTCGATGATACTACAGCGTATCTAACGTTTGAAAGATTTTGGCACAAACAAGTTGTCATAAAAGCTTCGATTTTTGGTGATTACGATGTGCTATATGTTAGATACCCAGGTAACAAAGCCAACCTTCTGTAGTTCACCTTATGCACGGTGCATCCTCCCTAATTAAATCCAAATTGTCATTAATATACTCTAATTCTTGATTAATAAACCCTTATTGTGGATTATAATCCCTAATTGAATTTAATTAGGGTGGATGCACCGTATATTTGGATGTCCACAAGTTTTTGCCATTTTTTATTATAGTTTGGCCTAACTACTCAAGTTTGCATATTAAATTGATAGGACTCCCGCCTTCTCCACCTCTGCCTTCATCCACCATTAGCGTCATTCCAAGTAAACCTTATCCGGTCATGGCAATAACGGAAGGACTATGCAGCCTCTTGGAGTTGACATTAGTAGAAATCAGCATAAGCGTGGGCTGAGCAGAAGTATACTAGCAATAATAATCTTATCTTGCTTTGTAGCTTTAATCTTAGTGTGTGCCACTACATGGATTTTTCTCTTCAGAGATCAACAATCTAATTTTCAACCAGACCCCACTCCACCAACAACTGCCCGTTCCCTCGCAAAGTCATCAGGTATGAGTTCCTTGAGTCTTTGTAAGTGCTAGAAGTCGGTTTTCTCAGAATTTGAGATGAGAAAAATATAAATTATGATGTAGGTATTGCAGGGTCTAGAAATGGAAGTGCGATAAGTTCTCCTTCATTCTCGTTGGGTTCGAGCATGGCGGCTTATACTGGGTCTGCAAAACTTACAGTTCGAGTGAAATAGACAAAGCGACTGATTTCTTCAAGCAAATGTCCTTGGTGAAAGCGGCTTTGGGCGTGTTTTCAGTGGTGTGCTCGAGGATGGTGCAAAAGTTGCTATTAAAATTCTCAAAAGATATGACCAACAGAGCGGCCGTGAGTTCTTGTCTGAAGTCGAGATGCTGAGCCGACTTCATCATAGGAACTTGGTCAAGCTGATCGGCATATGTGTCGAGGATCGTACCCGCTGTTTAATTTACGAGTTAGTACCAAATGGCAGTGTGGAATCTCATTTACATGGTATGAATCATCTAATCTATCATTTCCTTTATTTTTCTTGGGCAAAACTTGTGTACATCCGGATGTACGATGCATCCACCTTCACCAATTCCCGATTAGGGTTTATTAATCCTAAATAGGGCTGATGCACACGAGTGCCTCTATTTTTTATGTAATCTCTAATGATGATACTTTTTTTCTTAGGAATTGACAAAGAAAGATCTCCACTTGACTGGGGTGCTCGGCTCAAAATTGCCCTTGGAGCTGCTCGAGCTCTGGCGTATCTGCATGAAGATTCGAGCCCTCGTGTCATTCACAGGGACTTCAAGGCCAGCAACATCTTGTTGGAAGATGATTTTACACCAAAAGTATCCGATTTCGGTTTAGCACGAGCTGCATTGGATGAGGACAACAAACACATTTCTACACGTGTCATGGGGACTTTCGGGTATACCCCTCTCCTTTCTTGTAAATCAAACATTTCGGCTTCCCCATAAGCTTAAGCGGCGCACTCCGGTGCATTTTCTCTAATTGAATCCTAATTGTGATTAATAAAACCTAAGGATTAAATAAACTTAATTGAGGATTGATATACCCTAATTGGGGATTGGTGAATCCTAATTGGGGTGTAGGCACGGGCATCCGGATGTATACAAGTTTTTGACTAAACTTAATGATTTTCATTTCCTCGTACCATGCAAGGTATGTGGCTCCGGAGTATGCTATGACGGGACATCTGCTCGTGAAAAGCGACGTCTACAGCTACGGAGTAGTCTTGCTTGAGCTGCTAACCGGAAAGAAACCAGTTGACATGTCTCAGCAACCCGGTCAGGAGAATTTAGTCGCTTGGGCGAGGCCACTGCTAACAAGTAGAGAAGGTTTGGAGACGATGATTGACCAATCCGTGGCGCCCGATGTTCCTTTCGACAGTATCGCTAAAGTAGCTGCAATTGCTTCTATGTGCGTTCAGCCAGAGGTGTCGCACCGGCCTTTCATGGGCGAGGTCGTGCAGGCTCTGAAACTCATATGCAGCGAGTGCGAAGGAGTGAGAGAATTGCCTTCTAGAAGCTGCAGCCAGGAGGATCTGTCCATGGTTATGGAAACTTCTAGAAACAGTACCAACTCGAATCCGTTGCCGGCTCCGTTACTTTCGCCTCACTCCACCGTCTCTGATTATGATTATCTGCTCGACATCGAGAGAGATCTCTCGATGTCCGAGCTGTTGAGTTCCTCCACGAAGCTCGGGAGAGAGGATTCAGAGTCGTTCAGGAGGCACTCGAGCTCAGGACCTCTACGAATGAGCAAGACGAAGCCTCTGTGGAGGACGATGAGGCGGTTGTCTCGGGGCAGCGTGAGCGAGCACGGGGCGATGTTGAAGTTGTGGCATGGATCTCAATAGTCTTGTGCTCTGTCGCCGATGTGAAGCTCAAGTACTGCAGTTTTCCGATTTTTATTGGGCGATGTGTCGGAGACGATGCCGGGGATGATCGGTCGTGTTATTGGAGAGCAGAGCAGCTGACGGTGGTTGTTGAAGGCAGAGAATGCAGCCTCTTCAAGCATAATTGAAGCAATTGTTTTGATTGTGCGCTGCTAGTGATGTTTTGGTGCATTTTTGTATTGTATCGATTTAGTAGGGAGCAGGATGAGTTTGTAATAAAATTCTTTTATCTTAGATTTTTGTTGCTGTTAATTATCAGAAAATACTCATTTTGCTTAGTGAGAAATGAAAAATATCAACCAACTCTTTTATTTTAGAACGATATCCACCAATTTAAAAATATATAGTTATGCCCACTTTTAGGTTAAATGCCCAAAATTACCCTTAATTAAAAATATTAAAAAAATCAAACCCTAATCCTTACTCCACAAATAGACATGTTAGTCTAGCTCGAATGGATTAGACCGCATCACACGGTCCCTCCTCTCCACTTGTCCGCTAATCGAGCGTATAAATTGCCGGAAATTATAGCATAAAAATTGTAATTGTCTGAAATCAAACAATGAGGAAGTTTTTTAATTTCCCTGAGTAGACTTTATCTTTTTCGATATTCTTGTGTACTTTATTTTGTTTAATACTTGTCTTGTTTATACATGATTTATTTTAAATATGGCAGATAACGTAAAATAAATATAATGTGTGATCGATCTATATTTTCGTTAGGGAAATAAATGCACAATGAACACGAGGGATTTACGTGGTTCGATCTTTGAATTAGATCTACGTCCGCGGAGCAAAGAGAGTGTATGTGTATTGATAATATGAGGAGCGATTACAAAAAGTGTAGATGATCTTTTAGTCTAATCTAGCCTCTGTTATACTGCGATTATATTGACCTCGATCTCAAATCCGAGATCTTCTCTAAATAGGATCTTAATCAAGTTTTCTCTAAATTGGATTCTTTTAGATGTGTCAAGAATCTTCAACGTCTCCACTGTGATTTGGGTTGCAATGACTTAGGAGTCTTCTTGAGCCGAACTCGCGTGAGCCAGGCTTAATGTCGGGCGGTTATATTGGGCTCGATCTTTGGCCAGTGGTTGGGTCGTGTCCTATCATATCCACAAAAAGGCGTAGAAGTGAGGTCGTGATGGATGGGGACGGTGGTTATTGGAGTTCACTGTAGGGCTCGTTCTTGAAGTTGTATGTCGCTTGGTTTGCACAGTCGGGCCGTTATGTAAATCGCCGTCCTGCGGCTCACTGGTTGAGGCGTAATCCGAGGTCGTCGTTGCTTGGCTTTACCTTGCCGAGGCGTTACTGCCGAAGTCACATGTATAAGCAACCGCGCTTGCGGGGCGTTGCGAAAGTCACATGTTGCTTGGCCGCCTTGCCGAGATGTTATGCGAAGTCACATGTAAACGGCTTTTCACTTGCCGGGCGTTATGCGAAGTCGCATGTTCTTGCTTCGCCTTGCCGTAGTCGGATACGATGTTGTGGTTGAATGCGTAGCGTCGGGCGGTCGAACACGAGATGTCTTGCCGATGTCGAACACGGGTGCGTCGTCTACATTTAATGCGCATTTAATGCGTGCGTGGTTGGGTTCCGATAAAGTGCATATTGGCAATAACTTCCACGATCGCCTTTTCTCGTATCACTTTATCCGTTACCAACTTTCAAACTTCAAAAGTTTTTGCTTTACGAAAAGCGAGTTCATTCGCCATTGTTGTTCCTAAATGCGAGTTCATCGTCTTCTTGATCTTAATACCCAAAACGGTAAGTTTTGTAAACCTTCATCTCATGCTTATACGAGGATTCTCACGGCCATGAAGGCCGTGTTGTGTCGATGTCGTCCTTTGAATTATTCGTGGATTTGAAGTTTATACCTTTGATTTGCTTGCTTTTGTGCGTAGAATAGGATTCCTCCTTCGAGGATCTTGGTAAAGTTTCTTCCATTCCTTCAATTTTGGATGCCTCTGCTATAGCAGATCTTGCCTCTAAATATTTCATTCAAAGTCTTTTGAATTTGTTGCTCCCGTCAGGAGGACAAATTTAGTGCCCTCGGGATGGTTTTGTGACGGTTTCACGAGGGCGGTGGCAAGGGTGGTCTTGTATTCCTTTTCCCTCCGTGTATGTCGAACTTGGCGGATGTTCGGCATACCTCTGCCAAATAATGCTCAATTCTTTTCGGCATTTACGGGTCTTGGTGTCATTGCCATCGGCATAATTTTCCTTTACCACGGGGCTCGTCCTCGGGGTTTTCGATTTAAAGCTAGCTCGGGGTGGTATTATTTATCACCTCGTCGTGACTTCAAAGTAAAGACAAAGTCGAAAATCTCGGTGGCGGAAGTTCTTCTTACAGCCGGTTCGATAAATCCTGAGTTAGCACGGAATCAGGAGAAGTTGGTGGATCGCGACCGATGTTAACCGGTGGCACAGGGAGTGTTGGACAAGGTCGGTCTTGTAGGCGAAGCCTTCTCAGGGCCGAGCTCATTGCCTCGGGTGAGCCCTTATGACCCCGCTACCATGGTAGGCCGGCGGTGAGGCCCAACTCGATACTCCGTCATATTGTTGCTTTTATTTTTGTGTTGATGTTACGATTTGTTGTTTACTTGTCATAGTGAACTTGCTCGGAGGCGAAAGAAAGGAAGGGACCGAGCTCTGATTACGAGATCCCGCGCAGCTGAAGGATGTGTGAGTATTCCTCACGAGAGGGTGGAGATGTCCAAGTCTCAGCCGAGTGCCTCTCAAGCGCTTCGAGAGGATAAGGCGTGCGATCCCGAGTCCTCGGTTGCCAATGATCCAGATCTGAGGTCGTCGGTTCTCAACCCGCCTCGTATTTTTCAGGGTAGTGTCTGTTTTCATACATTATAAAGTAATGTAATTATTGTGTCCTTGACACTGGTTGGTTATTACGACGGTCGGGCGTGGCGGTAGCGGCAAAGCGTCCGTTCGTGTGAGTACTTGAAAGGCTGTTGCCCGGTTCGTGAGTGGTTCGCTATGCGGGAGATGGAGGAGAAGACTACCCTCGTTCGAGAGGTGTCCGGGCGAGGCTAAGGCTGGGATGCGACCATGAGGAGGTAGTGGTGAGGTAGTGAGGGTGGCGCGGAGGCGGAGGCGGCGGAGGTCAAGTCGGTTTATTGAAGGCAGTAGAGACACGGCGTCGGGAGGCCGGTGTGGGCTCGCAGGAAGATGCTCTGTGCCTTTCTGGAGGCCCATTCTGTCGGGGGTTCTCGGGGTGGCGTGGCGTGGCGGGGTGTTGAATAGCCTTGATTTGGACCTATCAGCGAAGTTGCCGAGGATTACGAGTTGGACAAGTCAGTATGGGTATGAGGTGACAGAAGGACGACGCTACTGCGGGCTTATTCAAAGGTCCTGCCGCGGTTGAAGAGCTTGCCGTCTTGGAGAGTCGACTTGTCTTGGTCTGGCGATTGCGGGTCGGTCCGTGCTTGCGGTGGACGAGATCTCATGATCGAGCTTTGATGGCTGACGACTAAGGGATCGGGAGGCGGGTGAGGCTTTGGAGGTCGAGGCTTACAGGTCCCAGGAGGCAGAATCTTCTCGAACCCGGAGGAGGTGAGCGGCTCGAGTCGAGGAGGGGCAGAAGCTCAGTCCGGAGGAGGCCGAGCTTGCGAGCTGAGGAGGAGCTCTTGGAGGTCGAGTTGATCCCTTTCTTTTCTTTTTTTTGTAGGCGAATGTAAATCGTCGTCATTAAGATGTCGTTTTGACTTCTTTAAAGAACTTTAATAAAATTCTTCAATTCGTGAAGTGTTTTATTTTGTTATGTCTCCGACTGTTTTTGCGTCTTTGACACATCTCACTGGTGGACCAAATAAAAGCATGAGCAGTGCTCTCGACGAAAAACAAGTCGAGTCGCTCGTTGGATGACCGGCTCGGACATCTGCGGAAGATCTTGAAGTGAAATTCGAGGGCTTCTCGGGAGAAGTTTGGCGAGCTTCGAGGCTCGGTTTTGGGAGTTGGATGAGAGGTTCGAGATTGCGAGAGGAAGGCTAAATCAGATGGTGAGGGGCACTCAAGTATGAGGAGGTCATTCACGAAATGGTGGGATGACTATCCCGAGGTCGAAGCTAAAGTTGTTGAGACCGCTGCCCGTTGTCTTGGTATGAGGCATGAGTATGGTCGGAACTCACGACAATTTGGGGGCGGTTGCCGACACGAAAAGATGGGAGGTCTATCTGAGGCCGTCATAGCTCGCCAACCACGGCTTGAGGCTGCTTGGCCGTTGCCGAGGCTTCTTACAGGCGGGGCAACTTGCGTGCGGGACTTCTACTATTGCCTCGGGCCTTTTTCTTGAGTTTCAAGCTTAAGAGGCGTTTTCTTGCCCGAGGGCGTGGGTCCTCGAGGGCAGGGTCGGGTGTTGAGGTATAGAGGTCAGTGGTCGAACCTCACGGTGTTGATCGAGGCGAGGTAAAAGCTGGGGGTAGAGTTAGCATAGGCGACTGTGAACCACGACTTCTCGGGGATTGGCAGCTTTTCTCAACCTCTTGGTCCTTCGTCGTCCTCATAATGTATTGTTTGCTTTGTATATTATAGTAACAAAGAATGCGATTCTTTGTGGCTTGATTTTATCGTATCAAACCTTGCAAATATTTTTGCGGCTTGTGTGATTTTGCCTTTTTATCGAACCTTTGCACTTGGCTTGTGTGATTTTATGTGTCGAACACTGCATATTTTGTGTCTTGTGTGATTTTGCCTTTATGTCGAACAACGCACATATTTTGTGGCTTGTGTGATTTTGCAAAAGTGTGGGTTCACTGTTGGCGAGAAGTGTCGTAGGGGTGGTCCCTTCACAGCGTTTAGTTCTCTCCTTAGAGAGTTTTCCTCTGTGGAGGGTTCTCGCCATGGAGGTATTGATTATCCTCCTTGAGGATTTTGTATGATGGGAAGAGGTTGTATGCATAAATGTCGAATAAAACATGCGATATGAAATAAATAAGAAGATTTTATAATGAAGAGACCGAAAGAGCGAGGACTTAACAAAGACACGACTTAACAAAAGACCCGACACTTAGCAAAATATCTCTTGGATGAATGATGTGCCATGTATTGGGTATTCTTGACGGATAAATGGGCGACTTATAGGATCCTTTCGATGATTTCTTGACTCGGTATAGTCCTTTGAGTGGCTTCTAGTTTGCCGAGCCGTAGCTTTCTTGACTTCATTATTCGAAGCAGGGTGCGCCTACTTGGGCATTGGTATTTGACACGGTTGGTTATAGTATCGAGCTACTTGTTGCTTGTGAAACTTCTACGATGTGGCGATATCTCTTTCTCTTCTAGTAGATCGAAGTCGGTTCGTAGATTTTCTTCATTTACTTGGTGAGAAGTGGATGGTCTGAGGGCTCGGCATGCGATCTCTGCGGGATGCGGCTTGGTTCCATACACCGGTGTAGGGTGTCTCTCCGTTTGATGTCAGGGTGTCGTGCGGTAAGACCATAACACTTGTGGTAGGTTTTCCACGATCGCCCTTTACTCGATCGGTAGTTTTAAGTCCTTTCATAATTGTCTGTTTGTGACTTGATCTAACCATTTGCTCGGGATGGCGGTGAGGGTGAATCTTTCTTTGAACCGAAGCTCACGACACCACTCTTTGAAGACTTTATCCGTGAGCTGCGTCCCGTTATAAAGCGAGGGCGTGAGGATGCCCAACGGCACGTGATATTCTTCCGAGACAAAGTTGAGGCGTTTTGCTCGTGATTTTACAGGGGTTCGAACACCTACCCGTGAAGTAGTCGATGGCGACAATCGGGAATTAAGCGCCACGGAGCCTTGCGAGAAGGACCCACAATGTCGATCACGTTAAGTGAATGGCGAGGACTTTGCATCTTGTGAGGTCGGTTTGAGGTAGCCTCGACACGTTCCATAATTTGGCGCCGGGCGCTTCTTTCGAGGTCGGCGAGTCTTGGAACATCGTTGGCCATAGTATCCTCATCGCGTTACTTTCTTTGACGGTCGTGGGGCCGATATAGGCTTCCACATGATCCCTCATGTCTTACCGTAATCACGTATTGACTTGAGTGCGGGCGAGGCACCTTAAGAGGTTGGCGGTATGATCTTACATAGAAATTCCTGCTCAAGTATGTATCGTAAAACTTGCTTAATATTTTCCTAGCCTCGAGTTTGTCGTGGGGTAGTCGCCGCCTCCAAATACTCTCGGTTGGAGTTATCCGGTTGGGTTCTTCGTGAGAGATTCGTTGACTTGACATCGGTATCATCGATGTACTTGTTTTGAACTTCCTACTAGCGAGCTTCGGCGTCGAGGCCGGTTTGCTCGAGGTGTCGACTTCGGCTATTCTGCTCCCTTGGTATGCGAATCGGTTTGGAGTATGAGAAAAGGCATTGAAGGCTTTTGGTTTTCGGTATTCTTCATCCTGTTGCCTTTTGCCTCGTCTTTCCCAACATGTGGCTTACTATGACTTGAGTCACTATGAACTTGCCGCGACACGTATGTTGAGACTTTGAGCTAGGCGAAGTCCTGCGATTAAGGCCTCGTATTCCACTTCATTATTCGTATTTTGAAGTTAAACGAAATGCGTAAGTGATTTCTTGGCCTACGGACCCAAGCAAGATACCTTGCTACTGTTTTCCTGACTCAGTCCACATAAATTTGCTAGCAATTTTAGAGGCTTCTTTGATGAGTTCGACTTGATATTATGCGGAGTAGGCTCGGTGGGCTTGGGCTTTTCATGATTAGCCTCCATGAGGAAGTCGGCTAAGGCGACCTTTGATGGCAGCGAGGGTAAAAGATATATCATGTTCGCCTAACTCAATGGCCCTTCGCGATTCTCACTGAAGCACGGCCGTCGACAACAGCGAAGTGGATGATTAGTCGCGAACACATATGGGATGTGCATGGAAGTAAGCCGCGATCTCTTCCAGCGTTTACCAATGCAAGGCGAGCTTCTCAAGGCGATATCTTGTTTAGGCCCTTTAAGTGCTCGGTGATGAAATACACGGGGTAGCATCCATCTCTCTTACCAAAGCGCAACTTATGGTTTCGTCCAAATCATGAAGTATAGTGAAAGGACTTCTCGTTCTTTTAGGACGGATAATGTGGGGAGTTTGGCGAGATAGTTCTTGAGGTCTTCAAAGGCTAACTTATGTTTATCATCCCGAGAACTCTGAGCTTTTTGAGTATTTTGAAAAAGGGGCTAACTTATCATGACTTTGGAAAGGAAGCGACTTAAGCGGCTATCTGACCGTCGATTTATGCACATCGTGAATCGTTTTAGCTCATTCGTCTCCAAAATGGTTTGAACCTTAGGCGGGTTGGCTTTTAATCCCTCTTGTGAAACCCGGCACCCTAAAATTTTCGAGACCGAGCTGCGAATGTGCATTACGGGGTTTAGCTTTAGGTTTACTTTGCGAAGTAAGCGATGATGATTCGGAGATCGATAGCATATGGCTTCCTCCTTGCTTTTGGCAGCGATATAAATGCGTAAACCTCAAATTCGGCGATGTGGGGTGAAATATCTTGTCCACCATCGTTTGATAGGTGGCACTGCGTTCTTGAGTCGAAGGCATTTTCTTATCTGTGAAGACTCGAAGTCCGTAATGAAAGCTGTTTTGGGCGTCTTCGTCGCTCATCGGGACTTGATGATACCCTTGTATAGATCTAAGATTTGAAGACTTCGTGACCAACCAAAGCATCAACTTTCTTATCAATGTTGGGAGGGGTATGATCCTTTGGGTAATGTTTGTTGAGATCGGTGTGTGTCGATGACGTTCGCCAACCTCCTCCTTCTTGACCATTCTTGGGTTGGCTATCCGGTCGGATACTTCACTTGAATAATATGCCCGCTTTCGAGTGATGCACCTCGTCATATCGACTGGTTTCGCTCTGCCGCGAAGATCCATTGCTTTGTCGGATGGCGATATTTGGATCAATGTTGAGTCGGTGGGTAATGATACTTGGTGAGACCGGTCATGTCGAGGCGACCAGGCGTGACGTCTCTGTATCCCCTTAGCGGTTGGATTATCATTCTCTCGGATGTGGTACCTCGGTGAAACTACTTTGGCGACCTTGAGAGGATCGTCCTTGTATAACGACAACTTCTATCGAGTTGTCGAGATTGGCGAAGTCTTTTCTGCTCGACTCCTTGGGCCACGTAATTGCTATGCTGTGGGTGTTGGGTCGGCGTCCATGCACCTCTTAAGGTAATCTGCATGCATTCTTTGGCTTTTTACGATCTCGCCGGATCCATCCACCTCGTCGGTGGGGATTTTCATTGTCGGTGGTATGTTGAATACACGCCTACTACGCATTGTGATCCGCCCTAGTATGGCGTTATCGACAGTATGCATTTACCACGAAGAATTGTATCGCCTTGGTTGAGCTCGTGGTGACTTTTCCCACCGTGACGTGGGTTGATAACCCACTGCAGGTGCGTCTCTTCTTGTACAAAACTCTAAGTGGTAGAGGTGCGGTGTGAGACACCTCTTCTATTCCCAACTTGTCGAAGCATTCCTTGAAGAGGATGCTTACCCGGCCGCCACTATCAGCGTTTATCGCCGAACTAGCTTGTTGGCGATTCTTGTTTGTATTATCATGGCGTCTGGTGAGGCACTATGGCTGATGCGGGATCACTTTCGAGAAAAAGTAATAGCCTCGTCCTTCTTGAACCTCTTGTTCTGAGTTCGCGGTTCGTGGACTTGGCCTCGGCTTTTATTGAGGACTTCGTAATACCTCGTGGGAGCCCGTGATGGTGGAGATGACTCCATCGTATTGGGGCTCTTCGTCACCTTCTTCGTCGGTGTCTTGCCTTGCTTTTTTTGTGAGGTGATTCAGCTTGTTTCTGATAGCTTCCATTTTTATCACCTCGGCGGGAGCCTCGTGCCGACCTATCCGGTACCTCTTGGGTCCCGTCCTATACTAACACCGATATCTTCCATGAGGTCTCTGCATTCTTCGTGTCGTGCCCATTATCCTCATGGAAGGAGCGATGCTTATCTTTAGACGGCGACGATCTCCTAGCATGGGTAGGGTTTCTCGAACATGTCAGTATGGAGCTCGTAAATCTCGCTCTTGTCTTTGTCGGGGCATATCTTTGAGGTCGTTACGGGTAGCGGTCGTTACGAATTGGGGCGTGGCGAGCACGGACTGATAGTGCCACGTTGTATTCTTTTCGGGCACTTGCGTCGCTTTTGGCTTAGATCTCCTTGACCGTCTTGTTTCTCTTCTTGTCGGAGGTTCGGACTTGTCGGCATCTCGCCTTCCCCGCTGCTGTCCGTCGCTTTAGCAAAGCAGATCCGCTATGCGCCATAGCTCGAAGCGATGCAGGGGCTCGTGTGACGATCTCCATACGGGGCCCCGGCAAGATGCCGTTTTGGAAAGCCGATATGATGAGGAGGTCGTTTCGTCCTCGACCTTTAAGCATTCGTTGTTGAACCTCGTCATAAAGTCGTTGATGGACTCACCTCGGCTTTGCCTCACGGTGAGGCGGCGAGGTGGTTTAGACTCGACTTCTTGGAAGAACCCGATGGAATGCTTCCATTAGGTCTCGGTAAGATCCAATCTTTGCCGGAGGTAGGCGCCGAACCACCGGGCGTTGTCGACCGAAGCTCGGGAACAACTTACACATATGAATGGTGTTGGCGTTGGTTGATCATGTTGTCTTTGAAATGTGAAAGGAAGTTCTGCGGATCCTTGATCCGTCATAAAGGCGATGCTCGGCACCGCACTTATCACAGGAGAGGGTGTCAGTATCTCGTTGGAGAAAGGGTGACGATCTTCCCATATCCATCAAATCCGCCTTAGGAGAGGGATGTCGAGTTTGTCGGCGGACTCGTTATAATTACGAGGATCGAACTCGCGGTGCTTGTCTTGATCACTTGGCGTTGCCTATCCTTGTATGGTCGGTTTGGGCGACTCTCGTATAGGCATTGTGGGTGGCCGGCGCTACCATCCGTAGGTGGGGGATTCACCTCATTGTCGCCGTATCGTCTCGACGAGGCTTCGGCGTCCTCTTCGTGATTGTGCCGACCTTGTTCTCGGTGAGGTCTTGGAGGAAGCTTTCTTTGTTATTCTCTAGAAACCTTTAACCACCTCGTCGAGGTTTATCTGCGGTGTTTGGGTTCCCATACGTCGCTACAATCTTCTTCGTCATGGCGGTCTTCTTCTTTACGTAGGATTGGGTGGCCTCGCTCATCGAGGCTTTGCACGTGCCCCTCGGGGGTTGTGTCTTTCACCAGGCTTTTCCCACGCCGGGTTTGACACGCCCTGCCACCGTTGTTGTTGTCGGTAACGGCTTTGGAGGTAACGCTTCTTGTATTCATTGTCGTTCGATTATTGCAGAAAAGATCGAAAACATAAAATTTCGTTCCCACGGATGGCGCGATGATTAATCTATATTTTCGTTAGGAAATAAATGCACAATGAACACGAGGATTTACGTGGTTCGATCTTTGAATTATATCTCGTCCACAGCGAGCAGAGAGTGTATGTGTATTGATAATATGAGGCGATTACAAAGGTGTAGATGATCATTTCGTCTAATCTAGCCTCTATTTATACACGATTATATTGACCTCGATCTCAAATCCGAGATCTTCTAAATAGGATCTTAATCAGAGATCTTCTCTAAATAGGATTCTTTTAGATGTGTCCGAATCTTCTGCGTCTCCACTTGTGATTTGGGTTGCAGTGACTTAGGAGTCTTCTTGGACCGAACTTGCGTAGGCCGAGCTTAATGTCTGGGCGATTTATATTGTGCTCGATGCTTGGGCCTAGTGGTTGGGCCGTATCCTATCAATGTGCATCAATTTTATAAATATAAAGTTTGTAATTGCAAGAGATTAGGAAACAAATTATTGATCGTCCCACAAACCTAGCATGCCCTCCTAGCTGTCTTAGGATTTAGGAAAGAATAGGGGTGCAATTGGCGAGAATTAAATATTTGTATATAAGTCAGCTCATTTTCATAATCAAAGCATTCAAATCAAGAGACAATGATTTACTATATGCCCATTCTTTTTAGGGACATCAGAAGCAAATGGCACTAGTATTTATGTACTTTTTTTTTTTTTCTAATTATGCATTCACAATAATAAAAGCCCACATGAAACGTGAAACAAAGCAAGAAAAGGAATTTTTGTTTAGAAGTTTAAAAATTCAGCCAAGCCTAAGTAATGCTTCTATATATTACGTTTAAACAATAACAAATTAATTTAATTATTTGAGGCATCAATAATTTCCAATTAAAGATGGGGGACTAGGGAGGGCCGGGACGGCCACGTCGGCCAGGCGCGGGCAAACAAACTAAATTATATTTTAATAATTCTGAATTACAAATAAAAGAAGTATGTTTTCATCGAAAATAATCACTTTATACACACAAGGAATACTTTTTTTGCATAAAAATAAAATAATATGGGGGGTCGGGGCATTTTATTTCATTTAAAAGTAAAACCTAACTTAAAATGTTAAACCATCTATGGGGGGACAAAAGATTAACTTCATTTCTTTTAAATAAACTTATTAGAGAGCAGCTCCTCTTCTTTTCTATCTAATAATTACTCGTTCTTTGAATTATCATTCGCCCTTCTCTTTTGTTCTTTATTTATTTGTATGTTTTTGTACCTCATTCTCTAGAACTTGATTTCAGGTATTTCAACTTTGAGCTTTGTATTTGAAACTAGAATAAGATGTTTATGTTATGTTATTTTTTTTCCTTTTTCTTTTTTAGTATGTTTTTCAAAACTATGTTGCATTGATGATGATTTGGATAGTGAAGAGGAAGACGAGTTGCTCTTCAGAAGTGAGTTAAAGAAAACGGAGAATAAGATTCTTTTAGTAAGGCAAAGTATTCGAGCAATTCATATCAAAATTTATTCGAACTTGAAAATTGGAAAGCTAATTTTTTTAAATGGGATTCGAACCAATCAAAATTTATACTCACAGTCGAACCAAACCAAACCAAAATCGAAATGTTTTGTTTGATTCGGTTAGATTGGTTTACACTTATTTATTTTTGCACCAAACATAAAATAAAATCAATTTTCCCAATTTTGAAATTAAAATTCCTTAAATTCAATCTGAAATAACAGTCTTTGAGTTAATTTCAAAATTATGCCAGTCCAGAGTCGTGAATTAATTAAAATTACTAAAATAAAATTACATTTCGTTAGAGATTTTGGTCGGTTTTGTTCTACAAGAGTATTGGAACTGCAATGAACAAATTTCGTTCCAATTTCTAACAAAACACTTGAATCTAACCGAAATGTTCTCAGATTCGGCCCAAATTGAATTGAATCTAATGATTTGGTTCGAAATTTTTTTAATTCGAATTCACTCTCCACTATCCTTAGAGTTAAGCTGCGGGTTCCCTATGATACCAAAAAAAAAGGGGCGCATGCACGTATACCCAGATCTCATAAGAGATATGCATATATACCAATGGGATAAAAACATGCAAAATCGGTAGGTTTATATTGTATGGACAAATATATCCTCATAAGTCGACTTTGTTTTACGTGTAAAATAACGGCGGATTAAAAATGGAAATCTCCTATTGGGAGCTCGGTCGGATTCCGATCGTGGATGGGATTCAATGTCGTTTTATTGCATACGATCGGATTCCGTCGTGTGCATTGAATCCGAGACATACACACCGGCCGGATGCGATCGGTTTTTAATTATTTCGCCTCGATAAGTGCTTTGAATTTTCTCTCAAATTATTGTAGCATTGATTCATTCACGTGGGCGATATAATAGGTGCGATTTCTTGTTGTTACTGATGAATTTGTACAATAATGAGTGCGAATTCATTGTAGCTACGGTAATTTCACGTGAATGCTACGAGACACCCATCATTTGTTGTTGTTTACCTTCATAAAATTTCAATTCATTCATTCATTCATTCACATCTCATAACTTCATTTTCCAAAATTTTCAATTGAAGTTGAGCGGTATTTGAAGGAAAACCACGGAGAATTCAATCATTTTCCAATATCAAAGGTAATTCATGACAACCCCAAAGAATAATATACTATATTTACATGTACGTATATTTTGATTGGGAATTTTGTTTTAATATTTTATTTATTCTTTCTTTATGTAGATGGACAATTGGAAATTCATTCTTGTGAATTATGGTGGAGAGTTTGATAGTGATTATCGTATAATGGTGGGTGTCGACAAATTGCCCAAATTCGGATCGTTTTCTTTGCGACCTCATATACTATATCAATCACGTATTGCGGGCCAATGAATTGAGCACGGATTATCAATTATTTTATTTATCCACATCTCGATATGGTCGGATAATAAAATCATTGTTAACCGATGATGAAGCTGTTGCTCGATTGTGCATATACGAAGAATATCCGCGCGTTTATGTAGTTCACAACACTACAAATATTGCGAGTGGATCAAACCGGAGAGCCCAATCATTTGATCCACGGAGATGCAAGAAGAATATTTACAAGATGTTCCAAGTATGCTTTCTGGTGATTGGTTTTCTGAATCCCAAAGGCACGCTACGGAGACAACAAGGCCAACAACTCCTATTCAGAATGATGATGTTGATGGAGAAGACGAAGAAGAAGAAGAATATGTACACGAGGCCGAAGATCTCGAAGAGACCGACTCGGATGCCTCTCGCGACCATCCCGAACAATCAATTTTAAATAATCGTTTATTGATTTTGCAGGATGGATTCGAAGAGAAGGAGGACTTCCCAAACTATTATCTTTGATTAATCTAAGCACCTATCCAGAAGATGTCAACCAACCCGATGCTGAAGAACTAACTAACTGGTTAGTTCCGGTCATTCCGCTCAGCGCTGACCTCGACATTGCTAGTGAAATGGACCGACAAGGGATGGAGAATTGAGTAGTAATTCATATTACTATAGCAAAGATGACCTCTATCTTCTTTGTTGGTGTGTGGCATATGGGCGGGCGGAAGCGGTGAAAAAGCTTACGATGGCGGTGTCCAAAAGTCGTCGTTACTCTACGGCGAGGTCAAATTCAAAATATAGGGTGCGATCTGGCGTTAGGAACTTCTTGGTGATCTTCAACTCAAATCGTGTGATTGTCGAGAATTTAACCAAGGCGGGATGCCGTGTTCACACTTAATTCTTGCCATTAAGTAAGTTTTAATACTAATACTACCGTCGTTTTATTTTTCATGTAACTCATACTAATACTTTTCATTCAAAGGTGGGAGAATCCATCCACAATTACGTCGAATCATACTACACGACCAACACTTTAATTGAGACATACGGTGGTGTAGTGAATCATGTCCTCAATACAATGAGTGGTGGTTCCAAATGAGGTAGCTCAGCGAATGTATTGCCTCCTATTGTGACAAGGCAAGTGGACAACCTAGAACAAGTCGGATTCCATCCGGTGGTGAAAGGTCTACAAGAAAAGTGCCTACAAGCGATATGGGAGAATCGTCTAGCGATGAGCGCTTGAGCACCAAAGAAATGCACGATCATTGTAGGAACGGGACATACACGAAGGAAATGTCCAAATCGAATAGATGAAGACATAAGCGATTAACTAAAGTTGTTGTATTTTTTAATATTTGAAATATTGTATTTGCACCTTTATTGTTATTCTTCTTTATATCATTCAATTTTATACATTGTGTTGTGCTATAATAATAATAATAATAATAATAATAATAATAATAATAATAATAATCAAAACACCTACGATGATAATAATAATAATAATAATAATAATAATAAATTTTATACATTGTGTTTTTCTAATCCACCTACGATAAAATATGTACACATTTAAATTTACAGAGAAAGTATGTTATTAGCCAAAAAGATTATATGTACACATTTAAATTTACAAATATTAATAAAACTGAAATTTAAGATATTACACATTTAAATTCAGCGTTTTCTAACTGTTTCACACAACTCAAAAATAGAAGTAGCTATAATTTTCCTATATCTTGATATATGAGTAGTCCCCAATTAATACTCGGCGATCCGGATATCTTACGTTCAGCGTACATGCATGCATATGGACCACATGACGCGTAGTCTTTCTAAGCGAACCCGGTTATCGGTGTGGGATAGATAATTCAAGTGGCACGTTTTTTCGATATGCCGTATCGTTGAAGCTCAATAATTAGCTTCATCCGGGATGAATGCAAATAAATGCAATAGGGGAGCCATACGCTCGTAGCGGTGTCTTTTGGCATGATCTTCTAATCTCAATATATCGAATCATATAGATCAAGCGTCCAGTCAAGCACTTTGATAACAATGACGACATAGTGTGCATCTATAAGGCGCGGTATAATCACCTATATAACACAATTATTACAAAGTAATTTAAATTATTCAAATTAAATATATTAAAATTTAAATATATAACATGATATTGAATTACAAAATCACACATTGCATCTTTGGACCAATCGGTCATAGTGGATATTCGTCGTGCTTACGATCGGAAATAATACTCTCGGGGCCCTCAACCGCTTGAACAAGCTTCCCAACCAACTTGAAGAATTCATTGTTGAGACATTCAAATAAATTAATCGGACATTGAATTGAGCAAAACAATAAATAAATGAATGTAAATTATTGGGAAATCAATACTTACATAGAAGGAGGTGTCCAATATAATCGTGTTTGCATTTTTCATGGTGGACAATACAGTATCACCCTTGATCAGTCTCACTCTACAGCTCGTCATGAACAGATCAATCGCTACAATAAGAACAATTGAATGTATAAGTATTAATCAATTAATTCAACTAAAATAAATTACGAATACTTAGAAATTCAAAGTACTTACATCTGAGATAATAAGCTGGTCGGCTTAAGAATATCCATGAAAATGCCCGATTAAGAATTCCACCACTGAAATCATCACCGACGTGAAGGGTGGCTTGAGGAAGAGCTTGAAGTTCGACACTAACGTCGATCAAACTCACGCGGTTTGCGGTAACAACATATGGAGATGATAGGGTCATCGATGGGAATCATTGTCGCCACTCTTCCTAGTACAGAACCTTTGGTGTCACCACAGTGACTAAATGCATCTTACATCGTCCCCGATGTTATGCCTTCGTCATTCCGATGTGATCCTGTCAAGGGCATCCCTAAAGTCATCCATTGGTGTCCATAATCGGACATTCACGTAGTAGTGGGCTGCTGCGGGACTTGGAGGTTATCGATCGACCAATCTGCGTAGAAAATATCATTTGACTTAGAAATATTTAAATAAACAAAAATATTTAAATTATTTAATTAAATTGAACTTACTTGTCCACAATCACTAAAATATCAAACATATCGTGAATGAAGTGAAGGTGGCTGTGATAATAAGCGGAGGTGGCTCACGATAGTAGCGGAGGTGGTTGGCGATAGGAGGCGGAGGTGGTGGCTCACGATAGTAGCGAAGGTGGTCACTGCGATAGGAGGCGGAGGTGGCTCACGATAGTAGCGGGAGGTGGCTGGCGATAGGAGTCGGGATGTGGTGGCGATAGGAAGTATGAGGTGGCTCACGATATGCAAGGTGGCTCACGATAGGAAGCACGAGGTGGTTCTTGATAGGATGGCATGGCCTTAATCCTACCAAACTCGTGCACGAGAATGTCGGTGGCGGCGTCGTGCATGTCCGCCATCGGTGATTCCGTGCCTCGTCAAGCGATTGTCGTGCCACGGGATGAGTATGATGATCGGATGGAGAATGGGTCGGTGTCGTCGCGACGACCATAGCGGACAGCACCAACCAACTCCTTAAACCAACCCTTCAACCGTCGTCATCCGTACCTCAACCTCCTCAAAGTGCTTCCTCGATAGCTCGGTCACCCTCTAAGCATACCTCCGATGGGTCCTCTAGGCGGCGATCACTAGATCGTAGGTGATCGTTGCTTTCGAGGAAGAAGTCGGAGAAGGGACTCGTTTACATTTCTGTTTGACGAGATGTGGACGGTGCTCTCCGATCGGAGCCCTCGATATCATGTGCGTTGTGATGTGACTCCTCAGCGGGATGCCGTCTCGTACTACGTCTCGCCTGTGACGTGAAGTACCCTCGGAGGCACGAGAGTTCCCATCATCGTCACCACTAATGACTCGTGCTCGTGGGGAAATTGTTCGCCATCCTCAACGGATTTTGGGGCTCTATATAGGCACACCAAACGCCTCGTCGTGTCGAGTAATATCCGATTACCATGTGTCAATTTCTTCTTCCGTAGCGGTATGATCCGAATATTCATATAGTCTATATACAATTCAAATAAACAAGACTTAATCAAAATTTAAATAATAAATTATAACACAAATTTTAGGATATGCAAAAGTAGTACACGAGATTCAAATAAAATCGATAAATCATCGATGAGGACTTGCTCTTGAATCTCCATCTCAAGCATCTAGGGTGAACATCTTGGTCTACATATTTCCCAATGACCCCACCCGGACGGTATGATCTCGAGCGACCAAACAACCAATGCCCAATTTGGTCCATAAAAATGGTATTTCTTCTTGGTTGAATTTGATATAAGTAGTGGCGCGTACAACGATACGAATATACTTACGAAATCTAGAGAATAAATCAAATCATCGACCAATGCCCGGACCCACGACTCCACGATGCTACGGGATCTGAGATAATAGCATCCGTATAGCATAATAATATATGCGACGCGGAGGTATAAACTACCATCCGCATCATCTATATGCACTCCTCCCTATCGTAAAAACGCTCCACTAAGTCCGCAATAGATATATGGTCGAGCAAGTGAAAGCTCTAAACACTCGAACATGTTGCAGCCGGTGTTCTCTACTAAGATTGAAAGACGAGCCCAAAACTTAAACCGGTGACTATTGCATAGTCATAAACGATAAAATAAATGCTCCGTCCGTTCATATGAAACCATACTAGACCATCATTCGTCATGTCGGCGGAAATCACGTGGTGCAAAGCCGTGATATTTTTGCACGGGCTTCGGTTAAGTAAATGACCAAGCATCCACTAGCAAACCTATCGAAGAACTCTTCACCACCAATCTCAATAATCTAGCCTTAATGATATCTAAATAATTGATCTTATAATATGTGCTAATTTGGACCACAACATTAATCATCTCGGGTCTCACATAATCAACATCATCCTAACAATAAAAACAATAAAGTGTATAAATACCATAAAAATAAAACATATAATAAAGCATAATAACACGTTTAGCATAATTAAGCATAATAAATCATAATACACATTTTAACATATTAAATAAATAATAGCATATTAAACGCATGTGTGCTAATTAAGTAGCAGGATTAACTAATAAATAAACACGTTTAACTAATACATTATGATATTATCAATAAATAAGCACGTTTAACTAATAAATTATGATATTATCAATAAATAAGCACGTTTAACTAATAAATTATGATAAGTAGGTTAAGGCGGCGTGTGTGGGTCTTATTTACTTTTATGTTCAAGTCAAGTTAAGGTGGGGATTCCTATATTTTGCATTTGTAGATAAACACGTTTAAAATTAATAAACTATGATAAGATTTAACTAACTAATAGACCATAATAAACTATGATAAACTATGATTAGCAAGTTTAATTATGATAAGATTTAATTAATAAACTAAGATAGCGGTGTAATTATGATAGCGATTTAATTAATAAACTAAGATAAGCAGGTTTAATTATGATAAGCAGATTTAACTAATAAACTAAGATAAGCAGGTTTAATTATGATAAGCAGATTTAACTAATAAACTATGATAATAAGCACGTTTAACTAACGAAATTAGAAATCGATCGGTGTTTAAGGAATCCGACCGGTCGGATTCATAAACACCGATCGGATTAGTCGGGAGGCGAAGAGAGCGAAGAGCAGCGTGCACGAGAAGTCGTGGTGCGAGATTTCCGTGACAGAGCTATCCGATCCGAGAGAAATGGCGGCGGCGGTTGAGTGAAATCGGGAGGGAGAGTGAAGGGAGAGTGGAATCGGGAGGGTGAAATCCGAGAGGTTGAGAGTGAATCAGGAGGAGAGAGTCGGTATATATTGGGAGGAATCGATTGGATCCGATCGGTGAGAAGAATCGATCGGACGATCGGTTCCACTCCCGGTCAGATTCACGATTTGGTGACTTTTGACTTTAAGTCGACTCGTTCCTCGGACAATGTTTTTCAAGACTATTTGGGGTATCTCTTCCTGATTTTGCATGTTTTTATAACGATTGGGTATTTGTTCATACATTTTATGGGATTTGTGTAGTTTTTCCTATTAGCACAAAAAAAGCTTGTTCTCATATGCTTAGTTCAATTGGTTAAGAAATATCAAATTTGGAACAAGAACCAATGATCGAATCTTAGCAACCGTAGTGTGAGGGTTTCTTCCTCTTCAGGGTGGCTCCTTGTGGGCACTAAACAATTTTTTAGCTTCTTAATAGATGAGTCACCTTAATTTACCCCCTCACATTCTCATGTGGCTCACGGGAGGAGCGTTTCCCCTTTTGGAATAAGAAACTAATATTTTTTTAATTGACCCACGAACTTCGATTGATTAAATTGTGATTTGAAATAAGGACCGATGATGAGTCATATCGGTATGATGATGAGAGTTTCATCCTTTTTATGATGACTATTTATGGGCAATATGCAAAGTATTCCTAGCTTATTAATCGATGACTGTTTCACCCTCTTTAGAGTGGCTCCTTGTGGATACTAAAATCCTTTTAGTTTTTTACTCGTTGAATCATCATGATTTACCCTCTTATATTTCATGGGACTCCACACTCTCTCAGGAAGAGAACTTCTCCTTTTGTAACAAGAAAGTATTTTTAAAGCCATAAAATCTTTAAAAACCACAACAAAAAAAACCAGTAACAGTTTTTTTTTCTAAGAGCACGAATAAAACTTTTTATTCTATGTTGATTAGTTACTTCTAGCCGAAAATCTAAGAAAAATATTTTTGAATAGTTAGTCGCATCCCGTTTTACTAGTTGGGCCTGTTGGCCAATCAAAATGTTTGTCTGTACTTATCACAAACCTATATAAAATCTTTTTTTTTTTTGGGTCAATTAATACATAATTTTTTTAAAGGTTGTGTCACGGTGGATTCGAATCCGAGACCTTTGATCTCGGGTATTAACCACTCTACCCCTAGGTCAACACACACACACACAAAATCTTTTTTTTTTAGTTTATGCAAGTTATACATAATGAGTAAGTTACATTTCACACACATGGTATTCAACTAGGGGTGTCTAAATGGTTTTCAATTAGAATCGGAACCGAACCGAAATCGATAAATTCGATTAACCAAAAACCAACAAATTCGGTTATCGGTTCGGTTTCGGTTCCAGAGTTGAAAAAAAATTACAATATTGGTTAACCAATAACCGAACTGTTCGGAACCGAAAAACCGTTTTTTATTTTTAATTATCAATCAATTAATTAAAAATTCTGAAAATTAATTTTTAATTATTACTTCATTAATTATTTTAATTATTTTTTAAATATTTTAATTATTTATAATGAGTTTCATTTTTTTAATTATTATTTTATTTATTTTTATTATTAATTTATTTTAATTCGGTTTTTCGGTTAACCGAAAACCGAACCGTCGGAACCGATCGGTTTTCGGTTAACCGAAAATTTAAAACGATTCGATTTCGGTTCCACTTTTTTGGAGAAATTCGGTTCGATTAACCGAAACCGAACCGTTTAACAGCCCTATATTCAACCATAGAAAAATCCACACAACCACTAAGACATACTAAATGGGCAAAAAATAAATTATTGAACCTATATAAAATCCTAAAGAAGGCTGATACAATTTTACACAGTTATAATAACTAGATAAGTTTTCCCTCTAAAAAGAAAAAAAAACTTTAGTTTTATTCAATAATATTGATGGAGGGAGGGAGGAGGGAGGGACGTAATTCGCCTTATAAAACTTAGCATAAAAACAAGAGACAAGTCGGAGGGCAAGCGGTAGGAATGAAAAGACTGATTGCGTTATAAAATAATGAGGAATTTGGAATTTTACAATTTTGGAAGAAATCTGCTCACCGTTAGTCAGAATCAAAGTTTTCAACTACCGCAGAAGGTAATTCATCATCTCAGACGCATTCGGCATTTCAATTTGGAAGGGTTTCTTTCTCGGTTTGACTTGTATCAAAAGATTCAATCTTTCTGCTAAACTGATTTGATTTTTTAGTTTGCTTCAAAAGATTCAATCTTTCTGCTCAACTCATTTGATTTTCCACTTCAAAGATTTGGGCTTGGATCTTATTGATTAAGCATTACTTTTGTTTACTTGGGTTGTTTTATGCTGCACATTTCCCAATTTGTGTTAGGGATTTTGACATCGTTGGGTAAATGGGGCATCTGATTGACCACTTATTCAGCAACTGCGGCTTTCAAATCTAATAACCTAATCGTTTAATTCAGGTTCTTGGATATGTTTGTTGAGAGGGCATTGTGATTTGTTAAGAAATTCTTGGGTTTTCATCTGAATAAGTTTGAATAACCTCATAATGTTTGATCATCTCAGCTGAATGGGAGGTAATTAGAGGTTCCAAGATTTTGGGCGTTGGGTTCAGTGGGAGGTGTCTTTGAATCTTTATGCAATGATTGAATTGGGGGAGGCTTCTGAACCCGGGTCCAGAATGTTGACTTGCAGATTGGTGAGAAGTGGCTCTTTTGGTGAGGACGAGCATTCTCTCCGGCAGGTGAGTCACGGGGGAAGCGGAGCTAGGAACACTAGCCCTCTTGGTCGATTGGGGTCGAGGAATACAAGCCCTTCTAGGCAGAAAGTCATTAAGGCGAAGCCCGGGGTTTGGATGAAGAAACTGTGACAACATTTTGTAAATCTGCTCAGCCAGATGTTCACATGGAGGATAACATATGGGCTATGCTGCCCGAGGTTTGTTGGATGAGATCTTGGCTAGAATTCCGCCATTCATGATATTTAGGCTCCGTTCTGTCTGCAAGAGATGGAACTCGATTTTGCAGGATAGTAGTTTTCTGAAGTTTCATTCACAGGTGCCGTCTCATGGGCCTTGCCTTCTGACTTATTGGAGGAATCCACAGACTCCTCAGTGCTCCGTGTTTAGCTTGCCGTTGAAGCAGTGGTTCAGGATCCCGTTTAATTTCCTACCACCGTGGGCTTTCTGGTTGGTTGGCTCGTCTGGGGGTCTGGTGTGTTTCTCGGGATTAGATGGTACGATGTTCAAGACATTAGTTTGTAATCCGTTAACACAAACTTGGAGGACTTTGCCAAGTCTGCATTATAACCAACAAAGACAGTTAATTATGGTCGTTGATCGGAAGGATCGGTCATTCAAAGTCATAGCCACTAGTGATATTTATGGCGATAAGTCGTTGCCCACTGAAGTATCGACTCGAAGTTCAACAAATGGTCGCTTCACCAAACCATGCCAGCTGTAAACCTGTGCTCCTCAAAGATGGCCTTCTGCGACTCAAGATTGTATCTTGAGACTCTATCACCACTCGGTTTGATGATGTACCGGCTTGATACAGGGCACTGGGAGCACATACCTGCAAAGTTTCCCCGGTCTTTGTTGGATGGGTATTTGGTGGCCGGGACTCAGAAACGCCTGTTTCTAGTTGGGAGAATCGGGCTGTACAGTACTCTGCAGAGTATGAGGATTTGGGAGCTCGATCATACGAAATTTGTTTGGGTTGAGGTCAGTAGGATGCCACCAAAGTTCTTCCGAGCTCTTTTGAGGCTCTCAGCGGAGAGATTTGAATGCTTTGGACAGGATAATTTGATATGCTTCACGTCATGGAACCAAGGGAAGGGGCTTCTATATGATGTGGATAAGAAGGTGTGGTCTTGGATTGCTGGATGTGATCTTCAATCCTACAACAGCCAGGTCTGCTTCTACGAGCCAAGATTTGATTCGACGATTTACTGATTTAGCAATGCTTACCATGAGCAAAAAGGCTATGTGCATCAATTCTGACTTGTTTATGATCGAGGCATGGTTGCTGAAATGGAATCGTGCAGGTGGAAAGGGCCGTTTCCAATCGTATCGACCGTGTAGAGATACGGGCTTCGAGAGTTCCATGTGATGGATGTGGTGAATCCTGTGGTTGATGCTGCAAGACTTTGTCGCCTTAAGACAAGGCAGCGGTTGTGGTGGAAGATCGTATGATGCCTTCGATCATGATGATGAAGAAGCTAGTTTTACACAGATCAAGTTTGGGCTCTTGACATATTGTAAACTGCTGATCCCTTTTCTTTGTTGTATATTTTAAACTTGTGCAACTCTCTCTTGTTCATATACTTTGTTTCGTTTTTTTCGATGCTTGAATTACTACTCTGTGCATAATTAACCGATTTTCTCAGTACCAAAAAAATTGACTAGGATGGGAAATGAAACTTTATAAAAGAAAAGGAAATGAAGTGGAGAGATCTATCTTGCGGTAACATATTGACTATTTAAGATTATGTAAATCTATCATTTGGTGGTATTTTCCGGCGTTGAAAGCTGTTTGGCAAATTTAGTTTAGAGAGTTTATGAAATGTTTCAAGAGCTTATACGATGTTATCTCTTAAGAGTTTATAAATAGTTAATGTTAGGGGTGAGCAAAAAATTCAAAAACTGAATATTTGATCCGAACCAAACCGAAATTTAAAATTCGGTTCAGATTTTCGGATCAGATCGGATTGAAATTTTTCAAAATTTCGGATTTTTGGATCGGATCGGATCGGATCGGATCGGATTGGATTTTTTAAATTCGAAAATCCGAATTATATATAATTTATATAAAAAATAATATTATATTTAAATATGTTTAAAGAATTAACAAAAATTGGTTTCGGATTTTCGGGTTTTTCGGTTCGGTTTAGTTTTTGTATAAAAAATTTGGATTTTCGTATTTCGGATATTCGATTCGGATCGGATTTTTTCTTTCACAAAATTCGGATTTTCGGATCGGTTCGGATTTGACAAAAATTCGAACCGAAATCCGAATGCTCACCCCTAGTTAATGTATTTGGATAATTGAGTTTCCAAGCTAGATATAGAATTGTAAGGAGGAGAAAATTCAATATAAATGAGTATATGTTGAAAATAACAAATATTATTTCTATAATTGATTATTGTTTATAAGATTATAAAAAAATAGATTAAGATTAAAGAATTTATTTTTAGAGAATTTATAAATTATTGGAACTTATTTTCACAGTATATAAGCTCAACCAAACACCTTTAAACAAAATGGATGGAGTAAGAATGAGAAGAAAAGTTGAATGAAAATTGACTGATTATTATTGTTCTTGTTGTTCTTCAACTTTTCAATGCCAGAAAATCAATCGATGATAAATTTGCATATTTTTAGTAGTTTGTGAAAGATTTTGAAAAGATTACCAAGTATAAAACAACGTTATTAGATCGACGAGGAGTTTCCATATCATATTTTATATATATATATGATTTCACTTCATCATTTCAGTCGGTTTCTCTGCAACGTAAAATTAATCAATGATAAATTTGCATATTTTGAAGAGTCAAAGAAAAGTCAAGGATATAAATAGAAAAATAGCAACAGTTTGGATGTATTGATGCATTGATCATTTTAATTATTTTATCTTATGTACTTTATGCAATCATAATATGATTTTCTAATTATAGTGATATGAAAATAAATTTCAATATTTTATGATTATATGGTCCAGTTTCCAATAAAACGAACCCAACGTCTACCACAAATTTAGTCCGAAATTGTTCTTATGCAATGTTATGAATTTAGTAGTAAAGTGAACCCAACGTCTCAGGCAAACTAAGTTGAAAGTGATATCATTTTATAGTGATGAACTCATGATCATAGTCAAAATGTTGCTGTTTGCCGAATAGCTCAATCCATGTGAGTAATATAATAACTCATTTGATATCTAAAAAATGTCCTTAAAGAGAGAGATTTTTTTATCTTGTCTAAAGTCTCAAAAATATTCTAAATCTGATATTTCGAGAATGAAAAATCAACGTGGTAAGCAAAATTTTAATATAGGTTAAGTGTGTGTTTGACTGAGTTTATAAACGCCCACAAACTCTAAACGTCGGTACATTTTGAGGCTTCAGGTAAAAGTTGAGTAACAAAATACTCCCTCCGCTCCATTATTGTTGACTCGTTTTCATTTTTACCGTAAAATTAAGTTGTTGGTTTAAAAAGGAAACATTTTTACACCAAAAGTCGTGAATTTCGTCACATCTACTTTATACATAAAACACAAATTTTCTTAATCTACGTGTAAAAAAGAAAAGGGCCATGAATATTGGGATGAATGGAGTACAACATTGGGACATTTTAGACTGTAATCCCAAAGAATTATTATTAGAAACACTACACAGAGAAAACGGGTTTAGGATAATGAGCGTTTTCTAGTTTCATAACGTCTCAAGTCTTCGCCTTCAGTAAACCTAAAGCCTACTACACTGGAGAAGGTGAAGATCTGCTGTCGTAAACCCCCAATTCCAGTTTCTTCAAGAAAATGGTATCGACAGATCACAATCCCCTTTCCTATTTCAAAAATTTTGATATCCTTTTCTTTTTCTAGACCTATCTTGATCTAATTGTGCTGGGATCGTTCTATTTTTTCTTGCGTTTTGTTTATTTATTTCTATTTTTTTGAAGGCTCAATCAGCGAAACCAATCTCTAGCCCGGTTCCAGATGCATGGTACCCCACTCTCGCCGTTCTTCTGCTCGCCTTCGGCCTCGTCATCACCGCCTCTTTCTTCATGTGAGGACTGATTTCTTGATTTATTTATTTCGGGTTTATTTTGAGAATTCATAACCGTGAATTGGATCGAATTTCTATGTATGTGCAATTTATACTGGTCCTCGAACCATGCTTGTGTCGAGATTGGTTTACCTCACATGAATTATTTGATTGTTCTTTTACACGAGCTTGATCTTGCTAAGATGCGCAATATTTGTGTGCTGTACCTTCTAATAATGGAGATTTTGTTCTGAATTTTTGAAATTCTACTACTAATGTATCCTTGAAATATTTTTAAGGTGAATGGTCCTGGATCAAATCAATGCATTGGTTTAAGTGTGTGTTTCCCCATTCAAAAAAATGCCCCTTTGATGATTGCTTACAAGATACTTGAGCTGAATTCTCCGGCCATTAGGTGCATTGGCTCCGATTTGATCGGCTAAAATGTTGTTAACTAATTAGTTGTTTAGACACGTCTTATGTTGCCTCAGATCTCCAGTTTTATCCAATCGGACGAGTTTGTCTCTGTTTAGTGTCCCCTTTTCTCCGTGTGCATCATTCTACTTATGGCTTCTATCACCAAAAATTTGAGTAAGCATTACAGCAAATGAGAACAAGGAAGTTGAGATTTTTTGTTGTCATATTACCTTGAGAAGTATCTAAGTGTGTATAGAATTTGTGATGGCTTAGAAAAAGGCGTTCTTTCTGCATGGTGATACATGCAATCACTTTTCAGATTATCTAGCTTCTCAGCCTTATGCCACATAGATTTAGTATTTCTTCAAAAATTTAACTCCTGTATAAAAATTATAAAAAACCACAGATAAAGTTAAAGGAGAATTAAGAGAACTAAATAAAGATGACTTTCAGCTCCTGCAATTATAGAATTTTGAAGCCATGCTTTCTTGTAACTCTCAGTTTGATGCTCTAGTACACTTCTGTTCTTGAATTATGACTGACATTTGATTAGTGTTAACTACCTTCCTCCAGCGCTGTTTGTTTTTCATTCTTAGCCTTCCCTCTGATTTAGCAATATTTTGTGTATTAGAGATTAGAGAATGCAAAAGGGAGAGACTTAACTGATAGTTTCTTATATTCATGTGCGGATGAAGAAAATTGGTATTACAATTTCTACCATGTGTAACTGTGCCCATAACTTTTAAATTTTCCAAGCATGGCGGCATTCAAATGCTTCCTTCTGATGCTTCGGTCATGTGCAAATATCCAGTTATTGGACTTCATCTTCTTATTTAGGTGAAATAGTTTCATGTGATATTTCTTGCATGGAGGGATAATATCGAAAGCTGAGGCAATGTTCAGTCAAGTTGAAATGATGTTGTACATTACAACCTCACAGTTTTAAAGGCAGAGACATAGTGTGATTGCAATTAGCATTATCAAAGAAGTTTAGCTCATATGTGCAAATCCGACCATATCATGTGTTGCACCAAAGAGAATATATCTTTGCTTGCTACTGTAAATTGCTTCCGCTTCATCAAATTGTGAAAAAAGATACATTCACCCATTTCTTTGTGCTCTAGTTCATTTATTAGCAGCATATGGATATCGTGCTTATTTTGTTCATTTTATCTACAGTTATGAAGCTACCTCCTCTAGGAAAAATCGCAATCTTGCAAAGGAATTGACTACTGGAGCAGTTGCATCTGTTTTCTTGGTATGTTATCAAGATTTTGCTTTTAATTAATCCTTGCGGTTGGTGTTTATAACAGTTTTCTCTACTTTGGCAGGGTTTTGGATCTCTGTTCTTGCTGCTCTCTTCCGGTGTCTATGTTTGAGCCTTTAACACAAAAAAAGTAGGACAATGTATGAGATTTTACATGCTTATGGCTTTTTCTCACACTCTGAACCTAAGCTGAGCTTGGCTACAAGTTTTGATGTCTAGCGGTCGTTAATCATTTGTGGGACTCGATTATGATGGTATTGAAACGGAGATCAATTTTGTGTCCTTGACTACATAAATTTATACTTAAGACTAGACGTGCAAGGGCTTTCCGGACCGCCGGCCCGGCCCTAGGCCCGGCCCTAAAGTCAACGGTTCGGGCCCGGACCGGCGGTCAACGGGCCTGAACCGGAACCGGGAGCTACCCTAGGGCCGGGCTCGGTTCAAGTGAAGAGAGGCCCGGAACCGGCGGGCCTAGGCCGAACCGGCGGGCCTCCTTAGAGCCGTTGCATATTTGATTGAATTTTCAGGAAAATTGAGATAGAATTGGAGATTTTACACTTCATAAGAGTTTAAGTATATTGCGATACGAGTTCGTGAGTGCAAACGAATCGAAAATCGGAGCTCGGACGAGAGAGAACGGACCGATGCAAAATCGCTGCGCGACAGGCCTCGCCGAACCGAACCGGGACCGCCGGGCCTGGCCCTAAACCGGCTTCTATCTGTAGGGCTGGGCTAGGGCCTCGACTTTTGGAACCGCTGAACCGTCGGGCCCGGCCCTACAACATGTCTACTTAAGACTACTTTTGGTTCACACACATGTTGAAAGTGTGCGTGTGTGGCTTGTTGATACTTCGACTTCTCTTGTTTGTTGAGATGAGTGACAAATGAGATGGGTTTAGGGAATCACTTCCATTCCTCCCCAAAATACATGGGAATTATCAGTACCCTAAATTGGGATATGAAACCACTATTCGTTATTTAAGAGAGATCGCTAACTACCAAGTATACATGTTTCTTTCATTTTCCATGCCTTTTCATATAAACCAATGGTTTATATGATGAAACATGGAAAATGAAACCATCAACCAAGCTCTTGCATCTAGCTTTATTTAAGAGCTTACAAAATGTACACTTGAACTTACATTTGCTGATGATATCTTAAGAACTCCCAAGTAGATTATAAGTTCTAAAGGAAATTTCACAACTCCTTAAACTGCTTATAGATATTTCAACTTATATAAGCCTAACCACCACCTTAGAAATATTAAATAGAAGTGAGTTGGTAATGAAAAATGAAATTAATTTTTATTAATGAAGTTAAAAGTGCAAAATGTAACTCTTTTAGTTTTATAGTTCGGTGATTTTTTTCTTACTCCAAATATATGAATTCTTAATCAACTAAGTTAAGTCGATTTTTTCTGTTTTGTAGTTCAATGATTTTTTTTTAAATCTGCATTTCTTATTGATAAGATAAATTAATGCGAGTCTCATTAATTTTTCCTATAACGCGAATGACTGGTGTCCCCACAATTTGACATAAGAAGAACACTTTATTTTATACAGACTGAGGTAAGTTCACCGATTGGTGTCTAATTGGGGGAATGATTTTCCTTCCAAGTTATTAATCAGAGACGCCGAACAGCGGTTTGGTCCCTTTGAGCTGCTTTAAATCTTGACCGACTCACAAAATCAAAATTACAACCGAAACAAAAAAGGGGAAAGCAAAGCAGCAACACCAAAAATAAGCAGAGAGAGGAAAATTGTAATGAAACCACTCCACCTCCCACTGAGCCCCGGGCGCGGCCGGCCGAAGGGGTCCACCAAGGCCAAGGCCGAGAAGGACAAGGATGCCGCTCCAGCCGGCGGAACGCCGTCCAGAATGAGAGGCTCTGCCGGCGACAAGAGGAACACCACCGTTGACGAGGGTTACGCCCACTGGAAGCAGCTGGTCCCCGTGCTTTACGACTGGCTCGCCTCTCACAATCTAGTCTGGCCCTCTCTCTCCTGCCGGTACGTTGTCTTCTTCTCGGCGTTTTTGTGTTTGGGGTTTTGCTTAGGGTTTTGTTCAAGTCTGGCTTACTTGGTTTGAGGTGAAAAATTTCTTGGAATCTAAATGTTATTTATCTTAAATCCGGCAATTACCCTTGAGAACAAAAGAAAACATTAGCGTTTCTGCCTCGGAGACTTTGGGTTTTAGTGTAGCTGACGCTTAAAGAATTCAGCATTTGGTGGGTAATGTTTTCTTGGAGTGGGCATGCCAAAGTCATGATTGTAGTTTACGGAAAGGGCTGGTTTTTATCTTCTTATTTTTCTTCCTTTCTTATGTTTCAGGGTTTTAACCAGTCGTGTGGTCTCTTAGTTCAAATGAAACAATGTTTTCTTAGTGTTTGCTTTCTCTAGGACATAGATTTAATATGCAATGACTTTTCAATTAATGCATAGAGATTTCTGTAGGAGTTTTCTGTCATAGTGGTCGTCTCTGATTAAAGTATTCACTTATTTGGTCGTATCTTTTTCCTTTATTATCGTAAGTGTTTCATATTTGTAGTTGGGGTCCAGTTCTTGAGAGAGGAACTTACAAGACCAAACAACGCCTTTACCTGTCTGAACAGGTGAACTTTCTATATAACACATGATCTTATTAAATTGTGTTTGTTTTTTTGGTAATACTTGTTATATATATATATATATATATATATATCTGGTAACATGAGTTAGAGCTCATATATTTCTCGGATGTAGTTAATATTTATTAATCAAGTCAAAAGTGCACAAGCAGCACATGAAGGCCTCAGCACTTGCTTGAGCTCAGCCTGCATTTCTTTTCTCCTTCTAGCCCCCTCCTTTTATTGCCTTCTTCTTTTATAGATAATTCTTTCAGTTTTCATTTCCCCCTGGTGTTTTCTTGGTTGCTTCTCTTCTCTAGCAGTTTCTTATGAAATGTTTCTCTTATAAGTGTTGATGCAATTACAATGAATTTGAAAGCAGTCAATTTAGCTATAGTATAATGTATTTGATGTAATATTGCATTATCATGTTTTTTCTTGTAAAACTATAATAACAAATCTACAGATAATGTTTGTATAATTTCATGCTTGCGTCAGTCACACACGTTTCTTTGTGCCTCGGGAATATGAGACCTTTTGTACTTTGAGGGTTCCTTGTGATTTATACAATCTGATTTTTACATTATCATATTTTTATCTGTATTTCTTGCTTTGGAGTAGGTTCTATGTTTTTATCTTCAATATCAAACTTGCTTATGCTGCAGTATTTGTATCTAGGCCTCTGCCCCAACTCTTAGCATATGGATTTAGTTTGTTTGGGGTTTGGCACTACCTTCTTGCATTATTTTCTTGTGTCCCCTGTTGTTTAATGTAACTACATTAACCCTTCAGTTTTCCCTCAATAATCATTTTCCGTCATATTCAATGTTATGGATCTAATTCATATCCTTCATGTTGTTAACCAGACCGACCATACGCAGCCGAACACTTTGATCATAGCAAATTGCGAGGTTGTCAAGCCGCGTGTTGCTGCAGAAAGTCATATAGCCAATGTATATATGCTTTGGACCTGAATCTTAAATAGTTATCGATTGGACTTATAATTTTTTTCTATTGATCTTATTTCTTGTATTCTCTGGTTAATAGTTCAATGAAGATGCACGTTCACCATATGTAAAGAAGTACAAAACTATATTACATCCAGGAGAGGTATGAGTTACTCCTCAAAATACTGATATTCTTGCACATTTTTAGTTATACATTACCACCAGTTTCATGTAAAGCTCACTTTTTTTACTATATAATTAGTTGTGAACATCAAAGATTTTCTTTTTCCTTTTATTTTCTCCCTTTGGAAATGATAGTTCTCTTTTGCAATGATCTTATACATGATTTTAACTTTTGAGCAAGTGTATTTCTTGTGATGATTAAGTTCCTTTTTTTCAAAATGCCTTACGTCCATCTTCCGTTTATGCGGGTCAGCGGGTGAGACCTTGTATTAGCACTCTGTATGATCTTTCATGCCAGCTCACCCTTGACCCTTACTTGATGAGAGAAATACTTTTGAGCATTTTGCAATCCCACAATGCATTACTTCTTTCCTATAAGTAATTTCTTATTCTCAAAGCATCTTGATAAAAGATACGTATGAAGTATTGCAGACTGTGTTTCCTATAATATAGTTGTCCTTGAACCTGTCTATGGCTACAGAGTGATTTTAATTGTTCTGTATTTGGTTTCAATTGAATATTTTGGTTATTAGAGTTAATTTTTTTGTTTTATAATTTTATTTCATTTTATCTCTTATCTGAAACTGGAAGCTTTTGGCACATCTTTTATTACAAACTTCATTCTTTTCTTTTTTAACTTTCTTCATCCATTAATTCCAGAAGTATTATTGTTATTGCTGGTGTTGTGGTTGGGTCCATTCAGTGATTTGTTGCTGCCCGTATCACGTGCACTCATTTGGTTGCCAATTTTGTAGGTGAACAGAATCAGGGAACTGCCCCAGAACAAAAATATAATCGCCACACACACTGATTGTCCTGAAGTAAGTGTTATTTAAGGTTTAGCTTCTCTTTTGATGCGCTTTGTATAGATTTTTTTAGTAAAGATCTGCTGTAACTTTTGCTTGAATTTTTAATATTAGGTTCTTATTTGGGATGTTGAGGCACAACCTAATAGGCATGCTGTTCTTGGAGCTGCAGATTCTGTCCCAGATTTGGTGCTTAATTCTTTTACCACGTTTCTCTTTATTGACTAATTTCTTTAATGATTTAATTTTGTATTATGATGGTTCCTCAGTTGAATATTTACTTTGGCCTTGTTAAGTGATGCTAGCATCTCTGCCCCTGATTGAATAATTGTAATCTTGTTGCTTTTCCGTGCTAGGATAAAGAATTTATATATATTTCATTTTGATTACTGGAGGAAGCTATTATCACTTTAGTAGTATCTTATTATATTCTCCACATTTAATGATTTTGATAGCATTGAGGATTTAACTTTTCACATTTATCAGGTCTTATCCGGACACCAAGACAATGCTGAATTTGCTCTTGCAATGTGCCCAGCTGAACCCTTTGTGCTCTCTGGAGGTTCGAAGCTTTTTACATATTTATTGGGATTTTTCTTTGTAAAGCTTATAACTATGAGTTCTTTTACAGGGAAGGATAAATCCGTTGTTTTGTGGAGCATCCAGGATCATGTTTCAACGCTTGCCAGCGATGGAACTCAATCTGCTGAATCTGCTAATTCAATTGTAAAGACTGCTGATAATTCTACAGTTGGCCCACGTGGGATTTTCCAGGGCCACACTGATACAGTGGAGGATGTCCAGTTTTGTCCATCAAGGTAATACTTCTTGACCTGGAAAGTGATGATGAGTATTGCATGTATACAGATATTTATCTCTCTTTACTCTTTAAACTCATTCATACAGCTAATATTCTCTTTTGATTTGTATGTGTGTCTAAAATATTAAATTTCAGATCCCTTCTCTTAATTGCATCTGTTCTATTATGATTCTGCTACTTCTTATTGTCCTCAATACCAGCAATTGTTATCTGATTTCTCCTTGCTGATGTGTCATATTCATTGCACTTTGTAGCTCTCAGCAATTTTGTAGTGTTGGAGATGATTCTTGTTTGATACTTTGGGACGCAAGGATTGGAAGTGATCCGGTTGTTAAGGTTGGGTGGACATTTTCTCGATTTCTTGTTATCTGCTTACTTATTGCCTTTTCTTTTGCATTAGAAACTAGTAGTGTTTGAACAATATTTAATTGTGTCTTGGGAGTCAGTTTATCCTGATTGCATAATAAGTCTATCAATACATAACCAATAAAGAGATTTGATCGATATGAAGTAGATCAAATTTGAGTGTTCTGGATTATCTCGAGTGTAATTGGTCAGACTCAGTTTTCTAGAATCTAGAATTGGGTGGTAAACGTTTTTAATTCGGATGATCTGGATGGATGTTGCATGAACCGTCGGGTTTTGTCATTTTCTTTATACTTTTTCTGTATGCTGCATACTAAGAATGAATTCAATCCACTTAGTTGTTTCCATATCTTAACTGGACATCATTCTTGATTGCTTGTTTATGCAGCATTCTGCTAACATTTTACTTAATTTTTATGTTTGTTTTGCGAGTTTTACATTGCACTATAAAGCTTTAACTGTTATTTTGATCTAGCAATATTGCTTTTTGCTGCTGCTAGTAAAATCTTGGTAATAGCTATTAAGCGCTGGACCTTGATCTATGTTTCCTTCTCTTTCTCAATAAGTGAAACATGATATTGACTTTATTTGGGTCATGTACCACACATGTCAAATTTTAATTTGTGGGCATTGTCTCTGTTCTCATCTTAAAAATTTAAGGTCCCATTTACTTTTTTTAGTGGGATTTGAAATGATTAATAAGAAATGTGACAAACTGTGGGATCAATTAGTATGACATTTACTTTTATTGTAAAAATGACGTTTCATTACAATTCTGAAACCCATTTTACAAAATTTATCATTTCATTTCTCTTTCCTGTTTAATAAAGTGGTCTCCTACTTCTACACTATGTAAGCTCCATAACATTATTCATACTTCACAACCATTACCATTTGAAATTTTTGGCTTATTTAATCTCCATTGCGGCACGTAACCAAAGTATTGACCACAGATGCTGAAACTCAAGCACAATCATGACTGCCTCCTAATGTTCCAAAATCTGTGAACTTTAACATGGGCTATGTTGTGTCTTAGTGAAAAGGGTGGGAGATGATGGTTTTGGTGGAAGAAACAGTTGTGATATGAGTTGGATTATCTTGTAAAACCCAACCAAATATCAAATAAATGAGCTCTAGTAGATAAGGAATATTGACTGATGGTAAAGGAATCCGGACATTAGACTTTTGTGTTTCGGTTGTGTTTCCTTTTTTATACATCTTATCCTCCTGATTATGTTACTTTCTATGGTAGTTGTCTCTATGTAAAGCTGTTTCTATTACTATATTTTCTTCTTCTGTACCCTGAGGTGTTGCTCAAATGATTAGGTTGAGAAGGCACACAATGCTGATCTTCATTGCGTAGATTGGAATTCTCATGATGAGAATTATATTCTGACTGGGTATGTAAGGATTTTAATATGCTTATGGTGGTTGATATGTTCTATGCTTATTCATTCTTCTGCTAATTGAACACGTCATGATTCTGCTGGTTCCACTATGTAATATTTCAGGTCTGCGGATAATACAGTGTGCATGTTTGACCGCCGTAATATAACAGCCAATGGAATAGGATCTCCTGTCCATAAATTTGCAGGTCACAAAGCAGCTGTTCTATGTGTCCAGGTATTACTTGTTTTAATAATTGTGTATATCCTTACACAATGAATATCTAATATGTTTTCATCTCCTAATACAACTAAATATTTGCAAATCCCAGTGGTCACCTGACAAATGCTCTGTGTTTGGGAGCTCAGCAGAAGATGGGTTGTTAAATATCTGGGACTATGAGAAGGTAAGATTTTTAGGTGATATTTTCAAATATAAATATTAAATATAATGCTATATCCATTATACCTGTATATATAGACTGTTTCATGGAAGTAACAACATAGAGATAGCTTCATCTTTATTTTAAATCATAAGAGTGCTTCTTGTTTTTACATCTGCTTTTTTACTGTTATGTGTATGCTGTTTATCTTGTTGTAGGTTGGTCAGAAGGAAGACGCAGGGTCGAAGTCCCCTGGTACTCCTGCGGGATTGTTTTTCCAACATGCTGGGCACAGGTGAATGCCCTTATGTTACGTTAATGAAGTTGATCCCCATAGGCCATAACTATTATGCACTTCTGTTACTGTTATGTGATGCTGTCTCTTATATAATCGAAATAATGTTAGCATGATTATCAACCATTCTCATGCTGGCACGTCATGATCCTCTTCCCATCTATATGGAAGCATATATTTCTTCTATTAGAGTGACTATTGTATGCAGGAGACGAAACTAGTCATTTATTAGTCTTAAATTTAGATCCTTGAGATACCTGACAAAGTTCCCCCTGGATAACTTAAGTGTGACTAGTAACGGAATCTAGAAACACTGATTGAGTTTGATGATATAATTTTATATGAATGAAACAATGAATCCTCAAAGTTTTGGACATAAAGATGGCAGATACTGGTAAATGTGGAAGTTCTTGTTGGGGAGGTGATATAAATCAGGCTTGACACTTATCTTTAAAGCAGCTTAAATTTCTAGAGATGTGTGGCAATGTGATTGCTGTTTTAGGGGTTCCATCCACTTGCTCTTATATGATTGTAGGGCTAGATATTTGGCACTGAAAAATAAATAAAATTGTTTAGAGCATTGCCTGAATTTCTTTTAACGCAACAAACTAGGAGGAAGATTTTGAGTGTAAAAAACGGATGATAGTAGTAATATAGGAAGAGAACTCTAATATGCCCATAGAAATGTGGTGTTGGAGAAAACCAAAATTGTGGTTACTATCTTGAGAGTTCCATCAGAAAAAATCAGTTAGTCCTGGATGGTAAGAAATTTAGTGTCAAATGGTAATTGTTTTTACGTCATACAATTTAAATATGGATATCTTTATTTTTTGAAAGGTTATTGGTGTATAAACACACCAATTTTGGATCTATTTTGTTTTTTCCTACGAACTTTAAAAATTGTCACAAAATACACAAATCTAATCACTTAAGTGATTTTACCACGATTTTAAATTTAAGTCAAATTAAATCTGACTTGACATCGCGAAAATTTACCATAGACAAAACGGACAGTGATATAAATGACATCGTAGAGAGAGGATATCGATTATTTTGATCCCAACTAGAACCAGACAATGAAACAAATGAGAAGACTTGATTTTTGTAATGAAGATTGACGCAATAAATCATAGAAATGAAAATATCTGACTTATTTTGATGGAACAAACAGATCTAATTTGTCTTGAATTTGAAATTGTGGTAAAATCACTAAAGTTATTAAATTTATGTATTTTTTTGACAATTTTTAAAGTTCGTGGGAAAAAACAAAATGGGTTTAAAGTTGGTGTATTTATGCACCAATAACCCTTTTTTGAATGCAGCAATGTTTTTGCTATTCACTGTTTACTCAAATGAAACCCTTTAACCCTGTTCACTGTTTCCCCATTCCCAAAAGTAATCTTTAAGGAAGGGTTGTTTAGTTATATATGTAGTTCTCTCTCCTAACCTCTTCCTCTCAAGAACTGCACTCTAAATTGGTTGTAATTTTGGTTTCAGGGATAAGGTTGTTGACTTCCACTGGAATGTTTATGATCCATGGACGATTGTTAGTGTATCTGATGATGGGGAATTCTCTAGTGGGGGCGGTACACTGCAGGTATCATAGTGATCGGCAGTTACAGCACCTTTTAGCTGTCTTGCTAGGTTTTAAATCTGACTCGTCCCACATTTTGTTACGTTATGCAGATGTGGCGTATGACTGATCTTCTATACCGGCCCAAAGATGAAGTTCTGGTTGAGCTTCAAAAATTCAAAGACCATGTGATCGAGTGCTCCAAGACTTCTTGATGAAGTCGCGGTGCTGATTATCCTGTACTTTTCTTGAATGTAGTGTTGTATTGTCTTTCTAGAACTCGATGAGGACGGCGTAGGAACAAATCTCACACTAATTGTTGGTTGGTTTAGGCATTGAGGAGGATTTAGTTCAAGTTAACTACTTTTTAGACGTTTTATGTTTGGTGAAGTTATGAGACATCACTCTGTTATGTATGTAGAAATGAAGTGGACTTACGTGGATGAGTTGATTTATATTATTATATGGCTTAGTGTGGGTAAAATAATTTTCAGGGTTATTTGGTTTGAATTTTGAACAAGAATATCTGAAATGAGGCATCCAGTTTTATAGAAAGTAGATTTGTTATGCAAACTTATTGAAAACTCGAAACTTTAGGGATATTAATATTTGCTGTGTCGGAGTTTTATAATTGCGAAAGATAACTCCGCTATAAATGTTTGTTATTTTAATAAATTGCAGAATTGCTTTCAGGGTTTATGCATTATTAGCATATTTTATTGTTCTGCTACTTTATTGATAAGACGATACTGAAAAAAATTGGACATTAAGAATGAAATAAAAAGAAAATTAAGGCAAAGTTTAAAATGGTGCTCTCCTATTATAGTGAACGTGAGACCACTCTGCAGCATAGGTGGATGTTCATGTAAGAACTCTTAAGAAAAGGTTGGGCTCAGTGTAAGTTAACTTTGACTGAGACCACCTATTGGTCAATTCAGAACTATTTTTTATGATATCAAAATTAGTGTTATTCTTAATTATAGTTCAAACTTGATCCTATAGTGAATTAAACAAGTAGAGTTTATTGAAGCTTATTGACGCTTAAATACATGAACTTTGAGTATTTTTTTTTTCCATTATTGTGATTTTTCCCACAAATTGAACAACGATCAAAATTGAAACTGACATGGCAGTCGGTGTAGCTCCACTTCATCAAACAACATCGTTTTACTTATACAATATATATTAATTGGAGCTTAAAATACATGGATTTTGGGTCCATTTTGATTTTTTTCCACGAACTTTTAAAATTTATCAATAAATACATGAACTTAACGTTAATGTAATATTTTTCACAAATTGAATGATGGTCAAAATTAAAGCTGACATAACAATCTACATGCCACAATTTTATCAAAACGACGTCGTTTTATTTATTCAATATGTTTTTTTTTTTAAATCTTAAATACATCTCACAACTCTCTCCAACCCAAACCTTATCGTAAGTTGATGTTAGAGAAAGAGAGATAGGATGTGGTGTGGTGTGGGTGTGAGTTAATGTGGATTTAAGATTTTTTAAATACATATTGTATAAGAAAACGATACCGTTTTAATAAAAGTGATGTCACGTCGATTGTACCGTCATTCAATTAGAGAAAAAATACAATAATGTTAAATGTGTATTTGTTGATAATTTTTTAAAGTTCGTGGAAAAAATCAAAATAGACCTAAAATTCATGTATTTAACCGTTGATTAATATATTGTATAAATAAAACGACGTCATTTTAATGAAATGACGTTACGTCGATTGTCATGTCAGCTTCAATTTTGACCATCATTCAATTTGTGGAAAAAATCACAATGATGTTAAGTTTGTATATTTATTGATAATTTTTAAAGTTCATGAGAAAAGCCAAAATATACCTAAAGTTCATATATTTAGGCGCCAATAACCCTTACAAATATTACAAATATAACTTGTATTTATCTTCGTTGTTCGACTAATTAAAGTTGATGCGTATCATTGGAAATTGATTTGGCTTCATAAAATAACATTATAAATCAGCTTGCGGCGATACATGTCAGCTTTAGTTGATTAAAAATTTAGACTCGGATTATTAAGTGAACAATGGAGATAATTACATACTTCATCGTCCCTAAAATTTGTTCCTAGTTTTCTTTTTTGGTATTTTCCTCAAATTTGTTCCCTTTTCATTTATAGAAACTACCTCACAAAATAGTCCTTAATTATTATCTCCAACAAAACCCTTTAATTACATCTTTTACCATTCATGGTCCACCACTATTGTTACTTATTACCCCTAACAACACCATTTATTTAAATATATTACCACTCATGACCCACAACTAATTAATTTAACACTACACTAATGTGGAACTCTTACTTCACTCAACAACTTTTATTAAAATCTGCATCGAAAATTTTCAGGAACATATTTTGAAGAGGGATGGAGTATTATATTTGTAAATTTGGACTAAAAGGTAATCATGAGGAATTTTGGACTATAATTTAAGAATAACCCTTTAATTATGAGATAGTCTTATAGAAGAACGTCCTTAGATTAGGATGTATGTAGACTACATTATAAATCCCAATATGATTGTGGTTCCCATGCAAAATATCAATTAAAATGATATTTTCATATGTCTTCACGTAAATACGACCTCACGTGAGACTTTGTCAATAATTAGAGCTACGATATACGACATTTAAATGGGCAATAAATTACAAGATTTGCATGATGCTTGGCTTTTTCTTTTTCATCGTTTTGACTTATTCATGTGATAGATTCATGTATTTTTTTTTGGAGAAGCATATCATAGAATTGAATGCTGAAAGTGCTGTCGAATTCAATTAGACCCTCAAACTTTTCAAGTTGACTAAATTGGAATCCTTTCAATGTGTATAGCAATCTCATAAACATCGCCATATTCCCATTTCTTGAGTGTTTAAGTAACTAATTACCTATCACAAATATTATAGATTAGAGGTATTACTTCTAGTCAATGTACGAATCTTAATCCGATATATAAAAAAGAAAAAAAAAAGGCCTTATTACCTTAGTCAAGCGTGTATTGACACCCACCGACAAAAACAATAAATCCCAACTTTCTAATCTTTAGAAAATTAATTTTTGGGTTTAAAGAATGATGGGCTTTGATTGAGCGATTGGTTTTCTTGATAAACTCGTGGCCCCTAAGCTTATCGGATTAGTTTCTTAGTTTTTCTTTTGGAGTGATCGAGGATTCCACTATCGCTATTTGAACTGCGCGTTAAGTAGGTTCAGTTTTATGAAAATAATATACATGCCACACAAGAGATAAAAATGTTTCTATAAGATCGAATAATTTACAAATATATATGGATTTTACAGTTATAATTTTGAGATTATTCCGTAAGCTTGTCTTAACTAAAAAAATATCTCCGCATAAGAAATAATTAGTTTAATTTGAGAGGCTTGAATGTACAACGAAGCGCAATTAAGTTGGTAAGACGCTTCTCCTCCAATCAATAGATCGAGAATTCGAGTCATCTTGGATGCATGCACTAGTGTGTAGGTGTGTAAATTATAATTCAAAAAAAATAAAATACAAAAATGAAAATTTGAAAAGCTTGAATGCCTAAGCTGTACAAGGTATTATGCCACAACATAAATGTTAAATTATTTTATATATTTTAATATTAGTTCATAGTGACATAAAAATATCCTATTAAATGCATAAATTAGTTTAATTTATTTTCGAAGAAGATAGCATGTCTGAGGTGACATCATTCTTTGACACCATAATTAGTATAAAAACTAAATTAGTATTTGGCATAGTAATCAGTAACAATGTCATGTTGAGTAAACTGCAAAAATAGAGAATATCAAAAGAAATTAACTTATCTCGTTGAGAATATAAACGGCCAACAATTGAGACAAGAAAATAATCTAGTGAAATCAAACTCTGGTCACGAAGATGACTAATAATTCTATCTTTAGATGCATTGTGAAAAAGGCCACTTTAATTTTAAGATATAAAAATTTAACAACAGATGCTAATCTGGAAACATATTTCAAAGACTTGAATGCCTAAGCTCTACATGTTGACTTCTCATTCACTCGAAATGTGCAACCATATTCTGAAATACTTATATGAGTTTATCAATATAAGTATCACACAACAATTGATTTATGAGAAAAATAGCTACTAAAACATGGTGCATAGATGTTTTTTTTTTCTTTTTAATTCATTGAGAATCAATGTACCGCTATCTTGGTGAAAGACTGCAGAAACCTCATGTTTCTTTCTGATAGTGCAAGAACCATACAAGAGCAGAAACCACACTGAAAAAACAAATGCGATCTTTCGGACTGCATGAATTTTAGTTACAAGAACCCACTTTATTATTGGATCGTTTCAAAGGGACACGGTTTATAAATGTTTCCTTATCCATTGACCTATGTATTTTACTTGGAGAAGGCAAATAACCTTTTGAAACTTAACAATGATCATCAATATTTTTTAAATATTAATTTTGGTTTTTTTGTTTTGCTGTATATTTAAAGTCGAGGCACTTCAAAATATAGGTCGGCCCCACTTCACTTAATGTTTTGTCTAAGAAAAGTATATTCGACATAGTTAGAATAATTAAATGAACAAGGATATATTGTTGGAAGATGCTGCTTTTATAGCTAGTGTGAGAGGAGAATTTAATTTGGTTTTGAAGATGAGGAATGGATGTTGAGAAAAAAAGCTTCAACCATAAATATAGAAACACGTATACTTTCTTTTCGGCTGGGGCCAACATATTTCCAAAATTCCCAAAACTTTTTAGTACACATTCGACATAGAAAGACATAAAATTTTAGGGGATCACAAAAAAAAAAAAGAATGCCAAACTATTTTGATGAAGGGTAATTAGGGTAGCTAAGTTGGTATTTTTTTGTGTCCTTTGTATATTTGACCTCTTTATTATAAGTTTTAGTTTTGCACGGAACTATAAACGATTCCAACATTAATTCATTCCAGAAGTTTTTCAGATTAGATTTTTCTTTGATATGCATGATAAATGGAATAACTAATAATTCCTCTTTTTAATACTCCCTTCGTCCCATTATTGTTGGCTCATTTTCCTTATTGAAATCCCATTAAGTTAGTCATTTCAAAAATTAAATAATTTTACACTAAAAAGTATTTCGAATTTTGTATCACATCTACTTTACACAAAATCAACTCTCCTTAATCTACGTGCAAAAAAATGTGCCATTAATATTGGGACGGAGGAAGTACTATAGAATCCAAAACCTTTAAACAAGTATACACGGTGATGATAATGAATAATAGTATCACGGTTTCAAATCCCACCAAACGCCCTATGGGTTTGAGCGCATCACACACCTGGTTTTAAAGTGTGGTTTACTGTCTGTGTGGTTTGCGGCTATTGCAGGGACCAGTGGGGTTTACCGGTCTTGCACTAAGGTAGCGGTGGCATGGGTTCCCATGATACCAAAGAAAAAAGATAATGAATAATAGTATTAACTTTTAATGAAATTTTAGTAATTATAGTTAAATTTTAATTAAGATAGATAAGCCGTGCATCGAAGATAAAAGTAGAAATTAACTCCCTAATAGCATCCCCAATAGGGAAATGTTATTGGGATGCATCTCCAAGATATACATATACCATTGTGGGAGGGAAAGGGGGAGGTAACGAGAGAGAAGAAATGCGTAGGAGTTTTCATATATTTTCTTTTTCTTTTTCTGCACTTTGCACGTGTTTCATGTGTTTTCTTCTTTTTCTTTTTCTTCTATTTCTAATTCTGCATCAGAAAATATTAGTAAATCGATATCATATATTTAGTTAAAAATTAAATAAAATTCACATTCACGTAGAAAACGACGGCGGCTTTACAAAAACAGGTTAGTCGTTGTCGAAATTACCGCCGACGAGGTTAGTCGCCGTTGAGCATCCGTCGTTGTCACTACAACAAAAAAGCCTTCAAACACTGAAAAGTGCCCCAATATATTGTCTTTGGGGGCACTTTTGATTTTCGGGGCACTAGCATAGTGTTGCTAAGTATAGTGTCCCAAAAGAGTTTGAGGCACTTTTAAGTGTCTTTGGGGGCACTTTTTGATTTTTTTTAGATTTTTTTTTTTAAATTTTCCTCTAAATTTAATATATCTAAGTGCCCCAATAATATATCTTAGAGACATTTAATAAATAGTGACTCTAAATAAGTGCCCCAATATCTGTTTTTTATTGTAGTGTGTGCTCGGCGACTAACCTCGCTGGCGACAACTTCGACGGTGACTAACCTATTTTTTGAAAAGCCACCACCGTTTTATGCTTGAATGTGATTTTTTTAACTGAATCAATGATTTATTAATAATTAATTATGATTTTATTATGTGTTAATTATATTGTATGCTTAAAATTAAATATTATAATTTTATTAACATATAATTAATATGTTTTATAATGATTGAAAGTAACTATCATATTAATTTATAATAAATTAAAAATAATAAATATGCAATTTAAATAAAATATGAATAAATATTGAGTGAGTGGAAAGTGATGTGTATAATTATGTCAGTAAAAACTTGAGTTTGAGAAGATATTGTTGGAAGTGAAAAAAAGATGAAGAGAATATGGTGATATACTTGAGATGATGTTAATAAAAATATGAAAATGATGAGGCGTCCCTATGATTAGATCTGTCGAATCGTCAGTTATTATTTTATTTGAAGATGCTCTCTTTATTTATTCTTTTACTACTTTATTTGAACACTTTTAAAAGTAAGGATTGATGCCAACATGATAACATACTTTTATCGATTGTATTATCTTAAAATTCTCCAACGCAATTCGCCTAATTAATAAGGATGGAGATGTCGTTGTTGCATTTGGTAACCATAAAGCTACCTATCTTTTAAAATCAGTTTATTATGTTTTATTTTTTGGACAAAGTAGTTCTCATTGCATATGATGGTGGTGAAGCCAATTTAGGATTCGCAGATCACAACATGGGCCAAACTCTATTTGTTTAACAACTGATTGGTCGTCTAAAGACAAGTCATAAAGAATAAGTGATAAATGTGATTCGACAATTTGATTACACAAGAATTATAAATGAATATAAGATAGCAAAAATATATTGTATTATGGACCCATGCTAATAGGTTGAAGGGACACGTTTCGACCATGCAAGGAGAGAGAGATTAAATAATCTTGGACTTTAGAGGCATAGCATCACCTTTTTTAACCTTCTCTTTTTTTTTTTTTTTGTCGATTAAATCTGAAATTTTAAAGTAGCGTTACGGTGGACTCAACCAAGACCTTTGACCTCGAACATTAACCACTCTACCACTAGGCCAACACATGCACACCTTTTTTTTAACCTTCTCCTTTCTATTCGAAGACATTAGACATAACTATTCTTTAAGGAAATAATTAATTATAGAATGAAAAATAGCATTAGGTAGTATATTTCTATATTGAAAATTATGATTCTAGAAGAAAAAATAGCATTGCATATGCTCTATTAACACTACATTTATTCTACATATAACACATAATAAGACACCGACCTTTTACTAAAATAATTGTTTTTAGTTAAATTATAATGTTTCAAGCGTTGTCTATATAGAAGGACCACACTTTCGGAAATAACCCTAATAAAAGTTATTTAAGAAATAGTCATTGCCCATTTCGATCTAATTGGTCATCATATTTTAACTTAATAAATCTAATAAATAATAATAAAAATATATGTAGCTTATGGTATACGTAAAACAATGTTTGTGAGCGCAGAATATGAATGTCACTGTGTATATTAGAATGATATATAAATTGAAATAACTGCAAAACAGAGCTGAGAAGCGGTCTCCGGGTAGACACTATGACGCTTAAGTCAATAGTATTGTGCTTAAGGTTTATTGAATGCTTAAGATTGCGTACCTGATACCTTCAAAATAGAGGTATTTATAGATGTAAAAATAGTTTCAATCGGACTTATTCTCATTCCTTTTGGGAATTAGGAGATAGGCAGATCTTGCGAGATCTGCGCCGCTCTTCTCGTACCAGGTCTCTTATGAAGATACAAATCTTTTCATAGGACATGACTCCTTTTACGCTACCGTTTCATTACAGAGACTTGGGTCTGAGCTTATGCATATAAGCTCTTTGGCTCATCCTCAAAAGCTAATTACCTATAGTAATCTTGCTAATCTGACACTTTCGTACTCAATAGGATATATGTGTTTAAGCCATATAGGCTTATCTTGTGATGAATCATATATTTATTTTATTTCCTATCAATATTAAATGTTTAAAGTGGATTTTTATTTCAGATGTTAGGACTTGGTTTCCATTCCATTATTTTCACATATATAATGTGTGATAGATTTTCTTTATTTAATTATTACAATTAAGTTACTATCGTCCCAAACAATGCTTACAACCTAAGGAAGAAGAAGGCAATTATACTTTCATCACCGCAAAAATTCCTTGTCGATGATTGAAAAGAAATATCAAGTCAATCTAGCAATTATTAAAAATGTGTAAAGAAACTTTATGTTAATTGGGTTGATTTGATACTAGGTTATGATTGTTTTGTTATGGGAATGCCGTCCCAATGTTAGGTAACAATTGAAAGTTGTGAGGATATGCAACATTATATATTTAGGGAAATTATTAGTAAAATTGCTAGACATCAAATGACATTGGATATAACTTATATGTAGCTATATAGACATATAATGAGCTCATCGATCGATAATATAACTGAATGCATGGCATTGTTACCTATTAATTCATTATACGTGAATAAACCTAATCTATAAAAATGAAATATCAGCCATAATTACGTTGTTAAAAGTTTATCCAAACCAAAGTCAAAAGGGTACATTTTATATATATGCCATCCAACTTTCCTTCTCTTATTTCAATGGAGACTTTTCGAAGAAAAATCGACATTAAAGATGAGATAGAATGAAGAGTACAGAAAGATTTTGTTTGTAGGTTAAAACGGGCGAATCGATGAGTGGTAATTATTTCCTCTTTTCTCGCCCACTTTTTATGATATGGTCGATCATCAAAAAGTGATTGAACGTTTCAACCCACATTAAGCAGACAGAGGTACACAGCCCATTCTTAATGTAATTATAGTTCTAATGTATAAAAGTAGAAAAAAAAATAGTAATGTAAGTTTCAAAGTTCATAATAATTCGAGTTTTCTAGCTATTTAAAGGTGAAGGACATTTAGCACATGTTGCTATTCCTGGATCCAGAGGGAGATGTGAGTACGTTCGATTGAGTAATTTCTTAGATGTATTACCGCATCAAGGGTTAGGCCCACTTTTTACACTATAGCGAAGCTTTACTCTTTTTTATTCCATACAATAAAATATACTCCATTGAGATACTCAAATATAAAAAATAAAACTTATGTAATGAACTTTCCATTGAGATATTCAAATATAAAAAATATAGGGATAAATGGGATAAAAGAGTATAGAAGGTATCTGTATCCATCTAACAAAGATATAAAATTGGTGATGTCACACCTATTTTAAAAAGTAAAAGTATTTTGTAAACACATTGTACGTATTTTTGAATTTGTTTTAATTTTGAATTTAATTTATAAGAGAGGGTGGTAAATATTTATTAAAAGAAGTGCTGAAAATTCAATTAAAATCACAAAACATTAATTTGTTAACTTTAAATTCGAAAGAAAAAAATGTTAGGGAGACGATAAATTTCGAAAAAGAAAAATCTATATATCATGAAATATTGGAATATATTTGAATTTGGAACATCACTCTTTCAATCTTTGCATGTTCTCTATTACAGGATAGTACATAAGCTGAACACGATTGCGATTTTAGGTCCCAAACATGATTTTTTATATATTTTTATTTTAGTAAAGTGATTAATGTAATGTTTAAAACGATCTACTGGTTGAGTAACACATTAACTAGCAATTAAATTAGGACATGAAAAGAAGCATTAATTAGCAATTAAATTAGGACATGAAAAGAAGCATTAATTAGCAATTAAATTAGGACGTGAAAAGAAGACTGATAACTGCACACGGCAATTGTGAGTTTATGTCTCAAACATTTTTTTATGTTACTGGACTGATTCATTTAATGTTTAAAATTATCTACTGGATGAATAACATATTAATTAACAATTAAACTATGACATAAAAGAATACATGTAAACTGCACACAGATAGGATACCGTAGTACACGGTTGAACACGATTGTGATTTTATATCCCAAAACATGTTTTTTTGGTTGATTTTATGTTACTGCAATGATTAATTTAATGTTTAGGATCATCTATCGGATGAATAACATATTAATTAGCAATTAAAATAGGATATGTAAACTGCACACGATTATATTTTTCGTAAATCTTCTTAATGTTTTGTATGTTTACAGATGACTTATTACATGTAGAGCTGGCAAAAGGGGCGGGTCGGGCCATTGCCCGCCCATCGGGCTTGTTGTTTTCTTGGGTCGGATGACCGACTCGAAATGCTATCGGCTAAAAATATGGTAGCTCACCACCCCATCGGGCCATCGGACACCGGCCAAACCCGCCCAATATTTAATTTACTAAAATATTATTTTTAATTTCAAAAAAATATGATAACAATAAATAAATTAAGTCTACTAACATCAATTTCAAAATAAATAAGATAAATTATGTCTACTAACATCAATTTTATTTTCTATATTTATTATTTCGTATTTACTACTAATATAAAATATAAAAAATTTAAATGTGTGGGCGGGCTTTTTGGCTGTTAACTTGACTTTAGCCCTAAAGCCCGTCGACTGATGGGCTATGTGGGCGGGCTTTTTAGGCCCGATTTTTTTCGGGCCACTATTTTTACGAGCCCAACCCAACCCCAATTTCGGGTACCTCGGGCCGGCCCATCGGTAGGGCCAATTTTTGACTCTAATTACATGCGTTGGGAAAATTCCTTAAAATGTTTGGTATAATTCTGTTTTAACTATGTTTTTAGATCTCAAAACCAACGATAATTGTCCGTTGATATAGCTTAGAGTTGCTCACATGTTGGGAATTAGCATTTTTGTTCTGAGTTCAAAGAAGCTGTCGGTTTGGACGGGCCCAAGTTGATGGAGTTCAAGCAATCTATGAAGATAATCGTCGATAGGAATATCGATACCGGTAGAATCGAAGAAAAACACCGATGAATATGGCTTCTTCAAGGCGAAGTGATGCAAACTAATGTCGAAGACTAAAGTATAGCGATCTTGATGAACAAAGTTCTTGAAGAGTGAAGGCGACGTCGGAAGATTGAATATAGAAGGCGAAGACTCGATCTTGTTGAAAGCAAATAAGTCGAGAATATGACAAAGTGTCATACTAGCGATTGACAACCCAGTTGGGAGGTCAAAGTCGCATCGGATGTCAAAGCTACTAATCAATAGTTAAAGCTAGTGATAGTCAAAGTTGGTGATAAAAGTCAAATTGACTATTTCTACATCAAAGTTGAAAGCGTCATCCGACTCATGTTCCAAAACTAACAAAGATGGAAGTCCAACTATTGATAAAAGAAGGAGTTGACTCAACTAGTCCGACTTAAAGTCAACGTCTTGATAAAATCTGAGTCAACTCAATGAAAAACATGGAATATTTAAGCTTTGAGTGTTTGACTCGCCACATGTCGTAACTTATATGCAGAAGATCCTAACATGTCAGGACCGTTGTTTAGAGTTGCAGAGCTACAATGTACGATGATGTAGACCTGACATCGATGTACGAGGATTCAAATTAGAAGAATTCAAACGAACAAATAGAATGAATGTGATTGGTGCTCCCTCCAATGATATTATTTATCGCTCACTCTATAAATACGTGTAGAATCCAATCTTTCAAGGTAACCGAAATATTGCATATTCGAATTCCCTAAAGCATTCAAGCTCAAAGCTCAAGAACTTATTCCCAACTATTTCAAAGAAGGAAGCCTATAGAGTTATCAGTAAACCTTCAGAGCTCAAATATATTCACCAGCTTAAGATTTTAGCATACACTTCCTTAAGTCTAGGATACTTATTTTTTAGAAAAAAATAATTTACTTTAGGGGCAAACTGACAGTAGTCTTGCTGATGAACAGTTTCTTTTTATTTAGACTATTCACAATGCCGCACAAATATCAATTTGAGATAAATGCTCTTTCTGGATACGCTAGTTGAACACAAAACTAAACTGACAAACATGGTTTTGCATGAATTTTAGGATGTTTTATGCCAATTCACTAAACAAAATCATGTTTGTTATGAGTTATATTGCAAAATCTAGTGTTTTATGAAAGTTTGATACTTTGGGCTTCTTTCTGGAAATTTGAAGGAAAATAAAGACTATTTTGGAATGAAAGGATCACATATTATTATTAATGTTTATTTCGTAGTCTTTGGTTTTTAATTGAGAAGTGTATCCAACATTATGACAATTCATTTTGATTATTTAAATATTTTAGAAATTTAAATGAGTTTGAGTGCGTAATTAAGTGAGTATTATTCTGTGAGATTGGATGAGTATAGGTATAAATCATTTTTTAAAATAAGTTTGAGACGTGTATAATAAAAAAAATTTAAATAGATTCGGAAATAGAAAATACTTAATGGAGACTCAACTTATTGTAATTCCTAATCCCAACTGGCATTCATTGCACGTGTATTTTAAAGAGCTTAAAAAAGCATGTAAATTTATTTGGTTGACAAAAAAGAGAAAATGAGTCTTAGTTTGCATACATCTAATTCTGCAGGATAATATCAAAAGAAGAAAAACAAAAGGTGCAAAAGTCGAAAGCAAGTGGGGAAAGCTCATATTGATTAAATAGAAAATAATGCCAACTTTATTTACATTACCTCAATCAACTGTCGTGAGGCCGTTGAAGAGGTGCACCACACAAAACATTGTCATTCTTTTCTCATTTGTTTAGTTCTATAATTACATTTTTTCAATTCGTTCATATACAAGGAGTCTAAGAGTTTTGGACTTCCTTAGAATTTTTTACAAGTCTTATTAATACAGATAAGGAATGTTTACTTTTCATGATTATCATTTTGAATGATTGAGTATTTAATATATTAAATGTATGATAAGATAATTTTTAGTGGATGATTAAAATTGGGATAAACAACTTTTCTACTATTTGAAGAATTATTCTAATCCCACCTATATTGGTTGAATTAAAATCAATGGAGAACAGTTCAAATGATTCGAGCTTTGTGATATCTTCAAATAACAATCCTTAAAAGTAAACACTTGATTATGTTGTATTAATTTTAGCTACCAAACCTAATCATGTAAAATAAATACCCCTAATAAGACTGATAAAATTTATTTCAAGTAGCAAAGTTGTGGCACTAAAGTCTCTCTCTTACAAGAGGTTACTGACATGTGAGGTCGTACTTCTATTGTTTGGATATTTGATCTAATTTGTACTAATTTGACTATAGGTTTGATATAATCTAGTTTATACTAATTTGATTAATTTTTTATATATCTTGTGTCTAAAGAAAATGCACGAACAAGATCCAATTGGCTTTTCCCCTTGTCTCTTAAATATATGTACGAAATAACGCTAGATTTGATTATATCCAACGGACACTATTGTATTCATTTCCGGCTCTTAACTTTTGGTTTTCTTAAATTCAAAATCACGTCGAAAAGTAGGGCTTTTTAAAAAAAAAAAACTTTCAATCTTCAAACATTAAATCCAAAAACTTTTATGTTCCCCACAATATATCATTGTTAATTTCCTTAATTCATACAAATTGCATATCATTAAAATACAAAAAACGCATCCAACTTTTTTATATTTTTTTCCTATAACTATTTTTCATAATCTATTAAATCAAAAATATATTATATAATTAAAAAATAGAAATAAAATTTGTAAATAAATATAATATAACATATATATAATACGTATAGTGGGAGGCGTATAGAAGTTAGTTTTCTGAATTTACTAATACAAAGATAGATTCATAGAAACGGGTAGATTTCAATTTTGGACGTAACAGTAACAGTGATGTGGTAGTGGTAGAGTTTGAGTTGTAATTAGAGGCACTTTCAGTGGTGAGTGTACATGTCGTCGTTTTGCTACGGAAGAGGACCTGTCAGTTCATGCTGTCTAACCTAAGAATGCAGTATTGCAGAAATGATAAAACTCAGAAAGGCATCTCTGCTTGCTGTCTCATACTTAAGGACATCCTTGATATGAATCCCAATGCTCATAGTTTGTTTTATTTATCCTCCCCTCCTTCCTTTCATTCTATATTACTCTCTTTGTCTCGTCCAAAATTACTTGTATTTTTTTGGGATGAGGAATATATACAAGTACACACTTTTGTAAAAGTGTGTATGCAGACGATAACCATTTGATTTTTGATACAACATATACCCATTTGATTTTTTTAATATATATGTCTTGAGTCTTACGTGTGAAATGTGACATGCTTGCGACGAAACAGTTAACTAATATGTGAATCATAAATGATTGCGAAATTATATTTATATTTAGTCTATTAGATAATTATGAGAAAAAAATTATATAGAGCAAAAGTATGAGAACAAATAATAATTAAATCATTGAATCATTTTTTTTAAATAAAATAAATGAATCAAAAAATTAGTTAACACATAAAAATCGAAAATTACGGTCGATAATTCATTGTTTCCAGTCGATCGGAATCATACAATTATCGACCGGAATCAGAGAATGAGAAAATGAAAATAACAATTTTAATCAATCCATATCTCCGGTCGATCAGAAATATCAAAATGGTCGACCGGAGATATGAATTATCGACCGGAAACAAGTATATATGAAATGAATTTAATACTAATTATTAATTCATGTCTCCGGTCGTCCGGAAACATCAAAGGGTCGACCGGAATCAATGAATTTTCGACCGAGACACCATTTTTCATTTTAGAAATTAATTTAAAATGAATGTATGATATTTAAATTAATATTTCTGAGTAATCTATGATGGAAATTTTGCAAAATATTGAAATCTTGAAATTATCACACAACTTATTAATTTTGAAATATTTAATATTGAAATTATCCATCATATTTACAATTAATTTAATACTGTACAAAATAGTCTGCAAACGTAAAAGCTTACAACTAAAAGAAGACAAATAAATCTGAAAAATTACGGAAAAATTCTTTGAAAAGAAGAAAGATTTGACCAATAATTGAACCAATTCTCTCATATTTATACAACCAATCGGTAACAAATACAAATCCAACAAATTCAAGTATTCACAATTTGCACTTTCTTTTCAATTTTATTTGGTTCATTTCGGTTTATATTCAAAATTTTTAATTTATTTCTTCAATCGGATCCAGTGACTATATCTCAACAAGTAAGTTATTGAATTTTTATTTATTTTCGATCGAATTTTTTTAATTTATTGTTGTTTATGATATTAATTTGTGTTTATATTTATTATTGTTAATTTTGTTGTGATTTATTATTATTAATTTTGTTTAGATTTATTATTGTTTATTGGTTTGGATAAATTATTGCATAATTCGTTTAGATAATTAATTATTGCATAATTCGTATAGATAATTGGTTATATAATTGGATATAATTCGTTTAGATAATGCGCTCGTATACATTTATATTTAAGTGAGTATTTTAATTTATAGGTGAATTTAGATTAAGTTATGCATTTTAGATTAAGGTGTACGTTTAGGTGAACTTAGATGTTTTATATGATTTTATGGGTTTTTTATTTGTATGTGAATGTAGATTAAATTTATAAGCTATTAATATAACGAAACAATAATATTTTTGTTTGTTAACGACATGTAAATCAATAAATGATTGTGAAATTATAATAAGTCTATTCTGTTAAATTATTTATAGTTACAGAAAAAGTGTGAGAAAATCATGAAAAAATAATAATTAAATTATTGAATCATGTTTTTTTTTTAAAAATCAGGCTCGATCGCTGTGAGATGATAATCGACCTACAATAAATTGAAAGATATTATTTAATATTCTAATAAATACAATACCTCATACATGATTTAAAATTCTAATAAAATTCAGTACCTCTTGCTCAAAAAGAGGTTGTAAAGATGCCGGTGAGAGCCTACTCTTGAACTCCACCTCAACAATCTTGGATGCGCTCTGGGGTTGACGTACTTCCCAGCTATACTTCTCATGTCTGGTATAATCTCGAGTGACCAAACATATAGTGCCCAGACTAGTCCGTAAAAATGGTACTTAGCATTTGGTTGACAATGTGTCGTATAATATCTCAACATCTGGTAAGAGTATGCCCCCCACGAAAATCGACAAAACGTCTCCAGATCGACAACCAATGCCCAAACTCAATCAACTATTACCTTGCCCGATTGCATTGCCAAATAAGAATCCATAGAGGAGAATAACGTGGGCACTGCGTAAATATAAACTAAGATCTACATCATTAACAACATCACTACAAAATCTATCTAATAGATTACCTAATGTAATCTCATGCCTACGACAAAAATCTTATATACCTCAACGTTGCTCAAGTCGTAGTCTAATGTGGGATCAAATAATGATGTCCAAAATTGCAAGCCGGTGACTAGAGCATAATCCCTAATGGAAAAACATATATTTTTTCCATTGATGAAAAACCATATTTCCGGTTGCGTAGGTTCTATTTGACGGGAGACTATATGGTACAAAGATAAACTAGACTTAGACCCGGGAATCCAATCAATCATATGACTAAAGCAACCCCACTTAATATATTTAGCAACTCTTTGCCACCCTTATCTAGCAACACATTCTTAATATACTTAAAATGTTCTGTTCTATAATATATCTTTACATCTGTCATAACATTTATCGTAGTAGGCCTCAAGAAAACAGGAACGACCTACAATTATATTAATGCCACACATTACACAACGTACAACAAACCAACAAATTAATACAATAATTGTTACATATCCACTACAACATCATTGAGAAGCATAATGAAAAATATTTAATTGTTTATAAACATCTAGAGATAAATTATTTATTTTATTTTTGTTTTCTATTGGATTTCTTATATTCATTTGTCTATAATTCGCATCAATAAACATCATATCATACAAATATAACAAATAATTAGAAATCAATCTCTACAAATCATCGATCATTCTCTACAAATCACCGATCAAAACACTCGCCATAATTAAGTAGTACAATCTAACCATTCTAAACTTAATAAAATAAGAAATATGTGTTTATGCAAATCAATTCATTTTCATTTTGAGAGTATAATACATGCACCAAAAGATACGAAAACATAGGAAAACATACCCATAAACACTATTTATTCAATCACATTATTCAAGAATAATGTCATATCGGTAAATATTTAGTTATTTAATTACTCATATTCAATGATATTATTCAATCACATTTAGCAATATTTCCAAAATATACATATTGTAAACATATTAAAAATCGCATAACTATATTGTTTCAAAATAATATACATGAAAACATACCGGTAAGTCCGACATATTGTCACTCGTTACTTCGAAAATAATGTAAAATATGGTTCCTCTGCATTATTACAAAATTCAATTAATAACTAATTATTAGAAAATTAAATTGATATCAGTGCGTAATTTATATTGGAAAAATCAAGTGCAGTGTTTCCGGTAGAAAAGGCTGTCTCCGGTCGACCGGAGAGAAGGCTTCCTCGATCAGAGACAACCTTTATACACTTGATTTTCAATATATACATAAAACTCTTGTTTCCGATCGACTACGACCTCTCCGGTCGATGAAGCCTTCTCTCGGTCGTGGGAAAGAAGCTTTAGTCGATCGGAAACAACGAGTAATATGTATATATTAAAAAAATTATAGATTTTCGGTCGACTACGGCTTCTCTCCGGTCGAGGAAGCCTTCTCTCCAGTCGATCGGAGAGAAGGCTTCATCGATCGGAAAGAAGCTTTAGTCGACCGGAAACAACGAGTAATATGTATATATTGAAAAAATTACAGATTTTCGGCGAGCAAAATTCGAGAATTACCTCCGGAATGATTCAGGCAAACTTCTATATTTCGGGTTGTTCTTCACGGGTATGTAAAGTATAATAACTCACCAAATTAGATACACTTTTTAAAGGTAAAATGATTCCCTTTTGAATATATGTCAATAATAATAAAACAAACAAAAAAATATGTGCCAGCAATGATGGAAATGAGAAAGTAATTATAAAGGACCGATCAATTCTTACTGCCCTTGTACATTATGCTATAACTTTTACAAGTACATATATACGGACGCAACAATTAATGTAGTATTCAAGTCGTTTTTATCAAATAATTGTAACGAATTTCAAACTGAATATTACAAACTAATTGTGATGTAAAATACAGTAATATGATTTTACAGGCTAAAATAACAAATAGGATTGAATAAAAAAACATTAAAATGAAAAAATATCGAAGAAAAGAAATGGGAATTGCGTTAATGTTGTCAACTAAAGGAATCTTGATCTAAAATGCATTGAGGAGTCGGAGACCTTGAGTTTTCAATTTGGTGTTTGACTTCACGAACCAGGCCACCCCCCATAATGCCAAGTTAAATACTTTATTATTCATTCATTTCTTATTTTTATGTTAGAAGAGAAGATCGTTCGTAATTCAATTATAAATCTCGTCCTCTATAGAAAGAAGAAAATCCATCGTTTTATGTGTACGTGAAGGGACAAATAGCACATATATATTTTGAAAGGTTGCATGATTACTTATTTGTCATGCTATATATAAAGAATGTATCAAATGAGAATTATATATATTTCTTTTTTTGCAAAACTACGAACTGTATACAATACGTATAAAATTGATGCCAAAAACATATAAAATTATTGCACAAACGAATTTGCTCTAAAATTGGTATTTTGCACCAACTTTGAATGTTATTATCATTATGTAACAAAACTGTATATGTATATGCATTAACTTTATATATGTTGTGTATAGTTTATTAGTTTGCAAAAAAAAAAAATAGTTCTCAAATTAACAAACCTATATATATATATATATATATATATATATATATATGTGTGTGTGTGTGTGTGTGTGTGTGTGTGTGTGTCAAATGAGAACCATTTTATCCGAAAAACTAAGAATCAAATTAATTCACTATGAAAGTTGATGAATCCGTTGGATAATTTAATGAATTTAAAAATTCAAAAAATTTCATATGGGTTCGAATCCCATGGGAGATAAAAATTCCATTTTTTTGGACTTATTATCTTTTCCAGCGGATTCATCAACTTTCATAGTGAATTAATCATTTTTTGATTATCACGTTCTCACAATAAAAGTGATTATTATTTGAACCTAACTCTCTCTATATATATAAATTGTGAGGAAGAACTTCATCCTTAACCAAATACTCTCAATCAACTCATATTTTTTTTTTCTAGCTGACTGGATTGCAAAGAGTATAATTATTATCTTTTATCTTTAATGTTTACCAAAAATACAAATAAAGAGAGAGAGAAGAAAAGGTAGTGGCAAAATTATCAAGCTCGTGTTTCCATTAAAAGAACTCTAGAGTGTAGAGGGTTCCGTCGAAAGGGCCAAATCAAAGGGAATTCTACAAGGGCAATAATGACTTCCGATGGTAAATTTTTCGAATTAGTGGCAAGGGTTTCTTGTAATTTTCAAATATGAAATAGTGGTTTTATTTCTTTTGTTTTTTCTAAAGCCTTGTAGTTAAAAGTGGAGGATTGGCTTAAAAAGGTATAAAGTGGAGGCAACTGAAACGATTTTATTTTCATCTCGTAGCACCTAGCTAAGTAGTGATTTTCTTTTGCATGGTAGTAAATTCAAATAGGGATATCAACGGATGAGTTTTACTCGGATCGATCCGAAATCGTTCAAAATTTATTAAATTTTAAAACAGCGGTTCTGGTTCCGATTTCGGTTCCAGATCCGCTTTAGACCCTGACCGTTTAGATCCATAGTTTGATATTCCGATCCGATCCGGATCTGATTCTGATTCTAGAACCAATACTTATTTATTGATTCAGGTCCGAGTAAAACCCGTCTATTGATAAGCCTAAGTTTAAATAGGCTTGTCAATGAGCTAGGTGTATCCATATCGATTCAAAATCACTCATAGCACATTAAATTATAAAGCCACGATTTCGGTTCTAGTTCTGGTTTTTGTCCGATTCTTGTCCAGTTCTAGTTCCAGTCCCGTTCAGATTCGGACCGCTTAAGACCCATAGTTAATGGTCCGGGTCCGATCCGGATCCAGTTTCTAATGGATCGGTTCCAGAACCAGAGCCATTACTTATTTATTAGTTCTGGTCCGGGTAAAACTAACCCATTGACATCCCTAAATTCATCTATCAAAATTTCAAATCATCATATTATCTAATTGTTGTTGAGTCACATGTATCATAAATATATCACAACTGTTTTATTCAATTTCACAATCATTTATTATTTATCAAATAACTATTCTTTTCACTTTTAATCTAACATTTGGTGACTATTTTTTCATTCAGACAACACTTTCACTTACCAATAATTTTATTAAAACTCGTGCTCTCCACGAGTGATATACTTATGGTGGATGAAGGAAGTAACTTGTATTATCTGCATTGATGATACAAAAATTTTAAAAAAATATATTTCATGATATATAAATATTTGTTTATAGATGCACTCTCGTGATTATTAGCCACATGTAAACATGATAGTGGAATTAGCCATTCAAATCATTCATAACCTGCGCCATATAAGAGGATGGGTGTCCGAGATTCAAAATAATTGCTTCTAAGAATCTAATTAGGTCAACTTTTATGCAAGTCCAAGAAAAATAGAAACACATAATGGGTTTGCACACATGAATCAGATGATAGCTACATCCCAAAATTTATTTTACCCGATCTCATAATTGACCTTTTATTTTTCACATTATCAATATTAATATATGATTACTTACACGAAACGCATGATCACCTCTCGAGTTTATTATCTAGCTAGGTTTTGTGAACTGATCTTTTATTTTAACATTATGAATTGTACGAAATCATAACTATTATATAAAGGCCAGGAAATATAACTTTAAATCATAAACTATACCATTTTATCAAAATATCATGAACTTTAAAAATACTATCATTTTAAACCCCAAACTATTAACATTTTATCAAAAATCCTAAACTTTGAAGTATCACTTTAAACCTCAAACTGTTAATTTTTTATCAAAATATCATATATCAATTTTCATTTCACGAAATTGGACGAGAAATATCTTCTGATTGGCTCATCGGATATATCCAGCGTTCATTTCTTGTCTTTAAAATTTTGATGTGACTCATCGAACGAGAAGAAGATATTTCTCATCCAATTTCAGGAGCTTAAAAATTGATGTATAATATTTTTGATATAAAAAAATTAATTTTTGGGTTTAAAATGATACTTCTCAAAGTTTAGAAGATTTTTTTTGATAAAATATTACTAATATTTTACGGTTTAAAATGATATTTTTAAAATTCAGAATATTTTGATAAAATATGTATAATTTAGGATTTAAAGTGATATTTACCCTTTAATATACTAAAACAAGAATGCAATTCGAGGGAAATTGGAGATACCCACATAAATAAATATGGAGGAGGAGGAATGGAGACGAAAAATGGTGCGATTCTCACGGATCCTGTCCTCTCACATAGCTTAAAAAGAGAATACAACACTATGAGATCCAAAGCTTGCTTTTTTTACTCTTTCCGATTCCACCATTAATTTCATCTATCAAGAAACTAGCTTCTTTAATTTGCTATTCGACTCTCAATTAAAGAATAAATACAAAATATATTGAAAACGAAGCTTCTTTAATTTTCATTCACCACATCTGAAACATGTTCCCCATCTCTCCTTTCACTGCCCCCCACCCCCACCCACCCCACCCTACCCTACCCCTACATCTTTTAGTGTGTGTGTGAGAGAGAGCGATAACAAGATATTGTAGAGAAAATGGTAAGCATAATTTCCCAGCCAAGAAAAAGTGAAAACAAGAAAAATACTTTCCAAAATAAAACTCCTGACTAAATTTCTAATACTGCAACAAACAATATATTTCAATTTTCATACACCTCCATTAATAATACAATTATAGTGTTTAAGCAGCCTATTAGCTTCCTGAGGCCACTGAAGTAAGCTCCGTGAGTGGTCGAGTAATGAGTCTTATGCGTAGCTTCGCCGGCGAACAGAATTTGCAGCGGCGGCGGAGACGAATCCACGCCGCCGTATTTGGGCAGCGGCTCCGCCAGTGTGTCCATGTCATCAATACTTGATCCAACCGCCACATAGCTGTATGATCCGAGAAACAATGGATTACTCCCCATTGCGTCCTCAACACTTTATCGAATTTCTCACCAATTTCATCCTGGTGTTCTGATTGCAACAAATTCGATACCGTCCTTGAAAAGCCGACGATAATCTCGTCATCGGCCAACTTTTCAGCTCGAGAGCCTCCTGCCCTGTGAACCAGGACACGACGACTCTCGAGTTGCTATAAATGGGGCACAAAACGAAGTCCTTCGGATCCATTGAGGAACCTTGGGGTTCCTTAGCTCGGAATCCGAGGATGGAACACCATTTGTAGGAAAGGGAACCCATTGTCACGACGGTAATTAGGGCTAAGGCGCAAAACACTTTATTGACAACACCGTAGCCGAGCCTGGCAATGGCTCCGGCCTTGCAACTGGGTAGCGGGGATCGAACAACCGGTTGGTCCCTGCCTTAAGCACCCTGAGGGAAACGGTCACGATGACGTGATCAGCAGACATGGTCGTCCCATCGCTAAAATGCAGGGTGACGGGACGGCCGCCATCGCCACGGATGCGGTCGCCTCCGGCAGGGGCCCACTCGATTTTTTCAACTTTTCGGCCTAATTTTACGACGCCGACCGGGAGTACAGAGGCAAGGTGGTCGACGACGCCGGAGTATCCGCCGGCGATGGTGATCTCCTCTCCGGGGAAGAGGACGTAGTCCTTCTCGGCATTGTAATCGAGGCGGCAGAGGTCGTCGGCGGAGGTGTACGTCCGCTGCGTGCTCTCGTGCATCGCGAAGATCGCCTGCTGCAGCGATCGCTTGCTCCAGCGTCCCACCGCCGCGGCGGCCTTCTTCTCCTTCTCGAGCTCGAGATACGCCGCGAGGCCGCGGCGGAGGAACGAGCCGACGCTGAGGTCGGCGCCACTTATGGCGCAATGCTCGGCCGCTTCGGCGCCGACGTCGAGCTTGCACTGAATGAAATCCATCAGATTCTTGAACAGCAGGGAAATCGGGTCGACGAAGGCGGGGGCGAGGACGTGGCCGCCCTCCGCCGCAGTGACGGGATCTTCGAGAGTACCGTCCATGCACCCCACGGCTGGTCGGAGTGGAGCAAGTTCGTTTCGGCGGCAATTTTGTAAACGGGGCTGCCTTCAATCCCGTGGATCCAAGTGGCGCCTTGCTCAATCCGGTCGCCGGAAAATTCCGAGGTGCTAATCCGGCCGCCGATCCTGTTACCGCCTTCCACCACCGCTATCTCTAGCGAGGCTGCGGCGGCTGTGTGCAGCTTGTTGGCAGCGGTGAGGCCGGCCATTCCAGCGCCGATTATCACCACCCTTGGCTTTTTGCTCACCATTTTCTGTCTGCTCTTTTAGCTTAATTGAAGTTATCACTATCACAAAAGGCGAAGAGAAGAACGACGCTCGGACAAAAAAGAAGATGATTCTTGACAGAGAAGGGATTTTATTTTATTTTTTTAATATTTCTTTGGGTGTAATGTTTGTGAGGTTGAGATACTTGGAGAGGATATATAAGGTCGAGTACTCGCTTAGTAAGGGATCTTTCTTCTTTCTCTCTCCTTTTTTTTTAATATAAATGTTCATTAATTATTTGTTTGATTATTTTTCTCTCACATTGTTTAGTTTAGCAAATAAAGACATGGCTCTACTTTTGTTGAAGTCTCACCACTTGCAACTCATATAGTGTGTGTAGGCACAATTTGTGCCTTGAAATCACATGGATTCATATATACAAATAAGAGTAGGCATATAGTCTAATGCGGCATGTGAGTGTTGTCTATGTTATCATAATAGGGTATGCTGTCTACGGCTAGAAAGTATTGCGAGGATTTGGTTTTAGACCATTTGTAATAGGAATTTTACAAAAAAAACCATCACTTTATATTACAATACTTTTTTTTTTATATCGTGGTGTATTGCACCAACAGTCTTCGATGTATATTTAGATAACCTCTTATTTTATTTTATTTTTGATATCATGGAAGCCGCAACCGCTACGGCAAGTCCACAAGGGTAGAACCCCACGGTCCCTGTCTGATAGCGCGCAAACCACACAGACAGAAACCACACTGGAAACCAAAGTGTGGCCAAACCCATAGAGGCGTTTGGTGGGGTTCAACTGTGACCTCTACCACAGAACCCACCTTATTTTGCACAATAACTTACGAATAAACTATATTTATATGTAGTAGTCTGCAAATCATATTTAAATAATTAAATATAACATACTCAAATTTAGTAGTTATATTCAAAACTAAGACTCACTCCACAAGTCATCCTCAAATGAACTTTACAACATAGATTTAACAATATAATAATGATGTATTAACTTTTTAAATTGTACTTATGACGTATTCCAACATTTGACACCATAAAAGATTACCATGACAATTGTCCAGTGAAGGGTGGGGGGCTTTTCCAATCATTACATTCGCCATAAGCCAAAGAAGAGGATGAAGTGGACATATAATTTGATAATCTACTTTTAATTACTCTATTATAATCGAATAGATACTTTTAAGATTCATGCCACACTTTGGTAGAACCGTACTTACTTAAAATTATTTTCATCCATAATTCACTCTAATTCAATCTTTTAATATAGTATTTGTTTATTTCTCATTCACCTACACAATCCATAAGTCAATCTAATTTCATCATTTTTATATTCCATTAGTGACACCAATCCAATCTAAAATATTTTATTTTTATTTATTTTAACTACTTATTATCTAAATTAATTAATTAAATTAAAATATCTAAAAAATATGTATAATGATCTTATATTTTAAATTCATAATTAACAAACCAACAGTATCAGGCTTTATTTATAGAGAAACAATGATAAACTTTGATACAATATTTATTTATATAATCATATGTGATATATTATATAAAGTCTAAGTTATATCTCAATAAAAACTTAATAAACCAATCATACTTTACCAAATGGCAACAACAAGGGTGATGATATTTTTCAATCTTTGTTTGGTCAGAGACACCAGATTGTGATTCACTTCATTTTGTAGCTTCATTTTTTTTATTACTTATTTTTTGTCATTTAGTGAATGGATTGTGAAAAAGTTACAGATTTGTTGGTATGATAATTCATAAATAATAAATCTATTCATAACAAGTTATACATTTAACTAAAACAAGTGGTACATTATTCACAACAAGTATACAATTATCCGTTTATTCAAGACATATATATATTTATTCACAACAAGTGATACAATGACACATTTATTTTAACAAGTACTCCCTCCGTCCCGGCTGGCTTGAGGCGCTTCTTTTGGGCACGGGAATTAAGGAGAGAGTGTTTAGTGTTTAAAGTGTATTGGTAATAAAGTGGTTTATGTGTTAGGTATATATATTTTGTTTTTTATTTTATTTAACATTTAAATTTATTTATTTACATAATAAATTTATTTTAAATTATCCTTAATTTAATTAGCATATTAAAATTAATTTAATTTTTTAGTTAATTTAATTTAATTTAATTTTTTTAAATTAGCATATTAAAATAAATTAATTTAATTTTTTTAAATAAATTAATTTTTAAAATTAAATAAATTAATTAATTTTTAAATAAATAAATAAATTAGTTTTTTTTAATTTAATTTAATTTAATTTTTTTAGTTAAAATTAGCATATTAAAATAAATTAATTTAATTTAATTAGCCAATAATCAGTCCAATTAGTTAACTGTTAATTGCAATTAAAATCCCTTATTTTTCTTAATTATTTCCATTTATAGAAACGATTCAAGCTAGTTGGGACATTTAAAATGGTATCCACTGCCTAATTGGGACGGAGGAGTAATACTTTTATCCGGACAAGTAATATATTTATTTACGAAGTGATATAAATGCACATGTTTAGTTGAGTTAGGTACGCTTAGGTTCAAAGTGTTTCGTAAGTGATGCATTCATTCACAATAAATAATATAATGTCATATTTATAGGTCGAGTTGGATCAATCGAGTATGGACTGCATCGACCCGTGAGAAAACCTGACCTTCTTATATAGGATCAATCCTACCTAAACTTGTGTATTTAAGATTCAATGATGTTACATGAAAACATGATTTGTAATAGAAGATATTAGATGGAGGAAGAAAAATATGTAATATGGAAAATGGTGAGAAATGGGAAGTAGTAATAATAAGTTGATAATGCCCGCCACCAACCTCACATGTGAATTGGTAAACGACGGCCCACCAAACTGAACACTCTGAATGGTCCTCATTAGTCAATAAGGTTCTGCGATCAGTTATTTACATATTATATTATTATGCCTTCAACATTTGTCAGTCTTAGCAAAAAAGGAGGTAAATAAATTAATAAAGAGGAAAAAAGGAAAATAAAATGAGATTGTCGCAAAATTTATCAAGATGCTGTCTGTTGCAACAACTCGACTTCTAACTCCTATATTTTATGTTATCGTCTCTTGATGTATAATAAAATGTTTACTAATTAATCACATTTTCTCTACCCAAGACTTGTAAATTTACTAAACATGATTAAATATTTAAATATACGCATTAGCAAGTTTTTAAATTGGACGTGTGCCTAATTCATAGTTAATCTAATTTTAGATGGTATCAAAGTCGATGAGATTTGGCGATACAAAATCTGAACCGGAGATTATAAAAATTAAATACTATATGATCTTGAGACCCTGCATCTCGTATGTTGACTACCCAAAAAGCCGAAATCTTGAAGTGATAGCTAATATTTATCAATTTGGTGGTTAGTACACAATAATAATTGTGAAGTTTGTGTACACGCGTTTCAGAATACAGTTAAATAATTACAAGGGGTAAGTTACAGCCGATCCATGACGGGTCAACATTAATCTGAAAAATGAATTTGTTCTATTTGTTTACAACTTGCAGGCTCTTTTTGAGTTGTCAGTATCCCATTTGCTGTTGGATCCACATTGGATTTTGTTTGTCATCAAATCTCTCTCATTTCATTATTTCACTTAGAAGGGAAATATTGAGATTGGAAAATAAAAGAATATACTAATTGTGCAAAATTATCAAGGCCCTGTTTTATATCCGAAATTATTTTCATTTTGTCGAAAATATTTGGAACTTATATCATCCATTCTCCACATTCGAGCCATATATTTTTTTTATATAAAGTTTAATTATAATTTCACTATGATGTATGATCTAGCCGGCCATGTCGATAATACGGAACTGTAGAATGAATATTGGGATATTTTTGACAACTTATCAATATTTTGTGACTTTATTTCATATTTTCATAGTTAAAGATATTTTTGACATTATCGATACTTCCTGCTTTTAATTGATATTTTCAATAGTTCAAAATATTTATGATAAAACATAAATGATTTGGCATTCAAAATATTTTTTTATTTCATTAATCACAAAAACTCGTGTATATTCGTTCGTACCGTGTGGACAAACAAAAGTATTATGTGTTATTAAAAATATCATTTGTTTAAGTATCATTTACATTGAAAAAAAATATCAAATATCATTTACACTAAAGAACAATATTAAAATCCGTACATACAGACTGATATAGAGGAGACCGTCTCTTCATGAATAAGCTAATCATGTTGATTAGGAAGTGTACTTCCTTAACCCTATACTATACGTATGGTGAAAGGGCTATGAAAGTTTTTCTTGTACGCAATTAATTCTGGGATTAATGAAATTAAGTAAGGATTAACTATGCAACAGTAGTTGCAACTGCATCGAATCAATTATTTGGGTAGTTGCCGTCTTTAGTAGTATATTTTTTTTCTTTTTAATCAAGTACGATTTTTCTCTTCAACCGATGCATGCGAATCGTTGAATAATTTGATTTTCTCTTTCCCTCTCGATTTACTTGTTCTCCAAACTTCTTCTTATTATATTCATATAAATTATTCCACAAAATATTATTTATTTATTATTATTAATATATCTTTTATTTATATTTTTTATTACTTTTATCCTCAATAATACTACTTATTTATATATTTTATTACTCATGATCTACTACTAATTAATTTACACTATAAACTTCACTCATAAATTATTAATCAAAGCTAAATGCATCCTTTATTGAAATCTATTTAGAAGGAAGTGCAGATATTTAAGCATCGTGGGTTCATAAAAAATGGTCAAATAAAGGCATAAACTAAAGCCTATTAACGCAAAGATGCTCTCCAAAGGTGACTCACAAAAGATTACTTATCAATATTATCTTCCATCTTTTTCCCACTTTCTCAAGGAAATGGACAACACTTTCCTCTTTCTCTTTTCATTAGCGTTATTGTCGTTAACTTTTTTTTAATTGTGATATTAGGAAACTAATTAGATTAGAGGGGTGCAATTATTTTTTTCTTAAAGATAATAAAAATTATAATCGTGAAAGTGGGTATTTAGTTATTTGATGAAATAGGAGCGTCGATTGCACGTATCATCACCATCACTGCTTCATAACTGATGGCTACATCTATAATTATCTAATCAGTATGTCGTATCATCACTCATTATTATTCTGCATTTATATTGTTTGTTTTTATTTATTTATGTATTAATTGGGAGCGATGTGGAAACAAAAGATTGCACTTAATTAAGCTTGTGCACGAGACTATAAAACGATTTTATTATTATTTTTAAATAATAATGAAATCGGCATGTACTATTTGAAATAATATTCGTTGATTCTATTATTTGAGTATCCACGAATCAAATCGTACTGATGCTATCGGTACTATCTTGGATACTTGTAATTTTGTGAAGATTATAAGTATAACAATTTTAAATGCTTTCTGTACCCTGTAATAATTAGTCAACTTCCCCTTTCTCATGAATGAAGAAAACAATATTTAATGAACTTGAAAAATATTATCGATACACAAATTTTCTACTATATCATAATCTAGATATCATTAGATATATTTAGGACAGTTCAATGGTTATGGTAGGGTCCTGTGGTCGAGAGGTCGTAGGTTCGAACTCCACCAAACGCCTCTATGGTTTGAGTCTGTCATACCTGATTTTTCAAATGTGATTTACCTGTCCTGTATGGTTTGCAAGTTATTACTTATAACTTTTTCTATTTTTAACTCTCATGAAAAACTTTCAGACATGAAAAAAGAAAAGAAAATCATATCACCTAGAAAACATGGTTGTCCAATCTTTATACCTCACGGAGTTACTAATTAGTTATTAGGTAGGTTGATGTTGAAATGATATCCATTTCTGTATCTAATTAATACAAGGTTGAGAGTAGGGATGTCAACGGACGGGCTTTATCCGGACCAGAATCAATAAATTAGTATTGGTTACGGTTGCGAACCTACCAATAAATACTATATCCGGACCGGACCCGGACCATTAAGTTATGAATCCGGATCGGATATTATCCAATGCTAACCGGTTATCCACTGGGTTGCTTATACCACTACAAGTCAACAATCCCTTATTCCTGTCAGAAAAGAAAGAATAAAAAATCTTCTACACCTAAATCCCCAATTCTTCTCTCAAACCTCTACTCTCTTTCTCACAAATCCGGCGACCACGTCGCCTCCGGCGGCTCATCGTTCGTCGTCCTCCTCCTCAAGCTCTCGCGAGTCACAACCAACAAGCAGGTTTCAATTTTTGTGGGTGATGGTGATCCATTTTCGCGCCCAATTCACGGTTCTCTCTCTTTTTTTAAAAAAAAAAACAAGATTCTTTTTACATGGGTATAGACTCTTTTGAAGGAGCATTCTGTGGTATAACCTCTTTCTTCGGCTATGGACTGAAACTAGATCTCCTTGAATACTTCCTTGCTTGTTGGAATAATGTCATGAATGAGGAAAATGAACCAACTTGCTCGATGAGTTAGGTGATTCTGCCTATGCTTCTGCTAATTGTATTACCCTTTCTGAGAATTTTTTAACGATTTCTTTTAATTTCATGGGCAAAGGAGAATATAGAAAATAGTGATTTATATGTGCATCTGTTATGCGCACTGGGCACATACATTTTATGGGAATAGTAGACTTTTTAGGGAATAGTAGACTTTTTAGGGATGATTAGATGTCTGAATATTTGTTTAGTGTTCTGAAGATTTATTAAATTGAGAAACACTATTTTAGCAATTAAAACACAAACGATTAGTTTATTTGGATGATTCTATTTCTATAAGTCTGTTGGAGAAATGGACAAGTTTATTCCATAATAACAACAAACATTTATATTGTATATCTTATGTTGAGTGCTTGCTGTATACATGAGTGATTGCATAATCAAGTTTTTTATATATGTTTAGAAAATGATGGTTTTAGTAAATGATGGTTTTATATATGTCATATATGTTTATATATATATGAGTGATTGCATAATCACGTTTTTGGTAAATGAAGGTTCTAGTAAATTAATTAATATTTGGTCATGACACTCAAATATAAAATGCTCTTATAGAAAAAGTGGATATGTAATGCTCAAATTAAAATTTGTGTTTAAAAAAAAAAAAACCCGGGTCGGACCCGGAACCGGACAAACGGGCCGGGTCTTGACCAGTCTGGGTCCAAGCGGGTCTGGAACAGGAGCCGGAACCGGAACCGTTGGTTAAAAATTTAATAGGTTTTGAACGGTTCCGGATCGGTCCAGGTAAAACCCCCGTTGACATCCCTAGTTGAGAGTATTGATTTAGAAAACATGATATATCTTTTGTTACAAGAATATGATTATCAAGGAAATTTATGCATGCTAATTATTTTTGTGAATTTTTTGGCATGACGGACTAGTTTGGAAATTGATGTTTTAGGGTTAAGGACGAAAAATTTAAAAAAAATCCAATCCAATTGATCCGAACCAAAAATAGTTCGAGCATGATAAAAATAATTCAAAATTGAATGAATTGGCCAGATTGATATCTCTTATGTGAATATCTCCAAATCAAAACGTTCTTGATATTTAGAGTGTTTGGCTGAGCTTATAAGCTCCCCAAAAACAGCTTATAAGTTCAGCCAAACACCCTATTAATTTGATTACAAATACACATATTTTTGTCGTTATTCGATTGTGGAGATATTAATTATAAGAAAATATCTTAAACTTGATACTATTCGCAATGATCGATAATTGATTTCATATGGTGCAAGCATAGGCTGTACTCTAGTTTCAAGATTATTGCAAATCAAAGTAATCATAAATTTTACATAGATTCAACAAAACATTATAGTTTCAACCGAAACATAAACCGATTGATGGAAGTCAAATTCAGAGCTTCTTTTCTCCCATAAAGCATTGATTGACTCTTTTGGAATTTGTATAAAGCTTAAAGACAATAATTCATCGATGGAATTATTATTATTTTTCTCGGAAGAGAAAAGAAAATAAAATAAATGAATGAGTGATGAAGCATGCATTTAGATAACTTGACCAACAGTTTGTTGATGATAGGCATTGCAAAAAATAAATAAATTACATATTATTAAACTTAGTTTCGGATCCACCAAAACATAATTAATAAGCATTAGTTAGATACATGACTATAAGTTGATGCATCATTATCAATGTTTGATCAAGAAGAAGTCAAACTCTTTCTTGAGTTCCCAACTAGCAAGCTCCAAACGTTGCATCTCCCCCTAGCTATTCTTGAGCACCCAATCTCTCTCTCTCTCTCTCTCTCACACACACACACACACAGAGAGAGTTACAAAAACGGGAATTTACATAGAATGTGTAGGTGTACTACATCCCTCTCACATGATAATATTTTATTCATATAATTATATCAATAAAATTGATAAGGTTTAATTTCGTTAGAGAAATAAATGCGAGAAGAACACAAGGGATTTACGTGATTCGATCTTTGAATTAGATCTACGTCCACGGAGCAAGAGAGTGTTTGTATATTTGAGAGTGTAAGAAGCGATTACAAAGAGTGTGAATCAGGTGATCGATCTGAGAGTAGATGATTGTCGCTCTCCCCCTCTTCTCTAATCTAGCCTCTATTTATACATATTCATGAATTTGAGTTCGACTCTGACTCTGATACCAAGTTGAGTTCGACTCTGACTCTGATTCCAAGTTGAGTTCGACTCTGACTCTGATACCAAGTTGAGTTCGACTCTGATTCTGATTCCAAGTTGAGTTCGACTCTGACTCTGATTCCAAGTTGAGTTCGACTCTGACTCTGATTCCAAGTCTTCTCTCATAAGGATTCTTTTAGATATGCATCTGAATCTTCTACGTCTCTAATTGCGATTAGAGTTGTAGTTGATCGAGGAGTCTTCTTGGGCCGAACTCACATGGGCCGAGCTTAATGTCGGGGCCCATTTATATTGGGCCTGATGCTTGGGCCTAGTAGTTGGGCCGTATCCTATCATATCCCCCCCCAAAAAGACGTAGAAGTGAGGTCGTGATGGAGGGGCGGTGGTTGACGCCGCCGCCGGAATTCGTGAGTCTGGCGAGGTGGAGCGCGCTGATCTGCCGAAGTTGAATATCGCTGGCCGCCCGCCGAGGCGTTCGCCAAGTCGTATGTCGCTTGGCTTCGCCCCGCCGAGCCGTTCGCCAAGTCGTATGTCGCCGCTTTGTCGTAGGCGTCTGCCGAGGTCATGTCTTCTTTGTTTGTATATCTTGCCGGCGTTTCTTTGAAGTCTTGGTGCTCGACTTCACCTGACGAGGCGTTATGCCGAAGTCTTACGTCGCTTGGTCTTTACCTTACCGAAGTCGCATTTTACTTGGCTTCACCTTGTCGACGCGTTATGCCAAGTCGCATGTTGCTTGGCTTCGTCCTGCTGAAGTTGAATGTCGCCCGGCCAATTGGCGAAGTCGAATATCGTCGCCTTGCCGAAGTTGAATATGTAACTTCGTGCCGAGGCGAAGGCTCGGGATGCGGCGAAGAAGGAGGCCGGGGCTCTGACGACGGCCGATGCGGCGAAGGCTGAGGTGGCGAAGGCCGAGGCGAAGTCGACCTGTGGAGGGCCGAGGTAAGGCCTGCGGAAGGCCGAGGCGGAGGCGGAGACGGCGACGGCGACGACCGTGGTCAGCCGTTGGAGGACCGAGGCGGTCGAGAGGCGAGGGCGGTGCATTGGCGGGCGGTCGAGGTGGCACAGAGGCCGAGGTGGCGGGAGGCCGGGGACGATCGGGAGACCGAGGACGGTCTGTTGAAAATCGAGATCGGTTGAGGACACCGAGGTCCGAGTGAGCACGTTGTCAGTTCGGGCGAGGTTGCGGCTCTAGCAGCCGCCGATCTCGATTCGGAGTTCGGCCTCGCCCATGAGTGCCGATCATCAGGAAGGGTACCGGCTCGGCGGTGGTGGTAGGGCGGACCGAACGACGAACCCAAGAGGCAGGGGTTCGACCTCGGCCCGAGGAGTGCCCTTTCCAGGTCGGAGCATCCCTGCACCTGCTGAAGGAGCCCCTGTAGTAGGTCGTGGTAACGCCGACCTCGTAGATTGGGTCGAAGGTACCGAGTTCGTTCCAGGTATTTGTCGTCGACCTGGAGATTTTGTGCGGTGGTGTAGCTTCAGTGAGACCTGGTGAGACGGAGCTCGGAAGCCCGAATGAGTTTGTATATAGCTTAGGACTTCGTTTTGGTCGTAAATGTATTTAGACTCGTTCCGAAGTGTATATTTTCCCCCTTGAGAGGTACTAACATAGCTTAGGACTTCGTTTTGGTCGTAAATGTATTTAGACTCGTTCCGAAGTGTATATTTTCCCCCTTGAGAGGTACTAACATAGCTTAGGACTTCGTTTTGGTCGTTAATGTATTTAGACTCGTTCCGAAGTGTATATTTTCCCCCTTGAGAGGTACTAACATAGCTTAGGACTTCGTTTTGGTCGTAAATGTATTTAGACTCGTTCCGAAGTGTATATTTTCCCCCTTGAGAGGTACTAACATAGCTTAGGACTTCGTTTTGGTCGTAAATGTATTTAGACTGTTCAAGTGTATATTTTCCCCCTTGAGAGGTACTAACATAGCTTAGGACTTCGTTTTGGTCGTAAATGTATTTAGACTCGTTCTGAAGTGTATATTTTCCCAAATAAAGGGGTGTAATTTGTACGAGATCCGACCTGGACGCCGTTGGCATGTAGGTGTTTCAAATGAATGAGTAACCTGTATGCCTTGCGTGCACGGGATCCGATCTGGACGTCGTTGGCATGTAGGTGTTTCAAATTAATGAGTAACCTGTATGCGAGCATGTAGACGTTCAATTTAATGAGTAGTCTGTATGCTTGCGTGTACGAGATCCGATTTGGATGTCGCTGGCATGTAGATGTTTCAAATGAATGAGTAATCTGTATGCTCTCTTCGCAAGGGCGTCCCCTTTTGAAGGTAATTTGCGGTGTATCCGAATGGATGTTCACATAGATATGAGACGAAGTGATGTACTTGTTAGTAAAACAAATGTTTTATTGATAAAGTAAATGACATCGTACTTCGGAAAAAAAATAAAGGAGGGTTAACATGATGCCGATCTGAAATCAAAGCAATGTAAAATACCTCATCTGATGAGTTACATGCCAGGTTCGGGCGCGATTCGCCCGAGGTCCTCACGAGATCGGTGAACCGCCTGTTCACCAGTATTGAGGTCGGCATTTTCCTCTTCGTCGGGGCAGCGATCCTGAGGGTGTATGGGAATGTTCTCCATGTAGCCATCAGGAGTGTGTCCGCTGGTGGCATCCGCAATCCGTTTTCCACGGCGCTGTGTGACCACTTGGTCGTCCTCAACGCGGTTGTTACCCGCATCGCCGACGGCGCTAGCGTTTGCACGAGTTCTTGCCATTAGGTTGTAGAGAAACGAAGCTTTCTTGTTCGTTCCCCAGACGGCGCCAATGATAAGGTTTAATTTCGTTAGGAAATAAATGCGAGAAGAACCTGAGGATTTACGTGGTTCGATCTTTGAATTAGATCTACGTCCACGGAGCAAGAGAGTGTTTGTGTATTTGAGAGTGTAAGCGATTACAAAGAGTGTGAATCGGTGATCGATCCGAGTAGATGATTGTCGCTCTCCTCTTCTCTAATCTAGCCTCTATTTATACATATTCATGAATTTGAGTTCGACTCTGACTCTGATACCAAGTTGAGTTCGACTCTGACTCTGATTCCAAGTTGAGTTCGACTCTGACTCTGATACCAAGTTGAGTTCGACTCTGATTCTGATTCCAAGTTGAGTTCGACTCTGACTCTGATTCCAAGTTGAGTTCGACTCTGACTCTGATTCCAAGTCTTCTCTCAAGGATTCTTTTAGATATGCATCGAATCTTCTATGTCTCTAATTGCGATTAGAGTTGTAGTTGATCGAGAGTCTTCTTGGGCGAACTCACATGGGCCGAGCTTAATGTCGGGCCCATTTATATTGGGCGCGATCTTGGGCCAGTGGTTGGGCGTATCCTATCAAAAATATTATCATATGAGAGGCGTAAGACACCTACATGTTCTATAGAATTTCCCTTACAAAAACGGGCAGATATAATTTATTAAAGAAGTTAATTGCATTGATATCTGTTGAAAGGGTATGAAGGAGGTCATCATCATCACATTAACCTGATTCTCCTGCACCCTAACTCTTTAACTTTTATTTCTGAAATTGTGAATATATATGAATTCTGGTCCGAAAAATCTAATGGAAAATAACTTATAAGTATAAAATTCTAAACTTATCTCACTATAATAAGGATAAATCAGTTAGGGTGAATCAGTGTCACTGTAATCGTAACGAATATTGTTAGCGTACTTCCATTACCAAATACAACTCCACTAATTTTATTAACTCACATATTTAAAAAAAAAAAGAAAAAAAGTATTTCTAAAAAATTATTTATATATTATGAAAAAGTGGGAGTGCGTGCGTATCTTGGTTTTGTGAATTTCATGATTTTATATATTTGAGTACATAAAGTGACACCCTCGAAGAAAAATAATATAAAATTTCTCATGAGCTCTACATTAATTTCTTATCTCATCTCATCCTATATTTACACAAAAGCTAAATAATTTTTATTTTTATTTGCTTAAAAGAAACGAAAAATGCGAAACAAGCTAGGAGGGATTTCTTTGTAATTTTCTTAAATTATCAATTATTTAAAAACCATATTATTTACTTTGTTGCACGAACGTATTGGTTGGTGTAATGTGTAAGCTGCGGATAGTGTGGTCTATGTCTAAATTCTTTTAACAATAATTTTGATTGAAAATGAAACGATAGATTGAAATGATGGGCGCAAAACTGGCTATTATTATTCACTCCATTGTCGTCTTCTCCTCATTATTATTTCTTACTTTAATCCCTTTTACCTTAGCCCCCCATCATTTCATTTCTCTACCCTTTTCACTTGTTTCACTTTCCCCCCTTTTTTATGTTACTTTATTTACGATTTTAGTTAGTAAATGGTATTGTTTGGAATTATTCTGCGCTCGTCCTTTTGTATGTATTTCGACTCTTTAAATTTTGGCAACTAAATAGATGTGGGTTTAGCGATGATTAATATATTGGAAGGGTAATAGATATTATTAGAAGGGCTAATTAATATATTAAAAAATGTGCCACCAAATATACCATCTGGGAGATTCTTTACATGATAGATGATCTCAAATAAGTTTTTTGTGTTCGATTAATTATTGGATGAGATGCAACTTAGATTATAGATAGGTCATAAATACAATCAAGTGAAATAAATAAATCATAAAATCTTATTGTTTTGCAATTACTAAATCACTTGAACTAAAGTATTGAGATTTTTTTTAAGTAGCATTTTAGATAAGAAACCATTGTTTGGTTTACTTGGATAAAACAAGCTTTTTTAGGGTATTGTTACAAAAATGTTATGATTATATTTCGTGATTTATATTTTTCTGAATTCTCCATATTAACATGGTTATGGATAGTAGAACTTGGGATGGTTTAAGATATGATTCTCCTCTTTGGAAAAAAATTATCTTTTTATATTTCATATTAGAAATAGCCAAAACATATCTCTTTATCAAAGAGAAAAAGTATATTTCCTACTCAAAATGGCTTACCATTAAAACATTTGTTTCGATGTGTGGTACTTTGTATCCTGACTAGGTAGTAGGTGCGGTGAATTATAAAGCACGCATATCCATATCACTAGCTAGCAATATTTAATTATTTATAGCACAAATAATTCGTACAAGTTTGAACTAGTAAATTCATAAAATAATTGGATGATCTGCTGACTATTTCAGATAATTAATTAATAAAGTACTAAAATCAAGAAATCATATTGATCTGCTGACTATTTGGAGCAAGAAATCATGATCTGCATCAAAAGTTCTGTGGTAAGCAAATAATAGTAGCATAATGAGAGATGGACTCTTGAGCCACAAAATGTCCCCTTTAGTTTACCTTGCAGGTAATTTGCAGATTTACTGGGAATTATGGACAAGTTATCCATTTTTTATTTGTAGGGTTCTTTTTAGGCTTTTTTTCAGGTCTGCAATTTTCTCTTGTGATCACTGCCACTGTCCGTTTAATACATATAGGATAAATTTCCCCCCTAGTAATTTATGAACTACATTTTTATATGTACTAGTAAACGTAAAAGTTCAAGAATTTAAATAATATATAAAAATAATCTTTTTTATCTTATGATTCCAGAAACCAATTCATCAAATTCCCACAAAGGGTATTTTGATCGGATATGAATGAATGAAAAATGTTAAAGCGTCCCATATCAAATCTCGAATTTGGGCTCTTCTCAAAATTTGTATTTCTTTATAAGACATATAAGGTATAATTTCAAAAAAATTATCTAGACAAGATATGCCTTATCTACAAGATGAAAAACCCATTGATATGGTCTTCAACCCATTAGGAGTACCTTCATGAATGAATGTAGGACGTATATTTGAATATTGCTCGGGTTATTCAAAAGCGTGCATGAGACTTTCATCTCACACTTCTCCTAAATGATAAAAGAAGTAATGGGTATATATTTACCATTATTTCTTTTATCATTTAGAAGAAGTGAGATGAAAGTCTCATGCACTGCTTTGAATAACCCGAATAATATATATATATATATATATATATATATATATATATATATAGGGGTTGGTTATGGTGAGAAAATTTCTTAATGTATACGAAAAGACGAATAATAGCATATCTTTCATATTGTGAAGACAATCGAATTAATGTATTGCACATGAAAGTTTAGCACATATTTCATCCATTCGTAGCACATATCTAAATATATTAGTTTAGCACATCTTTCATTCAACAGTAGCACATAAGGGTTATAGTGTTGCACAATAATCCGTGTAGCACACAAAACACAAAGCAGTAGACACACTTAAAATTAAATCTCAACCATTGATTTAGCAAATCAAAGGCCCGATTCATTCCTATTTCCTACCAAATTATCTATTCCTACGATCCATCTCCTATATATATATATATATATATATATAGTTTAGTTCAAATAAGAACCATTCTTATCCTAAAACTAAGAACCAAATGAATTCGTTATGAAAGTTGATGAATAAGTTGAGAAAGTTAATGAATTCAAAATTGAAATTTTCACCGGGTTCGAATCCCATGAGCGCGAAAATTCTATTTTTTGGATTGATAATTTTCCCAACGGATTCATCAACTTTCATCGTGAATTCATCGGTTTTGGTTCTCACGTTCTCACAATAAAATGGTTCTCACGTTAACCCTCCCTATATATATATATATATATATATATATATATATATATAGGGGTTGGTTATAGAGAACCACCTCTTAGATAAGAACTAAGAACCAATAACTACCGTTAGATTAAGTAAGATCGGACGACACATAATTATTTAATGATAAAATAGTCAAATCCTAAATTTTCGTTATTTGGATATTTCACATTCTATTTTTCGTTGTTCATATAATTCATGTTGTTATTCATATAATCATAGTTCTTGTGCATGCTATTCATTCCAATTCATTGTTATGTTCATGTAATTCATGATGTTATGCATATAATCGTAGTAATTATGCATACGAGAATAATTACGAAAATCAATATACAAATCCATTGATTTTAGGACTAAACGGTTATCATTAAATTATGAAGATAATTAACTATTTATAATTAATCTTGACCATTAGATTATAAAAATGAATGGACCACATTAGTTCTTAGTTCTTAAAAAAGTTGGAGTTCTCATTTGATCCACTCCCTATATATATATATATATGGTTGAGTTCCCGTAGTATCCGATCCCCAGATAGTATGTAGTACCCAATCGAGACTATACATTTTGAACACGTGGACGCATCAAAATTTGACACGTGGAAGCCCATTTTTCGCTCAGGGGCAAAATGGGAAGGTGCCCAATGACGGGTGCCGTCGTCTTCAGTAGAGTCCGCGAGCATTGGGTATCCGCAGGCGTTGGGTTTGGGGCGCTGCATTCTTAATAACATGACACTGCATTCAAAACAACATGACACTGCATTCAAAATAACATGACAATGCATCGCATCCAACCGGCGTTGGATGCGTCTTGCTACTGGGTTTGGGAAGAACCACAACAAAACATAAATAATGCATATGAAATAACATAACACTATATTTAAAACAACATAACACTACATTTAAAACAACAAAACGCTGCATTTAAAATAACATATCGCATCGCACCCAACCGCGCTGAAAGTGCGGCGAAGGTGGTGACGCTAGGTCTTGTATGAGCAAAGCGTTGGTGCATCGAAGTGGCAGGTGCTTGTGCGAGAAGCGGAGTGCGTTTCCAGTATGCATTAAAATTGAAACTCATATGCATATTTGTGTTCAAATGAATGCATTTTTTTGTTCATTTGAATGCATAGTTCAGTTCAAATATATGCATGGTTTATTTTCGAAATCATTTAACAAATCAAATTACCAATCTACCCTTACTACCACAAATTAACGTGTAAAACTTTTAAAATCAGGCACGAATCTCGGTCCACACGATTAATATGATGGATGGATGGATGAGACTGAGCCTACATACTATTTGAGGCTTGGATACTATTTGATCTCTCATATATATATATATATATATATATATATATATATATAGGGTTGGATCAGGTGAGAACTCATCTTTTTGAGAACTTGAGAACTATGCACAAATATATATAATTGATGAATAAAACCTATAAAGTTATGCATAGCGAAAACATTCTAAAATTGTTACCCAACAAAATAATTTTAGAAAGTTTTAGTTATGCACTAACTTTATACCGTCTTATGCATCATCTTTAACTTCTTATGCATGGTTCGCAGAGTTCGCAAAAAGATGGTTCTCATTGATCCACTATATATATATATATATATATATATATATATATATATATATATATAAAAGAAAAATGTCATTTTATACACAAACCTTTGAATTTTTTCATAATTGTAGCCCAACACATGAAAAATACAAACTAATACATGTATATATAGAATCGATATGCCGCCCACCATTTGTAGGCACCCTAACTATATGTTACGTCATTTTTTTTTTCATTTTTTTAATATACATACTGAGATAAATCTCACGAACAATTTTCTTAGTTCCAAACTGAATTCTATAACAATTGTTAATACGAAGCCCAACTATTTCGAAAATTTATGAAACGAGCACGTGGCATTAGCGTCTTGTGTCATCTGACAAGGTTGAAGCTTTTTAAGGAAGAGAGCCCAATTCAATCAGGCCCAATTGTGCATGAGATAAATATAAGCGGAAGGTTCACGTTTTCATATCAATTCATGAAACTTTGAAAAGAAAAGAAAGAAAAAAAAAGAGAAAAGTTTTTTGCATACAAGAAAATCAAATTTTAGCACTTTTTGCAATTCACATCTTTTAGACATAGCAAACGATTTTCTAAGCTTTGCAAAATGTGAAAATTAGATTATTCCATCCCACTTAAAAATAAGTCAATAAGCAGAATGTCAAATTGTGTGTCAATTTTGTAACAATTAAAAGGTTGTCGAATTACATTACACTAATATAATTATACATGTTGGATTAAATTGGAAACACTCCTATAGTTCATGCAAATTATAACCTATAAAAGGAATCAAAGAAGGGGAAATACCTTTTACTTTCCCTTTTAGAGAGTGTTTGGTTGAGCTTATAAGTCCCCAAAAAAAATTTTATAAATTGTTTTGGAGAGCTTATAAGCTCACCAAACACCTCTTAGTTTGGCTTGTTCTAAACTCCAATTAATCACGAATACAAAAGGCGTACACAAATCTTGGACATAGACTTTGATAATAAGCGAGATATAATTATGAAATTATAAACAAGTACAAATGTATACTATATATATATATATATATATATATATATATATGAATTGGTTCATCTATATTTATCGTTAACATACATAAATAAGAACAAATCATGTTCGTTAAATTTGGGATTATTTTAAGTATGTATCTAAATTAGTTATATGTATATTTTTACATATAATTGTGTATTTGAGTATCTAAGTCATAATTTGTGCATTGAATTTGAAGTGTCCATATTGATTTATTAAGGGTTTATATTTGTTCTCATGTTTATACTATAAGGTGTGTCCACACGATATATATATATATATATATAGGGAATAGATCAAATAAAAATCTACTTTTCGTAAAAACCTAAAAACCAATGCACTTTATGCATAAAGTTGTCGAACTACGAAATATTGATGAATTGTATTGTTTTTTGCCAAAACTCAAGGGTACATTAGTTTTATATGTAAAGTGCATTAACTTTATACGTAAAGTGTATTGATTTTTGGATTTTTACGAAAAATAGGTTATTATTATAAGTTAACACTATTCATAAATATTTTATAGTGTAGTAATTTTATACATAAAGTGCATTAACTTTATTGTAAGATTTAGTGAAAAACACCGCTTGGGATGGTGTGAGAGTATGTTGTTGTATATATACATTTACAATAAATATGGATAAGACAATTAAATGTCTACACCTAACAGAATAAACTAGAATTATCTAGAAGATTAACTAAGTCTTTCTAACACCCACCGTCAAGCGAGACGTGGGATGAAGTCCTACGTAGTGCTTGGATCGAAAGGACTCGAATGAGAACTGAGGAAGACTTTTGGTAAAAATGTCTGCAACTTGATGCTCGGATGGAACAAATTGAGTGGAAATTCGACAAGAGATAACGAGTTTACGTACGTAGTGATAATCAATATCTATATCCTTAGCACGTTTATGTGCTACGGGATTCTAACTAAGAAAGATTGAACTCTTATTATCACAAAAGAGTACAGGTTGAATTGATGGTAGAGCATTCAATTTCTCGAAGAACATTTGTGACCCATACAAGCTCAGCAGCGGCATTTTCCATGGCCCGATACTCGGAGTCGCAACTTGAACGAGAAACTGTAGATTCTTTCTTAGCACTCCAAGAGATCAAGTTGGAACCAAGATAAATATAATACCCATAAATGGACCAACGTGTCTCTATGCAACGATTCCAATCGGCATCAGAATAGTTCACAAGAGTAGAAGGGATCTACGGCTAAAGTTAAGACCGTAACTAAGTGTTTCTTGAACATATATAAGGATTCATTTGACAACAAGAAAATGATCATTAGTTGGCTGTTGTAAGTACTGACTAACAACATTGACAGCAAACAAATGAACAATAAGTCAGGCCAATGATTGTCGAATATTGGAGTGCACCAACAAGAGAACGATACAAAGTAGAATCTGAGAAAGGTGTGGCATCATGAGTGAAATCCTGTCCAGGAGCTAATGACGTGGAGACAAGTTTAGATTCGAGAAACTGGTGAAGAGGCCAATCTCGCATTACGACAAGAGCAAGAATGATTCAGACAGTAGAAGCTTTAACAACGGACTGAATGTGTGGCAAAAGTCAAAGCCTGAAATCTATGTATACCATTGAGCAACGAAACATGCTTTATACCTTTCGATTGAACCGTCAGAGGGAAACTTAGTTCGAAAAACCCACTTGGATCCAACAAAAATTTCTGTAAACGGACGTGGAACAAGGTCCCAGGTGTCATTTTTGCGAAAACAACGATTCAACATCCATAGATACAATCCAATGAGGATTCTTGGTAGCAGACTTGAAACCCTTAGGTGCAGTGGTAGTGACAAGAGCTGAATGAAGTGGCGTGTTAACTACATCAGCAAAATATCATGGCTTAAATATGCCTGCATTGGCTCGTGTGGTGATGGGATGAGACGAACGAGCAGAAGTATCACATTCGGGTACACGATTTACTGGCGAATCACTCACTGGTGTAAGTTGAGTAAACGGCGCAGGCTGTGATAAATCATCTGCATCACACATATCGCATGGAGATAAAGAGTGGGGAGCTAAAGGTTTTGGATCCATGATCAGCTGAGGTGTGGAAGAAGAATGCACATTTGAGAACGATGAGAACTCTAGTGAAGTTGCCGGAGATGTCTGACGTGAAAATAGCAAGCATAGTTTATCAAACCAATATAATTTTTTGGAAACCATAAAAAGTAGGTTAGCCGCCAGCGAGGTTAGCCTCCATTGTGCTTGAATGTGCTCAATGGTGGCTAACCTCACCGACGACAACTTCGACGACAACTAACCTATTTTTTAGAAAGTCGTCGTCGTTTTATGCTTGAATGTGAATTTTATTTATTTTTGACTGAGTATATGATTTATTGATATTTTTGAATGCAGAATTAGAAAAAGAAAAAAAAGAAGCAAAGAAACAAAATAAAGGAAATACATGCAAAATGCAAAAAAGGAAAAAAGAAAAAATAATAATAAAATATGAAAATCCCTAAGCATTTTTCGGTGCCTCCTGAGAGGTGATACCACCTCTTCTCTCTATTCTCTCCTTACCTTTTCCTCCCCACAATGGTATATCTAGAAGATGCACCCCATAAGGCTACCCCATCCATGATTTTTTGTTATTAAAAGACAAACAACGTAATAAAAAAGAAAAAAAAAAGAAATTGAAAGTAAAAAAGTTCACAATCTTAATTGGTTGGCCAATCCAAGTTTGAGGAAAAATCATCACCACATTGTTGACAAGTGTCCAAATATAATTGACACAGTAAAATTTTAATGAGATATAAGTTAAATTTATGATAATTATATATTAAAAAATAAATATTATATCAAAATTCATCTCTTTTTTTGTTTATAAATAGAGCCTAATGTTATTATAATTTACACCAATTTAAATTTCTCATTTTTCATATATTTATCTCTCACATATTTTCTATCTATTAGAGTTATGTAATTTAAAGTTTTTTGCATCTATTTTTAGTTTTTCCAAAGATCGTATTTCAATTCATGCATCTTGTAAGTAATTTTTTTTTTTTTATTGAATTCGTATCTTATTTTAATTATATGTAATTCTTTTATAATTGTGAATTTAAATTATAAATAACTTTTAAATTTTTCTTTTGATATGTGTAATATAATAGACTTATTTTAAGATAATAAGTAGTTAAAAATAAAATAGAAATAAAAATATTATAGATTGGATTGATGTCATTGATGGAATATAAAAATGATGAAACTGAATTGAATTATGAATTAAATAAATAGAAGAGAAAAATAAATATTATATTTAAAAATTAGATTATGATAGATTACAATAGAATAGTCTAACATCCACCATCCATCCTTTGAGACGCTCTAATTAAATGAAAAGATGGTTTGTACAACAAAGATGGTATTTTAATGTAAATACCAATCAAGTCACCGATAGGATCTACCAACTACTGGGCCCAAGATCGCCCAATCTGATAAACACGATATCAGCTCGGCGCGGACAAGTTCGGCCCATGAAGACTCTCGAAGGTGGTGAACGCAGAAAGCTCGGTAGTATCTAAAGAATCCTAATTCGAAGAGGATGGGATCTCGAATCCTAGTTAGAGAAGACTTTGATTCGAGATCAGTCAATACATTGTGTATAAATAGAGGCTAGATTAGACGACATAGATCATTCACTCTCTTTGTAATCGCTTCTTACACTCTCAATACACATACTCTCTCTTGCCCCGTGGACGTAGATCTTATTCACAGATCGAACCACGTAAATCTTTGGTGTTCTTGCGCATTTATTTCCCTTACGAAATTAAGATCGATCATCACCTATCACACTATGTCAAGTGTCTTCTGCTGCTGGTTGTCTCACTACCGCTTTCACAATTTATGCAGATACAATTTACTATCCATTTATTTTAGTCATCATTGCAATTCAATAAGGCAATGTTTAATTTTCATGATTAATCAATCTTTCAAAATACTAATCATGAAAAGTAAACATTCCCTTAGGGAGTATTTACTTTGCATGATTAAGTTGGATAGATAAAATTAATCCAACCTAATCAAGTGTTTACTTTTAAAGATTAATATTCGAGGATATCCCAAAGTTCGGGATTATTTTAATCATTTGAATTATTCTTCATTAATATTAATCCAACCAACATAGGTAGGATTGAAATAATCCTCCAAATAAAGGGAGAATTATTTATCCCAATCTTAATCCTTCACTAATCCTTTGTAGTAAACAAATGATTGATAGATAAAAATTATCTTATCACACATTTAATCCATCAAATAGTCAATCCTTCAAAATGCTAATCATGCAAAGTAAACACCACCTAAAAGGATTAATTATTTGATTGATTAAATGTGTGATGAGATAATTTTTATCTATCAATCATTTGTTAACTACAAAGGATTAATGAAAGATTAAAATTGTGATAAATCATTGTTCATTTATTTGAAGGATTATTTCAATCATACTTATATTGGTTGGATTAAAATTAATGAAGAACAATTCAAAGGATTAAAATAATCTCGGGCTTTGGAATATCATCAATTATTAATCCTTAAAATAAACACTTGATTATGTTGGATTAATTTTATCTATCCAACCTAATCATAGAAAGTAAACACCAACTAACTATTTAACTAAAGTATTTTTTAAGAATCAAAACTGCCCATTAGTACTGACTATTAAGAATTAAAAAGATTAAAATACATATGATAGGCCAAATGTAGTATACATATGATAGGCCAAATGTAGTGACTGGATATACAGCGCATTAATTACACGGTCAATTCACTGGTCCAACATATACATGGTCCAAATTGATCGTTGCCGAGTATTGTCGGACCACCTCCAAAAATTATAAAAATTTCATCCATTCATAAAAAAATGTATTATTTTTAATGATACAATTTTAATAGATTGTAATAAGTATAAAGTAAATATAGATAATAAGAAGTGATCTCTTATGTAGATAATATTAATTTTCTTCAGTATAAATGATATTTTTCTTTAATATAAAAATACTTTAAAATTACAATATAAAAAATATTTTTATTCAATATAAATGATACTTTGTTAAGAAAGGTATGTGAAATGATCCTTTAGATCAAAGTTTGTGGGTACATACTTATGTCATCCCGTAAGATGGATCTTCATATCCAATCCTAAAAAACACTATTTAAATAAAAGGGTGATATTTTGTAATTATTGGAATTAGAGAAGAGTATCATTTCTAATATTGATAATGCTTTTAATGTTGAAAAGTATCATTTAAAATAGGATTAATGACTTAATAGTCGTTTCCTGGCTATAAGTTTGCTAATATTTCCATTATGGCCCACATTTCGAATTCTAGCGCCAGGATTAAGAAGTATCATTATATATTATATACAAAAGTATTATTTACTACATAGTTAACTATCATTTAGTATAAAGAAAAATATAACTTAGATTTAAAAGGGTCGACTGCCATAAAATGCATGTATATTGGAATAATTTCGATTTTACACATTAACTTCAAAATGTGAAAAAAAAAATACGAATTTTACGATTTCACATGATTGCAGACTTAGAGGGGATTGGATTTGAAGTGGCAGCTACGTTTATACATGTTAATTAAATAGAACAGATATCATATTTAAATCATAAATTATTTTGGCATTATCAATTATATCCTGAAAGATCAAAAATATTTTTTAGATTTCTAGATTATCGATTTGTATCAATTATAAACCTCATCTATTTATGGGCTCCAGAAAATTGATGTGACTCTCCAGATTGCTAAATACATAGTGGATGAGGGCACAATTGTTATAAAATTGATAATTGAGGATTTAAAAAAAATCGATAACATAAGGATAATTGATATTATCAAAATAAATTTGTGATTTAAAGTGATATTTATCCAATAAATATGTATTTTGTTAGTTACAAATACATATTTATATTATATTTTGAAATTTATGAGGTGGATTAAATTAACATTAAAAATTGAAAAAAAAAATGTGAATCTCTCTCGCACAAATAATCTCCTTTTCTCTCTCTTAACCCATTCTCCCCTATGTTCGTCCATTACTGCATCTTTGCCGACTGCTCGGCGCAGCTTACTCACCAACCACCTAATCTTTGTAGTTGCCTACCAACACTTCACACAGCTGTTGCTATACATCGACAAACTTCTGCGCCACTATTTTGCTTGTTTTGCTCTATTCAAGTTCTCCTCTGTTTTCCTCAATTTTAAGCCCTATTTTTAGAATCTAGGTTCGAAGCAAAGGGTTTCTCCCACATTTTGAAATTTCGAGCCTAATTTTCGATTCTATGTTTAGGGTGGAGGCGATATGGTTGATGGTGGTGGTGGTGAAAGAGGTTGAGGTGGCACATGCAGCAAGTTGATTAATCTTGTTCTCCTGTGTCTAATTTTTTCGACGTCAGTTTCAATGCATCAAAAAAATTCATCAATGTAAATATTGTAAAAGATAAAATTGATATTATAGGTGTCAAATTTTGAAGTTTATGTCTTCTACAATAATTATGAATGGAATTCTTATTTATAATGGACAAAGGTTTCATGTACTATATATTTTATTCTATATTTGGTATGACATAATATACTATATGGCTTGATTTTTGGATAAATTGCAAATATATATATATATATACCTTTCAGTGAAGTTGTAAATACATATATATGACATGAGAGCAAAACACAATGAGCAAAAGCTGAGATGGAGGGTGGGAGTCATGCATGGATTTTCACTTGTATTTTATTAGAGGAACAAATGGTGTGTACGAGGGCTTCACTCATGATTGGTATGAATCGTCAGTCTTACACAATGTTTTGTCAAATTTGTGACTCCACTGTTAAGCTGGATTTGAATATCACAAAAACTTGTGTCAAGACCCCTCTATTGATACGCATAATTTAAATACAAGTTCAAAATACAGAAGACAACAGCATTTTCATAATTTACTCAAAAATGAATTTGGAGCAAATTTGAAAAGTATGATTATTATTATTATTATTATTATTATTATTATTATTATTATTATTATTATTATTATTATTATTATTATTATTATTATCATTTGTTGAGTCGAGTTTGAACCTCAACATTGAAAAACTAATAAACGATGGAGTCGAAGAAAGAGGTGAAGACTGTATTGCTTGTAATGAAGATTTTGATAGATTGTGTGTTGCATCTTAAATCTTGTCGGAAAAAATCAATAGGATAAAACTCGATTGAAGGAAAAATATTATAGTTTTTGGTACAAGTATTGAGAGCGTATTAGTTTACAAGGAAAAATCCTAAGCTATTTATAGAAAAAGCTAAGAACGTATCTTCACAGATTTTATCATATCTATAGAGTTATCTTCGAATCTTCAAAGATATCTTCATATAGTTATTCCATTAGTAAATTTCCTTATTAGCGATTGAAGAGAAACCACGTGGATCGATGAGCTGAGTATTCTCCAGATCTGAAGTCATTTTATGTCTTTCGGGTTTGTATCATACACCTTTAGATCTGAGGTTGACTTTCAAGAGATACTCAAGTCTAAACGTCGATAAATAATATGTTATAACTCGATCCTTTGGACCGAGTCAGATCTAACTTCAGCTTTCATAAGATCCTCAGATCTGCCTTCAGGTTTATTCTTTCATGAGACCTTCAGACCTGATATCTGGTTGCCTTTAAATGTTCTTTGAGCTTCCAAACATGGCTCTAGTCATATTTGATTTCCATCTTGCTCTATCATCGATGAATCCAAGTGGATTTAACTTTCAACCACAAACACCGATTTTGTGCATAATACATTTTTGGAAACGTCTCGACAAGATGAACAAGGCACACAACTTTGTTGTGTAGATGGTAACTCGAATTCTATTATTTCAAGCATGTTTCGACTCTTTTAATATTCCACCCCGTGTTACTGCCACATTAGAGAGGATTTTTCGAAATAACATTATATTGTTAGTATTTAATAAGGACAAACAAGGAATGCATAAAACAATTCACATCATCATCATCATTATATTATTGTTATTATTAGTATTATTTTCAATATATTTATCAATATTATGCTTTCTTTGTCTTGTGAACATTTATGAGAAATTAAAATATCCTTTCAATAGTTTGTGCAATTTATGTAAAGTTTGTTATATATTAACTAAAAGCAGTTGAATTATTATTGAATGTTATGAATCCTATATAGTTATAATACTTTTATGATTGTTTTATTGTATTTTATACTTTTCATTACCAACTGTTTGTGATTTGTTTTTCAAAACAAAAATCTCCAATTTTTCATATAGAATTATTGTTTCCATATTGATTTCTTGAGTTATTTTATACGAACGTTCTAGATTTTACCTTCATTTTTTACTTAAGGTTTTTTTTATAAAAAATTATAAATTTCTTGTCAGTTCTTCATGTTTCATTCTTCTAACCTTGTTAATGGTAAAGTAAACTGTGTTCTTAAAAATTGATTTTAAAATTATTAAAGATTTAATTTGTCAAAAAAAAATATTGATGATTTTGTCAAATAAAAAAGTAATAAAAAATTATTGGATGATCCGGTGAACATAATATTATGAGAGGGGAGGAATGATTAAGCACGCACTTTGATAATAGATATGCCTTCAAATATGATGATGCGATAAAAATATATTAACCACAGAAATGAGAATAAACTTAAAAATCTTAATATCATTTTGTTTGCATTCCCACGAAGCAGTTAAACATAATCTGACAGTTGGAAAAACTGAATGATAATCAGTAGAAGATAGTCATATATAGAACAATCACTGAGAAATGATCGGGATAGTGTGAAAAAGAATTGACTGGAGCTCTAGGGACAGGTGCTGCACATCAAGTAAGCACCACATTTTAATTTGACAATTGAAAAGATACCTAAATCGGATAAATATCTGTATAGATTGTAAATCAACTATGATTTTTCTGATGCCACAACTAAGAAGAGATCATCTACTCTACATTCAGCCTACCACAACCAAGTATCATAATTCACCTATTCACCGCAGATCATAACGTTTTTGTCTGTACATCAAACATATTTTAACTAATAATCATTCCGTCCCAATATTCATGACCATTTCTTTTTTGTACATAGATTAAAGAGAGTTGTATTTTGTATGTAAAATAGTGGATGACACGAAATTCGAGGCACTTTTTAGTGTAAAAAGTGTTTCATTTTTTGGAAACGAACCAACTTATATAATGGGACAGTCCAAAAAGAAAAACGTACCAACAATAATGGGACGGAAGAAGTACAACAATCTTTCACCCTTTCTCTATAAACTTTTTCAATGTTTGTAAGTTTAATTTATTGCAATAATAATAATCATATGACCGTGGAATTTAAAGTAAATGATCAATTAAATTTTCTAGAATAACATTTTACCTATTTTATCATAAGTAGATCATACTTTTGATATTGCTATATTTATAAATTCACAACCTATATATGTACATAATAATTGTGAATATATATTTATATATATAGAGGAGAGGGTTAATGTAAAATCTATATATATCCTGAGAATCAAAATTTGATGAATTTGCTGTGAAAATTGATGAATCCGTCGGAAAAAATACTGAATCAAAAAAATTAAAATTTTAGTCCCTCGTGGGATTCGAACTTAGATGAAAAATTCTAAATTTTTGGATTCAGTAATTTTCTCAATGAATTCATTAACTTTCATATCAAATCCATTTAATTATTAGTTTTTATGATAAAGCTCTCTCTATATATTAATATTATGATGGGGGAGGGGGGAGAGGGGCCTAGTTGACATTGCAAAAGGTGTCTTGTAGCTGAGAGGCGATGGCCCCAAAGATTTGAGGCAGGAATTCGAAAACAACCTGCATTTGGACGTACCTTAAATTTCTGACAGCGAACGTGATAATATTTTTGACCCATGCAATGCATGTCAACATCTCTGTCTCCACCCATAACATCTACACACACCCAGGAGTGATTCTTAATCTGCATACGTAGCCCATCTCTTCATCGTTCATTTCTCTCTCTTTTTTCCTTTTTCTTTATTATAATACTACGTATGTATTATCATCTTCCATACACAGACAACATTAGTATTCCTCACTTTTCAGAATGTATATATGTTCTGTCTTAATTTCTGTAGTACGTCTATTCATTGATTTCAGGATATTTTTTGGTAATTCTTGTGGTGACCCCACACCTCAATCGTTGCAACGGTAAAATCGTCACAAATGGAGGGTTTCAAGATATTTAGATCTTATTTCCACGATAGTCACACACACACACACACACAAAATATTACATTCACGTTCAAGTTTACTTTATTGCAATTACTTTTAAGAAAAATAAAAATCTAAATGGATCAAACAAGCCAAAAGTCAGGCCACAAAATTATTTTGTGAATGTAGGAATATTTTGAAAAATGATGGGATATTGACACTACATGTCTTTGAAAATCTTTTAATTTTCTTTTAATTATGGAAGGGATCTCCGCGGCCGTTCTTATTAATTAAATAATAAACCATAAGGTCGGAAATTGCTACATTTCATAGTTAGATGAAGAAATTCAGTTAGATCTCTCTATTCAAACAAGGGGTTAAATATTGAGAATAAAAAAACAATAGAAGGGTTTCATACATATTAAACAAGAAAGTCCCATATATTAATAATTCTTGTTTTTATTTCTGTCACACTCCAAACAGTAGTGTACTTTCAGATTAATCATTCACCCCTTTTCTTTCGAATTCATTTGTACCATTTAGTTTACATCAAGTCTTATTAGGTGTACGGGATTTGCTAGATGTTCAAGCATGAATTTAATATCACTTCCAAGTGTCAACAAGAACTAATGGTTGCATACGTATGTTCGTTTAATGGTAGAGTGGTTAATGTTCAGGTCAAAAGTTTAGGGTTTGAATCCATCGTGTCATTGTCTTTATATTTTTGTATTTAATTGATAAAAAATAAGAACTAATAGACATAAATGTTTGTTACTCCCTCCGTCCCATCCAATATGACTTGTATTTTTTCTTAGGTTGTCCCATCCAAGATGACATGTTTCCTTTTTAGGAAATAGATATCTCTTGAAAAATTATGGGACTCACCTACTTTTTTATTACTTTAATCACTTTATACTCTTCTCATAAATAACTGCTGCGTCTTGAATGAGACGAAGGGAGTATAAGATAAGGTGTATATGTTTTAATTATATGATATCGTCTAATAGACACTGATGGGACAAAAAAAATTGGATGACAGTATGAACTTAATAGTAAATTTTTCTTCAACGATATTATTTTTATTTTATTGATCGAGAAGATTTTTAGGAACAACTCTAATACCTAATAATATTGTTCATAACTCTATTACATATTACTTAAAATGAATTATAATATTGCTCAACTTTATTTGAGCGGTGTGCAGTAATCAAATTAGATAAAACAGCGCAGTCCAATATTCCCTAATATTGTGCATTTTTACTTCTCATCTAATAAATTAATGTATCTAGTTACAAACAAATTGATTATCATGATCAGTATCTCTGGCAATACAAAATTATTCATGATTTTCAACATCACGAGATAAATGGACAAATCTAGCCACCATATTGGAAACTACTAAGTAATTCTTCTAGCATTCATATTTGGCCATATCGTATTTCAAAGAAATTAATTTCTAGCGCAGAAGCACTTGAAAAACAGGTTGATATTCCTAAAATTTGTCTTATATTCGTCAGATATCAACTAACATTGACGAGATTCTATTTTGAGTGCATGCGCAGAGAGCGAGAAAGAAAATAATCGAAAATATAGAAAGGACAAATTAATATTATGGATTATTATATATTTTTCTCTTTTTCTTTGACTAACTTGAATCTTAATTAGGAGTAATTACCCTGCAGCAACATGATAATATTTGATGTGTGACTAGATATTTAAATCCAACTATATATATATGTATTTGGAAACAATCTTAACCACACAAATGTCTCGACATTATAACCATTAATTCTAAGATTAACAATTGTCTTGATAACAAGTATAACCTTTTCGTGGACCCATACTATCCACTTGAACTTTCCATAGCTTCACACGATCTTGAAAAAAGATTCTGAAAGATTTTACGAAAATTGAAATTCAGGCACCAAATCTAATCAGAAAATCTACATAGAGAAGATTGTAATTGAAGATCAAGAGGTACATGATCTTACATTTTGAACCATATAGATAAATGTCATATATTTTCACAACGCTTGACCTTTTTATTTAAATTTTTTACAACTTGGTAAATAATGAATTAATTTTTCAAATATGTTTGAGGTTCAATATTCTAGCATCGGAAAATCCATACATTAGAAATGTAAATGAACCCAAACTATTCATGAATATATCGTATTCGACTCGATAAAGTTAGATTCGAGTTTGTTTAGTGAAGCTAGTTAGCTAAACAAATCAAGCTTGAGCATGGTAGTATTCTATTCGTTAGCTCGTGAACAAGTTAGTTAACCGATTTAGCTTAAAATATAAAATTATTAACTAGATATAATTATTTTCTTTCTATAATTAGTAATTATCGTGTTAAATCTCTTAACTACTTTTATTTGTTATAAGAAATCAATAAATATATTGCGTTATTTTGGATAAAATATTTTATTTTAAAATAAAATTATTAATATTCAAACATATATCTAAATTTGGAAAGTTTATTGGGTTCGATTAAAGCTCGAATAAGCTCGTGAGCTCGAAATATTCGATAAATAAAATTGAGACTATTCGATACTAAACAAACCAAGCTTGAGCAAGATGGTGTTCGCTCATTTCGGTTCGATTACACCCTACATACGACATTATGAGTCGATGTGGCACGTAATTTTCTATAAAAGGCGTGCATTTCACATTAAATTTGCGTTTTAAAATAATGTTAGAACGTTATGTTCAAATTTACCAAAATTTAGATATTGTGACAATATTAATGAACTTATTTTTGAATGAATATAGTTTAAAGAAAGAGATGGCTACTGTCGACTAGATTGAGAAGTGTTCTTGAGATTCCATTGTAAGGATGGCGTGTAAATTGACAACAAGCCTTCTCGCATTATAAGTATTTTTAGGATTTACTATTTTTTGTCAATTAATACAAAATTTTAAAGGTTACGTCACGGTGGACTTGAATTCGGGACCTTTGACATCGGGCATTAATTACTCTACTACTAGGCCAACACACACAATTTTTAGGATTTACTTCTGTATATATATGCGTGTGTTAGATTTATTTCTTGGTCACTTAGGCATATTTTTCTATAGATCAGAGCAGATGAGTCAGTCTCTTCCTGGTACTACAGCCACGGGAGGCGCTGATATGACCCAATTAGTATATCTCAAATAAAATAAATCAAATAAATTTGATTCGAATTGAATTTTTTGTATCCAAATTCGTATACAAACATATTTTTTTTATTCAATTAGTATTCAAATACAAATGCAAAATTATGATATTCGATTTGATATTTGTAAATATTCGATTAAACATTTAAATATATGTATATATAATCTTCTGTAAAATATATGGTTTCTGCTTTAATATATGCATGTCTCTTATTCTTGCATATCTCTCTTCTCCAATCTACACAAAGCTCTTCCCCAATTCCATTGATCTCTCTCGTTCTCACTCAAAATTTGATCAAATTAGCCGTCGAAAACCATCACAGCCTCCATCATCGGCCATTTTCATTCATCTCTTAACTTTTTTAACGAAATTGCTTCAATCATTCGTTGCAATCAAAACTCATCAGTTGTCTTCCTCTCACCACACCACCATCCGGTAGCAGCAACGCAGCCTCAACAAGACTCGCACAAAACCATGGGCCAAATGGTAGAAATCTTCCCGCTGTGCAGCGGTGGAGGTGGGAGAGATGAATGTGATGAAAAATACGTGAGGGAAGAGAGAGAGAAGAAAGTCTGGAGCAATTAATCTCTAATGCATATTTGTGTTCAACAATATGCATATTTCTATTTAACCAGCGTGAAAAATATGTGTCTACCCTTTTCCCATAAAAAATCGTTTAAAGCTTTTAAAAAAATACAAGAATCCCAATCATTGGATAAACAAGATCAACTGATAAGATTGATGTAATACATACAACCCTCCCCTATGTATATATAGGTTGTTATAGAGAGAACTAAAATAAGATTGGACGAATCATAATTATTTAATTATAAAAAATAGTCAAATTTCTAAATATTCTCTATTTGGACCTTTCACATTTTATTCTTCGTTGTTCGTGTAATTCATATTGTTATTCATGTAATCGTAGTTCTTGTGAATGCTATCATATTCCAATTCATTTTTATCTTCATGCAATTCATGTTTTTGAGTATGAAATCGTAGCGATTGTGTATATGAGAGTAATTATCGTAAATGAATATATAAAATCCATTGATTATAGAGTTAAACGACTACCATTAAAATCTGAAGATAATAAATGATATATATATATATGGGTTGGATCCAGTGAGAATTTATCTTTTTGAGAACTATGTTCAGATGTATAAAGTTAATGAATAAAATCTATAAAGTTGTGCACAACGAAAAAATTCTAAAATTGTTGCACAACAAAACATTTTAGAAAGTTTTCGCAAGCACAACTTTATACTAATATATGCATCATCTTTAACGTCTTATACATAGTTCGCAGAGTTCTAAAAAAAGATGTAGTTTTCATTTGATTAACTCCATATATATATATATATATATATATATATATATATGGGATGATTGATGAGAAATAAGAATGCAGTATTGAACGTATAAAGTTGTTGCACTAAATATATAAATCATTGCACCAAATTCGGTGCAACGACTTTATATTAAGTGCTATATTTTATATGTTGAATTTGGTGCAACAAATTTATTCATTCAATATTACATTCTTATTTCTTACCAATATTTATATATATATATATATATATATATATATATATATATATATATATATAGTGAGGTTCAAATAAGAACCAATTTTAACGTGAGAACTAAGAACCATGCATAAGGCGTTGAAGATGATGTCAAGATGGTATAAAGTTAATCTAAAACTTTCTAAAATTATATTGTTGGACAACAATTTTAGAATGTTTTCGTTGTCATAACTTTATATGTTTTATTCATCAATTTTATACATTTGTGCATAGTTCTCATGTTCTCACAATAAAAATTCTCACGTTAAACCTTATATATATATATATATATATATTAGTATTACATCATGCTGTGCGCGAGTAACCCATTTTTCATATAAAAGAATTAAGAAATCATACACTAACTGATTAGAAAAAGGAAAATTCGAAGAAATGAAGTAGTATAAGTACATAATGGGAAATTCTCAGCATTTAAGAGTAATAGCCCTTTTCTCCCCACACCTCCCCCACCCCCACCAAAAAACGCCACACCCTGGGGTTGTATATTAATCAAATAATTCATTTTAATTCGGCATTCAAATTTTGATATTCAGATTCAAAATTTTATTATTTAAATTTAACTATCAATATTCGATTCTATTAGTATTCAAATACAATTACAAATACAAATACAAAAGCATAATATTCGATTTTATTTAATTTGATTACACCTCTAGTGTAGATTCAAGAGTGACATCTCATGACAATTATTGAGGCATCAATGAGCGAAGGATGAAAGAGATATATTAATGGTCACGGAGATAGATGTACTATAGATAGAGAGCTGGGATGCAGGCTAATTAAGTTGGAGACACAGTTAGGGGTAGGGAATGGTTCGAGTTCAATTAATCGAGTCGAAATTTCATAAATTCCAAAATCAAAACCGAACTGTTTATTAAGTTTGGTTAACCAAAAATAGCATCGGTTAATGTGGTTCGGTTTTTGATTAACCGAAAAAGAACATATAACTTTTTTATTTTTCTTACTCAACTATATTAAACAATCTAAAGATAGTTACGAGTAAATTAAATTTATAATAAATTAATTGTTACTTGTTTTTAATTTTAATCTTATACGGTTGGCTTCAAGTGATTTCTTTAATTACTTCCATATATTAATTAATTACTCAATCTATTATGCATACGATTTAAAGTGTTAATATTCTATGACTCCGTTCTAATTACAAGTTTTCTAGCCACTAAAATAAAAAGAACACATGCTCAATAAACACAAATCTATTATTTTATTTTTTGGTAGTTCTATTGAATTTTACCTACAAATAAAGACTCAACTTTTATTTATTAATCTTTTATGATGAGAACATAATTATAACTAGAAAAAGAAAAAATTATTAACCGTTCGGTTATCGGTTAACCGAAAATTGAAAAAATTTAAAATACTTTACCACAAACCGAATATGCAATGTTCGATTAACCGAATATAGTGTAGTTTCGGCTCGATTCCGAAAACGATTTCTTTAGCCCTAGACGTAGTTGGATGAGCAGCTGCGGGCTCAACGACAAGTCTCTAAGCAGATGCTCATGCAGTTTAGGAGTGTTTTGGGACCTCCACCCCAACACTATCAACTTTATCATTATAATTGTCTATATTGGATTTACAAGATTTCTATTTGTTTTGAGATTATTATTATTTAACATTGTTTATAGTTGGATATCAAATGATGAAATATTGATGTAATTGGTTATTTTCGTCAATATACATTTTCATAGTTTGATATTTAATTGGTTCAAAATTATTAAACAGATTTTAAATAATAATAACAAAAAAAACATCTAAAAGTAAAAATAAATGTCAATCTAGCGATAAAATTGAGATGGAAATTTTTTTCGCAAATTTGTTGGAACAAAACAGATTTTGCAATGGATTTATTTTGTCACTAGTGCCGATCTAAGATTTGTAACTATTTCATCGCAAGAGGGACACTGTCGATTTGAACGATCAAATATTTGGTGATGAACATTCCGTCGAGAATTGTAGCCAAATTAAGGACGTGACTCATGTTCGCCGTATAATTTACCTCACGACGGTTGGTATTGACTTGGAATTTAAGGGTTGGTGATATGTCGCATATGTACAAATTTATCACATGGAGCGACGTAAAATTCAATCGCTAATGCGTGTGTTTTTTTAGAATCGCTAATGCGTGTGTTTTTATAGAATATGTAATATTTTTCCTTTAGAAATTATATGACTACCCCAACAATTCTTGAGTTCTTTTTTTACTTACGCTGGTGTTATAGATTATTATTATTATTATTATTATTATTATTATTATTATTATTGAATTTGTGGTTTACTATGCATGGATGATGGACTAATTTTGGAGACCGGAGTCATAAAGATGGGGTCAGGGAGAGACTTTTTACTTGATGATTAGACATCGATGTTTGCTTCCTTGTGATCTAGTTATCATTGAGGTTCTATTCAAAAGCTTTTGCACAATAATAAATTGTACTTGATGATTGGATATCGATTTTGATTCCTCGTGATCTAGTTATCATTGAGGTTCTATTCAAAAGCTTTTGCACAAATAATAAATTAAAATATGAATAACAGTGAAAGAAATATGTTTTTATTAAATGATGTCGAGAATATAATCTAATAATTTATATCCAAACTCAATAGGTAGTCGGTAGTTAGAGTTCTATTACTTAGTCAATCTTATCGTAGAGATGGGCCTCTAATAGTTTAATAAATTGTGACCTTCTTCTTTTCCTTTTTTGTGTGTTCAAGATAATATGATTGTTGGAAACTTAGGATTGAAACATATTTTGGTTATATATCAAAATTAATTGAAAAGATATGTAAAATTATATTTTTTTCGATATTAGTCAGTGATGTATTATCTGTTAGGGAGCTGAACCCGACTTACACAAATCTGAGTTTGATGGAGAATTAAGTTGAATACGTCAGTTAGGAACCAACTCAAATGGACCCAGTTGACTAATCGGAGGATAAAGCTCAAGCTCTGAAGCAACATAAAACACGCTTAAAGCCAACCAAGTCAAAAGCGTTAGGAGAAAATAGCTCTATGTTGAAATTTTTGACATCAGAATGATAGAGTTTAGTGAAATGATTCAGGCTGAATTGATAGGGGATTTGATAATCATTGTGGTATTAGATAGTCTGAGTCAGACAGACAATTGAAAATCAGAGAACCTAAACGGCTGAGATAGTCACTCAAAAGATCTAGTCAGTCGCAGTCTTTTCGCGGAATGGATTACCTGATGATGAAGCAAGACGAAGTCCGGGGGACAACGCAAGTTTAGACATGGACTGAGGCGCACACCAAAGACGGAAACAGATGAAGAAGAGTTAGACCGAATGCACCTATCGGGCTCACTAGGCCCTAAAACAGAAGACGACAAGTCTAATAGTCATATTATCATAATAGCGTTTGAATTTCAAACGTCTCTTTTCCAACGGCTAGTTTGAATTCAGTCTTATATATACGGGACTTCCTCAACTAGAGAAAGAATGGATAAAAATTATATGAGTGGATTTTAGGTATTAAAGAGAGAAAGAAAACACAACCCCAACTCCAACTCCAACTCCGGTAAGACTTGGATATAATTTAATGGTTTCAACACTTCATTTATTGAAACTATTTAGGTCCAGTCTCCCAAAACTCTAAGCCATACTTCAATGTAAAATCTATAATAGAGCTTAAATGAGTAAGTCTATCTTTAACCTTATTCTTCAATGTAAAGGCTCGCTTGAATAATTGAAATGTAGCCTCAAGTTAGGGTGAAACCGCTAGTAAGCAGTGAGTAGTTGTTTGAAAGGAAAAAGGACCTGGATGAGGCAGTAAACAAGTAACCCAGAATTAATCCATAGCTCTTAGGTGAATTGAGTGAAAACGAAAGTGATAGGATCTGGCCTGATAACCCAGGGAATGATGATCTCTAGTACGTGGGATCTGAATTCATTTCCCTTGGGTGTATTAAACAAAGAATTCACATGTTCGTCGATATAGGAAGAGTTCTTTGAACCACGTTAAATCCTTGTATCGTTTACTTTTTTGTCTTGCTGAATGTTCTTTATCTTGCATATTTTACACTCAGCATGTTCTAGGTGTCTAAGATCTGCATTAATATGACATTAGCATGCATCTGACTTATGTTGTGAGTTTGTCTTAATGTTTCTAAATGTCTGAAGGAAAATGCAATTTTGTTCCATCATATTCCACACACATTGAGTCTGGGCTGCATATCATAGACTAGCAATCTTTGTCATCAAAAAGTTCAATATCTAACTCAGTTACACTCTTATTGAAACTGAAAAAACTAAAAAGAAAATCAATAATATATATTACTCCCATACACCTAATACACTCATTTCAAAAGCGTCCTACAATGATCTTCTATATGTGATCCTTAATGCTCAAGTCAGTAGAGCTTGAAACAGTTAAATCATGATATATTTTGTAGTGATTAAATAACATTACAAGTTATCTATATATGACTACAATTGTCAATTTTCACGAGTCTTGGAGACATCTTGTCGAATCAACGTGAGTACAGGGTGAAAGGGTATATTTAATCCTTATACTAACACGTTTCATGTCACATGAGATTCAAACGATACTTGAAAACAAATTGCATATTACTATGTCAAAAAAGTTAGGAAAACTAATCCACATCAGCCTCAAATTATCCGCTTGTAATTTAAAATATTTTCTATATACTATCAACAACATTTATATTTTTTTTATCCTAATCTAATCTCATTAGATTTTGCTAAAGGAATTGTTTAATCATTGCTTACTCACTGAATAGGTTGACATGACATACTCGTGAATAAATGACATCTATTATTGATTGGTTCTATTCGGATCTAATCCTAACCGACTGTCAAGATGGTAAAGTTGTTACACAATTACAATTTAAATCGATCAAGGGCAAGCATATAGAATAATATTCCAAAATATCCTCAATTGTCATACTGCATGCGAAAAATAGGGAAGAAATCATCTTTGAAAGAAGAAACTAATTATCCCATTCCATTAGTTAGACATATTTTAGTGAATGGACTTAATGTAGATGTACCAAGTTATCACTACAAACTACAAACCTATAAATATTATTGTGGTGAAGGATGAACTGTTGCGAAAAACACACGTCACAATTACGACATAAAATAACTAACACAAAAATTATTTACGCAGTTCGTCTTGCGACTACGTCTAAGGGAGATAACAAGCCGAAGATTTCATTATGATTTTCGGATACAGATTACAGGGAAAGAAGGTTACTAAATAGACACTAATCAACGACTATTAAATAGACAATAATCAAACTCTAACCTTAAACCTATTAGGGTTCCACCTGGGCCAAAAAATATGCGTCCAAAAAAGTTTCATTCAGGCTACATACTCCAACATGAACAAAGTTTCAAAACTCTATATATAATTCAAAAATTCTATCAGCTCTTCATCTCATGTGGCGGAAGTGCCAAACCATTGGCTCTTCACCCAGTCTGATATAGACGACTTAAAAGATACGCAGAAATAACAGTAATAGACGACCATAATATTATGATGGAAAAGGAGAGCAACACACCAAGTAATTATATTAAGCTTGAGAGTTAGGTCAATCCTAATCGGAATGGAACCATTTTTAGCTTGGTCCTATCGGACTGAATTTTCACCGGTCTTAAAAGGTCTAAACCCTAAACCTTCGATCTTCGGACAAGCCCATCGGACCAGAAAATTACGAAATCTTTTTAACATGTATGAATTAAAAAAGGAACAAAAAAGTTGCTTTTAGTGCTTCGTTTAAAAATTAGTGGTACTATAAATGAGGTATATATATATAGAGAGAGTAGGGTTCAAATGATAACCATTTTTATCCTAAAAACTTATAACCAAATAAATTCGTTATGAAAGTTGATGAATTCATTGAGAAAGTTACTGAATTTAAAAATTCAGAATTTTTCACCCGAGTTCGAATCACATGAGGGGCGAAAATTCTATTTTTTTGGATTCAGTAACTTTCTTAGCGGATTCATCAACTTTCACTGATGAATTCATCATTTTTAGTTCTCAAGTTTTCATGGTAAAATGGTTCTCACGTTAACTTTCAATATATATATATATATATATATATATATATATATATATATAGGACGAAAGCACGATTTGGTTCGGTTCGGTAACCGAATCTAATTGTAAAACCAAATTAATTGAAATGTGTATTATAAGAAAATCAAACCATATAGTCTAAAAATCAAGCTTAATTAAATCAAATTTTTCAGTTTAATTCGGTTCGATTTTCAGTTACTAAACTATATATAAAATATAAATAAATATTATATTATTTGAATCACATATACCCCTTATAATTCGGTTCGATTTTCAATTATTCGGTATTTTCATCTCTAAGATCGAAACCGAATTGAATTTATATTTTGATTCGGTTCTACTCAATTTTCAATTATTACCGGATACTTGCTCAACCCTATATATATGTGTGTTTCGTTCCAAAAAAATTCAGTAAGAATCGTTTGTGCATTTTGTGGGTAAAACATAATTAAATTTAGCCCCTTAAGTAAAAGAGGTCGCAATTTAGCCTAGCTGTGGCTAAGAGATTCTTAGAAAACTTTCAATAGTGTGCAATTCTAGTATAATTTTTTTCCTAATTTCATGGAAATTAACCATTGTATTTGGAGTTTTTCATGAGAATTTTGAGTGTTTTTTAGATTTCATCAAAATTGTGCCAATTCAAGGTTTTTGCCGAAATTAGAGCAAAAGAGTTAAGTTTCTTACCTTTTATAAGTTCTTAACCTTATTTTTTCCACTTCCTCTAATTATGGTAATTAAGGAGCTAGCCTATAACTTTGGATTAAAAATACAATTTTCCCTATCTTTTTGTTGCACACTTGCACTAATTTTAAATCTGATGAGTGATGGTAGGCCTTTAATGTTCTATGGTTCCACAATTTTTTTGATTAATTTAATGCAGAGAAATTTTTAAAGGCTGTGTCATAATGGACTCGAACCCGGCACTGGCACGCAAGATTAACCACTCTACCACTAGGCCAACACACACACTCTATGGTTCCAGAATTAGTTCCCTCTTATCTCATTCAACAATAGTACCTATACGTTGTGCGTGGGGCGTTGAATTTTGTAACAAATTAACACTTATTTTCAGAGCACATGTTTCGACTGTCAGAATATTGAGACCTATCTCTCAACAAAAATACTTCAATAGACATGATTATTCCTTTATTTTGTTTTTCTTTTTTATTATTCTGGACAAATTGATTTGATTTTACAAAGATAAATTAATAAAGGTTTTGAGCCATGTACGAAAAAGACGATGCAGAATTGAGCAGTAAATTAAAGAGGATGGATATGAACGAGAAAAGTTTAACAACAAAATGATTGTGGGGAGAGGCGTCTCTGTCCTTTGCCTGGCGAGGAGCGGAGCCGGCGGATTCATAATATTAAAATATGCTGCAGCCTCCATGCAGCTATATATCTCAATACGCACGTTCAAATCTCTCTTTCTCTCTCTCTCTCTCTCTCTCTCTATATATATATATATATATATGAGTTTTAATTCATATCCCTAGTAAAATATTTTCGTAGCTTATCAACTCATCATGATACTCCCTAATTTTGTACTAGTTATATATAAACTGGGTTATGATCCAGATACGTAAATTAAAAATAAGAAATTGTTAAACAAAAATCAGTCACTCCTTCGTAAGATTGATGGATTAGAATAAAGAAAAGACGATTAAAAGTTGTTCTTAACCCTTGTTTGGCCATGAAATTAATCACATATTTTTAGATTTCCTGTTCTAATCAATAATATTATCAACTAACTTAAGGAGTACTAAATCGAATGAGAATTTTTTTAAAAGATAGGGTTCTGTCAAATGGTCGTGTGGTAGCATTCGACTCCTTCATTTTTCCGTTTGTCTTTTTATTACACTTGTTTGTTTGGTTGCCATGAAGTCACGTGAATGCCTGCCTGATCAAATTTCCCCCTTCCCTTTGTAACACCCTCTAACCTCACCTCATTAGCCCCTTTTACACACACATCACACACTACCTTCCCTCCCCCTCAAAAACACATCATATACCACTTCCATTTCCTCGAATTGGATCAAGAAATAAAAACATCTGCCCTTTTCTTCACTCTTTTTTGTTTGCTTAGTCACAAATGAACTTAAACTCTCCCCCTTCACATTTCCCTATGCACCAAATTACTAGTCATGACAATGATCATGAGCAGCTTGTCCCAAATCGATCCTCTTCTGTCTCTTGTCACTTTTTCTTCGATCCGACTAGAGATCACACCGGATTCTACGATCATCACCAACTATACCGACCTAGTCATGATATCACGGTACATACACTTAATTTTTCTTTTAATTTTTTTAGAAATTAATTGTAGTTGTGACATGAGTATGTTTTGATCTTAGGGTGATCAGAACTATGGCTACAACAGTGGATCAGCGTTATACGAGACAAAGGGCGCGGCCGACAGCGGCCTCAAGTTAACCCTATGGAAGAAAGAAAGTGATGAGCTCCAAATTAGCAATAATAGTAGTAGTAACCCTATGAGATGGATGTCTTCGAAGATGAGGGTGATGCAGAAGATGAAGAAGACAGATCATGATCGAGCTAAGATGACGAGCAGCAACGCGGTGCAGCAGCCTTCATCATCCACTGAATTGAGCACCAACAGCTCCTCTTACAACAACAACAGTCCAATTAGGGTTTGCTCCGACTGCAACACAACCAAGACCCCTTTATGGAGAAGTGGTCCCAAAGGCCCTAAGGTAATTATAAATCTTTTTTATATAGACAAACAAGAGGGTTAATTATGAAATATATTCCATTCTTTATCCATTTTATCGATTTTATTCCAACTTTAAATTTTATTAAATCTATCTAAATCTTTTCATCAATTGTATCATTAGAACTCATATCCGATGACTGAATTATGACATGACATGCTGGAGAACGACTTGTTATTTCACCAAATAACACGCCACCCCAGTGTGCTACGTCACGATTCAGTTACCGGAGAAGAGCTTCAATGATAAAATTACTACAAATTGAAAAGATTGGGAACTTGCGATAGCTTTTATAAGTTTTAAAGGTTGTGATAGAATCAATAAAATGGATAAATGTTGATAAATTTCATTATTGACCCTAAACAAGATTATATTCCTCAATAAATCAAGGATAAATTTTAATCAATTTTTTTTATAAATATATCTACAGTCGCTATGCAACGCGTGTGGTATTAGGCAGAGGAAGGCTAGGCGCGCCATGGCTGCAGCGGCCAATGACGCGGCTGCTAACGGGGGCGGTCAGCCATCGGCAACGAAGATCAAACTTCAAACGAAAGGGAAGAACGGGCACGCCTCGTCGCAGATGAAGAAACGCTGCAAGACGACAGTGGCCGCCGCGGTTGGCAACGGGCAGAAGCGGATTGGCTTCGAGGATTTCTTGATAAATTTGAGCAAGAATTTGGCGTTTCACAGAGTGTTTCCAGACGACGAGAAGGATGCTGCGATCTTGCTCATGGCTCTATCTTCTGGCCTCGTTAATGGTTGAATTTATTTTCATTCCAAATTTGGGACCGGTTTTTATTTTTGTTTCTTGTTCGAGATAATTAAGCAGCTTAGGTTCTATGAGAAGAATGCGTGGGAGCTTTTTTTTTTGTGATGGATCGATATTAGGAGATCAAGTGAGTGAGATTTTAATTATGCTTCCCCTTATTTAATAAGAAATCAGCCATAATAAATTTGTGTAGTGATCTTTGTAAAACCTTGTTCGGACAAGTTGATAACCTAATATGGATCTCTTGTTCACACATTAATTTTCCAGTTATCTATGTATTAATTTGATTAATGAACATTCATGTGTTATTTTGTACCAGCTGCATAATTTTTTATCCATTGGTTCTTATTATTATTATTATTATTATTATTATTATTATTATTATTATTATTATTATTATTATTATTATTATTATTATTATTATTTATGTTTAGTTCATTTCGTTGTACGGAACAAGAAGTGATAGAACGAAATTCCATTTGCAGTCTTGACCGAGAAAGGGTTTGATCAAATTCCTGTCTTGTCAAATGTATATATTAATATATTATACATCTAGTAACATAGAGTTCATCAAGAACTGCTAAAATAATTAAAACGCCCAAATGCTCATAAGAATCAAAAGGGCTGACAAAAGTTTAGTCTAAGATACAGTGCCAATACATGAAGGCTACTTAATTTTTTTGCGATATCTATAATTAAGACTAAGTTAGCTAGCATTATTTTCGATGCGCATTTGATAAATTTGCTTTTGTGCTATAGCCTGCTTATTGGTTAAACCTTCCTTTGATTCTTTCTTTTCTTTTTGGATAGTTACAAATTTAATCACTCATTATGGTATGTGAAGCAAATAATTGTACTAGCTGTTTTTTTTTTTTTTTTTTTGTATGTTTCTGGACAATATTTGTATTACATTAATTGTGTGTGTGTATAAATAGGGGTGTGTGTGTGTTTACTGTTAACTGAAGATATGAGAGGGTGGGTGCAGGAGGATTCTCTTGTTATGTGTCTCTGCGGGGCCTGATTGCTGATTGTGATGATACAGAAATTTTCAACTTTTACGCTTGTGAAAAGTCAGTACTTTTTTGTTGCCCACCACTCTCCGTTTACGTTTCTCTTTTTGTTAATGTTTAGTCAAAAACAATTTTCAAATTTCCAATTCCTCTTTACTTTCCCTTTTCTTTTATATGTTAGGTGATAGGGGGAAACAATACATCCGGTCGGATAATGAAATCAATGAACAAGCTTTTAGATTATTATTCCAAATTTACTAGCTTTTAATCAATTGAACTAACCGCGAGAGGACAACTTTTCGATTATTGTATATGCTAGCTGATGCTAGTGAATAAGAAGATCACGTTCAATATCTTCACCACCTTGATTATCTTCACCATCTTGATTATCTTCACCCTCAAATATTCTCTTTTCTTTTTGGTTAATTTTCAATCAAATTCCAAGTTTTCTATCTTACACAATAATGTCATAATAGTTCAATTTGTACTAAATTTGTCTTCTCTATCTATGCGAGTTTGGAGTCTATGTTGAAACGTACATCTGGCGTCCAAATTCAAAATTACTGAGAATTTTTAATTTTTAGATCATTGTTTAGATTGTCTTCTCATTTTGTCAATTCTATCCTTGGACAACGTTCAATGACTGATGGGTAATTAAGTTCGGAGTTGTGTCATAGTTTTACTTACTTTCTGTTAAATTCTATAAAATCTAATCACTATCCCATTTTGGTAGTGAATTACTAGGTTACGTTAAAAAACCTCATGGCTCAAGTTGTTACTAAAACTGCAACAAAGTTGTTGCAGAGAACAGTTGACAGCTTTTGAGGTTTTGTAAAAGGATCAGTCCAATTGTAATCAATGCACCGCAGTCAATTTCTTGTTCCAAAAGGGAAGCTCTTCCCGGGAGCCCCTACACCCCAACCCCATGAGAATGTGAGGGGTAAATCACGGTAACTCAGCGATTAAGAAGCTATGATGATTTTTGCTTAGTGTCCACAATGAGTCACCCTAAAGAGGGTGAAACTCTCATATTGCGGCTGCTAGAATTCGATCATTGGTACTTGTTCCAAATCAGATGTTGTCAATTTTTATATTGAATGTTTGTTGATTGAGTAATTGAGTTGAGAGTTGGCCAGATAGACTTAGAACTTTTCAATGGCTTGGGTTGTAATATTATTGGATTCCAAAGGATAAAATTGAGAACACGAAAGGACAATCCAATCAATAAACTTCAAAAACCATAAACCAATTTTGAGTTTCGGTGATGAATGGATGTCTAAATCCAAATTCGTGCATAAAAATTAGGAGAGACAAATTCATTACAAATAAAAAAGGAACATTATCGACATGTCTTAAAAATTGTGTCTACTTTGCAGCAAAATTCAAAGTTCAAAAATTTAAATAGCAATTATCTCTAAAAATAATGAAATCGTCTAAAATCAATGTTTGTTCTAAGTGGATGCGATTTAAATTTATTTTAGGTTCAGTTACACTTTTTACGCTCATAGTTGCCCTCAACTTTTTGGAAATAAAACACACTTTGAGTTTTGACATGTTAGTACCCAATAAATAAATTTCTTTTCCAAATCTAGACCCAATCAATTTTTCTGGTATCAGATAGTCACATTGGCAATCTAAAATCCACATGAAATTTGTACCATTGTTTTATATCTATAAGTTCCGCATGGATTTCATATATTACACGATTATTCGGTATCGAAAAAATCGATCCGATCTAGACTTGAAATCCAAATTGATTGATAAATTCCTAGCAACTTAAATCGCAACTAAACAGTGCTATTGTAGACAGTTAGCGAGCATAGTACCATATATATATATTGATTGATAAAATGAAACAACAATTAATAAACACATACACTTTAATATTATCCAATATGAATATGGAACTTAGGGTTGTGTTTACTTAATCTATAAAATCAAATATATAAAATCAAAGCTAAATAGAACTCAAAAGGTTGACAAATCAAATAGCATAACTAAAATATTGATCAAGTAATGATTCAAAAAAAATTATGCAATTAATTCATTAATCTAATCATAAAATTTAATTAAATTCTAATGCATTATCACAAATATAACCACATTCTCTCTTTTAAAAAGATTTGTGGTAGTAGATTATTGTATTATCTATTTTCTTTAGGTCTTAAGAAAACATACTAAACCTACTAAGCATTTAATCAAACAATTAGCATGCATTAATTAATAATGGCTATTTAACATGAAAATAAAGCACGAAGAACCATAAATCATGAATTGAAAACAAATAAGAATCAATAAATCAAAGGATAATCTCAATAAAGTAATACATCGCCTAAAATCAATTAAGAACTTAGCTGCTCATAATTAAGATTTGCACAAAAGAGACAAGATTCTAAATAGAAAAACAGTGGTTCGAAATCACGATGACAACTTAAATATCCCATCTTCAAACCTCTTCAAAGCTAAAGTAAAACTAATCTCTAAAACTTGAATAATAATGATAAAAGCTAAAGAAAAAGTTAAAAAGTCTTTAAACCTAAATTAAGAAGGCCTATTTATACTTTGGGGCTCAATACTTCTCCTAAAAATGGTGAGAGAATAAGGAAAAAATGAATTTCGATAAATGTTCGGACAAAATTGCGATTAAACCCTAATTGCAGCTCTTCCGCTTACGAAAACGGAAATCATCATTCTCGTCGCTGATTTTGCCAAAATTGTCGGTGACATCAGCACTCGGCGATGTTGTTAAGATTTTCCATGCAAAAACGACAGCTTCTGTCCTCGTCACCATTTTTGTAGTTGTTCGCAGCTCATCCATTTTTTGCTCGACTCTACAACCAATGATCTTTCTTATTCTCCACCTTAAAGTGCGCCTTAATTTCTCCAAAACACTCAAAATTGCACTAACATATACAAGTATACACAGACGTAACGTCATCGTATAATAAAGAAAAAAGTCAAAAGACGTCACACAAGCATGTAATCTTCACAAAACGTGAATAGAAAAGCAAGTGAAAGTCGTGCAAAATTAATGTTTATCAAAATATATTTATTGGTTATTAATGCTTCAAAGTTGAAAGTATGTTCAATTTTTAAAATGAGACAAAATTTGAGGGTGAAATTGTAATTAATCGCCAACTTTTAATAAGCTTCTAGAGCTCTAAGTTCTAACTTTTCTTTGTCTAGGCTGAGCGCCCACTCATTATTGGGCCTATCTTGTAATATAAAAGATATATCGGTCCATAAACTAGAAGCTATTGTAGTAATAATCCACAAGTTATGGACCTTGTTTCTTCTCTTCTTATGAAAGTTAATCCATTTTGATTACACACTGCCTGCCAGCTCACATACATTTACCATTTTCTTTCTTTCTTTTGGTTGATTGGAGGAGGTCGCCCATCACCTAATTAGAAAATACATTAATAATAAAAAATATTACTCATAAATATTATAGTGTTATACGAATATGGCACGATCCAATATGAAATATCATATTGATATAATAAAGACATGAACATGATATAGTTGTACATTAATTCATTAATTTTGTATGTATTTATGTCTAGAGTTGTCAAAGTGCTCGGTTGGGGTCCATGGGCCTTAGCACATCAGGTTGAATGATAAAATCGTCGAGTCAGACCATCTTGAAATTCTTTCAGACCGCTAATTTTCCAACCCAACTTGATTAGAAAAATAGTTTTATGTACAAAAAGTCGGGTCAAACCGGCTAGCCCAACTTTTCAGGCCACATTAACCAACAAATAATGTGGCTCACCCATCCAACCCGAATCGTCGGCCCATTCAATGGATCAGCTAAACGTTTATCACAGTTCTATTACAATGTGTCAAAAATTAAAAGTCCAAATATTACTTTTCAGGTATAATTATTATACATCTATTTTGACGTAAATAAAGAGGGTTTCCATTTTTTTTTATGAAAATCACTTTTTTCACTTACCAATGAAATTAAAGTACGTATCGGCCGTATTCTTGAATTTGGAATGAATTAAAACGGTAAAACCTAAAACAACGAAACGAACTTTATTTTCAACATTTCTATTTGGAAGGCTAAAGGGTAGGACTGATCGATCTTAATTTCGTAAGGTAATAAATGTGCAATGAACACGAGGAATTAACGTGGTTCGATCCATTGAAATAGATCTCGCCCACGAGCAAAGAGAGTATATGTGTATTGAGTGCGTGAAGCGATTACAAAGAGTGTAGATGATCTCTTCCCTCTAATCTAGCCTCTATTTATATACCATCATATTGAGTTTAACTCTAATTCAAATTGAGTTTGACTCTAATACAAAGTCTTCTCTCATAAGGATTCTTTTAGATATGCATCCGAATCTTCTACGTCTCCAATTGCGATTTGAGTTGTAGTTGATTGAGGAGTCTTCTTGGGCCGAACTCACAACGGCCAAGCTTAATGTCGGGGCCCATTTATATTGAGCCTGATGCTTGGGCTAGTAGTTGGGCCGTATCCTATCACATCCTTCCCCAAAAAGACGTAGAAGTGAGGTCGTAATGGAGGGGGGACAGTGGTTCTGACGTTGCCTCGTCAAAGTCTGTGGTCTGACGAAGTGGAATGCGTACAGTCCTGCCGAAGCCGAATGTCGCCCGGCCATAAATTGGCCGAAGTCGAACACTCGTTGCACCGCCGAAGTCGAATATGTAATCTCGTGTCGAGGTCGAATATAACATCGTGCCGAGGTCGAATGCGGGATACCGTGCGCCCCAACAAGGAAAGGCGTGTGGTTTCGGGTGCCGTTCCTATCGATGATGAGGAATGTAAGATCGTCGGTTCTTAGGTCGCACGTCGGTCCTTCCCCGAGGTAATGCTATTGTTTTGCACGTCGTAAAGTTTATGTGTTTTATGTAATTGTTTGACGTGGTTGACTTGATGCGAGGGACTGAGTCAATGACGGTGGAGCTTGCAAGAACGTCCACCCAACTGACGGACTTCCTTAATGACGCCGTCGTCCCGCCCACGGGGTGGCTCGCGTCGCGAGGGTTTGGAGGAGGAAGACCTCCTCATCAGCGAGGTGGCGGCGGCGGCTTCGGGATGCGGCACGGGCAGGTCGGGGCTGGCTCGCGGTACCGAGGTGGCGGCCGAGTCGGCCGAGCGGAGGTCGGGCGGAGGTGGCCATGTATCGGGAGGCCGAGGCGGCGAGGCGAGGTCGGCTGCGGAAGGCCGAGGCGGAGGTGGCGGTGTCGGGAGGCCGAGGCGGGAAGACCGAGGTCGGCTCGGAAGGCCGCGGGGGGTGGCCGGTGTCGGGAGGCGAGGCGGCGAGGCCGAGGTCGGCTGCGGAAGACCGAGTGAGGTAGTTCGTCCTCGATTAAATAAAGGTAATTCATCCTTGAAATAAACGAAGGTAGTTCGTCCTCGTATTAAACGAAGGTAATTCATCCTCGAAATAAGCGAAGGTAGTTCGTCTCGATTAAACGAAGGTAATTCATCCTCGTAAACGAAGGTATAGGTTCCTTATTTTTCGAAAAGTGTCGATAGGGTGGTCCCTCACGCTGTTTATTTATCATCCTCTTTGAGGGTATTTATCATCTCTTTGATGGTATTTATCATCCTCCTTAGAGGTATTTCGACTTGACCTGGCCACTTTGTGTTGGGCTTTTTATCATCCTCTTAGAGGTATTCTATAATGGGGAAGAGGTAGTAGGCATAAGTGACAAATGAAATATGCAAGACTGAGCATATGAAGTAAATAAAGAAAAAGATTTTATTAATGAAAAACGACGTATTAGGTATTTGCTTATCGAATAAATGGGCGAGCTTATATGCCCCTTTTTCGAGGACTTCTTTAATTCGGTATGGTCCTTCCCATGTGGTCTCTAACTTGCCGAGCTTTGCAGCTTTACTGACTTCGTTACTTCGAAGTACGAGGTCGCCTAGTTGGAATTATCGGGTTTGACACACGGTTATAATACCGAACTACTTGTTGCTCATACCGAGCTTCTCTCGTAGGCAAGGTCTCTTCTCGATTTACGGGATTATCGCCTCGGTTTCCTTGATCATCCTCTTTCTTCTTTCGTCGGAGGTTCCACCTTCTCGACTTCACGCTTTCTCCGTCCGCGCCTTGGCGAACCGATCTGCTATGTGCCACAGCTCCGACGCAGTGCGGGGCTCGTACTTGACGATCTTCTTGTATAGGGCCCCAGGTAAGATGCCGTTTTGAAAAACCGAGATAATGAGGAGGTCGTCTACATCCTCGACTTTTAGGCTCTCCTTATTGAACCTAGTCATGAAGTCGCTGATGGACTCACCTCGGCCTTGCCTCACAGTGAGGAGATGAGCCGATGTGGTCTTGGACTCGACCTTTTGGAAGAACCTTCGATGAAAGGCTTCCATTAGATCTCGGTAAGATCCAATACTACCGGGAGGTAAACTGTCGAACCACCGACGGGCGTTGTCGATTAGCAACTCCGGGAACAGCTTGCATGAAGGGAAAACTAGGTTTAGCCCTCTCCCGAGGATCTATCTTGGATGTTTAATTCACCATACATTGATTATATACCTAGCATGCACCTATATAATTAATTGCAACACGTAGGGGTTTTCTCGTGTTTACCTTTGAATCTGTCGAGGTGGATCGGGAAGAACGGATCGAGACTCGTGCTTTGATCTTCTGGACTGTTGTTGGATTTGTATACTGAAAGCAGTTTGGTTGCTTGTATACAATGTTTCCTGTTATCACTATTACAATCTCTATCCGAATTGAATACTTGATTGCATATATCGTGTCCCCTTATCTCATATATAAGTTAGATCATACGGTGTGTGAAGATCACGTAAGTCCGTATGATTGGTCAAGCTTAATGAGATATAAAAGTTTCACATTTGAGACAACTTAAGGACGAGTTGTCGGTTTAGTGCATATAGATAAGTGACTTGACTTAGTTGCTTGTCTATCTTTGATGCGTCTCGGCGTATTGAAGGATCACAGTGAGATGAGTTCTTCTTTCGACCGTCGTGAAGAACCAAGATCTCGGTGACTTACGATGATCTAAACCTCGATAAGGTATTAGGTGAGTATGAGTTGTTGTCCATCACTTTGACTTGTTATGGGTGAGGTTATATGTTCTAACCCAAGATTCTCCGCATCTTGGGTGGTGGCGATCTTGTATGTCACGCTAGTTATCATGTCAGTCACCGTATCCGTTTAGGATGATGACGTCCCTTAAAGAGCTCAAAAGGTTTATTGTACTAAACCCCGCAGTTGAGTTAGCTCAAGTACAATAATAAGGTTGAGTGGTACTACTTAAGGAAATGAAGTTATTAATCGTTTTAAGCGATCGATTGCTATAAATGATTAATGGACGTTCAATATCTTAAATACGGGATTCGAATGTCTAAGTGCAAGCCCGACTCAACTTCGGTAATAAAGGGTAAGTCAACATTTATTCTCTAGTGGCATGAATAAATGTTTATAAATTAATTTATGTTCAATTGAACATAAGATAATTAATTTATTTGAGGCCCATCTTTATTCCTTGCATTTGATCCTGGTGGCCCATCCAGCCCGTAGCATTGTGGAAATCGGCCCTATAGCTCTCAAAGGAAAGATTTTATTCTCTTTATCCTGCAAGGATATTATTATATTTATGGTATATGCATAGATCCTTTCCATATAAGATTATGGTAATAATCACGAGTATGGAAATAATCCTGAGAGTATGGAAATAATCCTGAGATTATGGTATTTTTCCATATAGGATTATGGTAATTTCCATATAGGATTATGGTAATTTCCATATGGGATTAAGGTAGTGCATTATAAATATAAGGTATGAGATAAAGTCTAGGTTAATGCTCACACAACTAACCTATAATTTTCGGCCATCATCCTTTTGATACTCTCGAAAATTGTGAGAGCTCGGGGGATTTTCCGGTGCATTCTCCATAGATCGTCCTCACTCGACGTTGGAGATTGGGCAACCGGGATACAGTCCAGAAGGTCAAAGCACGAGTCCGATCCGTTCGATCCATTCATCTCGTTCCATCGACCTCTTCAGATCCAAAGGTAAACACGAGAAAACCCCTACGTGTTGCGATTAATTATATAGACGCATGCTAGGTTTATAATCAATGTATGGTGAATTAAATATCCAAGATGGATCCTCGGGGCGAGGGTTAACATATTTTTTTTCCTACAATTGGTATCAGAGCCTGGGATCAGAATCTTGGCTCTGTTGGATTAATTCACGTTTGATTATTACGTGCGTTTTATTAATTGTGGATCTGTCGTTCATCGTGGCTCGTTTATTATTTTGTCGGATTTTGTTGTTTCACCACGAGAAAATCCGTGGTTAGATTAGATTTTATTCGTAAATCTTATCGTAAAGAAGAACGAAGACGAAAGAACGAAGAAGCAAACGACGGAAAAACAGGTCTCGGCGGTCCACGGGCGGTATCTCGCGGCGAGCCTCGCGGTCGCGAGGGCGATCGCGAGGGGCGCGGGCGACGGGGCGTGCGTTCGCGCACGAGATCCCTGGCGCCACGCGAGCGAGCGAGTGGTCGCGAGATACGGCCGCGAAGCAAAGCGAGCTAGCGGGCGACGGGCACGCGTTCGCGCACGAAACCCGGTGCCATGGCGCACTCGCGGTCGCGAGTTTCGGCCGTTGGCGATGACATCTCGGCGATGTTGGTGCTAGGGCGTGGCAGCGCGCGCGTGCTCGACGGGTCGCGGTCGCATTAGCGATCGAGGTAGCCCGCGAGGACACGCGGCGGCGGCGGCGATGGGCGGGCGGCGGTGGGCTTTGCCCAGCGCTGCCCGGCTGCATTGGGCCGACCGACCCGGACCCATTTTTCCAGCCCAACCCGAGTTTTCGGTCCGTGCCCGTGCACGCGAGGCCCATTTGTTGAATCCGGTCCGTGCCCGCACGCGAGGCCCGTCAAGTTTAATTGCACTTTGTAAATCTATGTAATAGATTAGATTTAAATGTGCGGGTTTCACGATTGGGCGCGATGAGCGTTTATTTTATTTTTATCGTTCATATGCATGTCGTGGATGTTTAAATTATGCAGTAGCATGCTATGTATGTTTATATTACATTGACAAACCTTTAAGTGTTTTACGTAATTGGATGCGCATAGTAAGCATGCTAGGTTTATCGCGTTTATCAAGCATATTTTAGAATTCTCGAGCATGTTTTACATGTTGAGTTCTATAGAAAAGCATGCTAGGATTACGTGATCTGCATGGACAAACCTTTGAATAAAATGACTAAGCAAGCAACCCGACATATTAATTTTTCAAATTAAAATGTCAAGACCTCACTTTTGATCTCTAAACAAAGTGAGACGATCGTGAGTAAACGCCCACCGCGTGGCTTGCTTGCCTTGCTTATCATAAGTTTGTTAGATGAGATTTCTAAATAAAACTTTTAAATCTATTGAGAAGTGGGAGTTTCATGTGTAACGCCCACACGCGCTGGCTTGCATGTGCGATTTTCATAAGTTCTCTAGAGATAGATATAAAAGAGATAACAAAAGAATTTGAATTGGAAGCGGTATGGTCCGAGTGAGTATGCCAATTCTAAGAATTCATTTTCTATTGTTAAAATTGTGGTCGTTGCTTAGACATCACCTCAGTACAACTTCATGCCAAGTCCCTTCTTGCGATAGTGATGTGGTCTAGTAAGGTCCAATCGTTAATTTCATTTGTCATAAGGATAAGTTGACATGGATTGAAATTAAACGACTAAAAGGTATATTTTAGTGCAGTCGGGGGTTCATGTGTAAACGCCCACACGCGTGGCTTGCATGTGGGATTCCTTGGGCGATTGGAGGTTTCAATTAATATTGTTTTATCAAAAGGTTACAATATTATTATTACGAATTATATGCGATCGTATGCTTATGTGTTTACATTATCGTTTGAGATATGTCTCTTACGCCGATTATCAATATGCTCGCACAAAATCCGTTATCGGTCCAAATTTTATCGAGTGGAAACGAAACATGGAATATGTTCTTATCATTTGAAGAACACATGTTTGTTCTCACTACTCCTAAACCCGATGCCCTATCGACGATCGACTAATGAGCAATGAGAGTCAAGCGGACTTTGGAATAAGTCAAACAATATGGCTAAATGCTATATGATGACTACTATGTCCAAAGGCTTGCAGAGCTGCACATCGATCGATGGTAGACGCGACGATATTTGGTCAAGTCTCGAGAGTAAGTTTGGGCGATCGGATCGACGATCGCTTCCACACAATGAGAGAAATCTTGGCGTGTAAGATGGAAGAAGGAAGTTCGGTCCATGAACATGTCTCCACACGACTCATCTCATGGATAGTCTTGATCGGTTGGGAGGAGGTATTGACGGCCAAGGTCGATATCATCCTTAATACACTGCCCAAGTCTTTTGAGAACTACAGAATGCGATCATGAGCAAGACCGAGTTTACACTTAGTCGGTTGCTTAATGATCTCGTGGCGCGGAAGGAGTTATGGGAAAAGGAGCACATGCTCTTGCTAGCACATCTAAGGGCCCAAAATTTTCATTGCAAAATGGAAATAGAAAAGGGTACCAAAGGTGGTAGAGGCTGAGAAATAGTGGGAGTAATGGGAACAAGAACATGGTTGCCACCGGAGGCTGAAGAAGCCAAGGAGAAGGGCAAGTGCTTCAAGTGCGGCAAGACCGGGCATTGGAAGGCCAGTGCCCTATGCTCGAGGCTCAGTGCGCTGTTTGCTTTAGTAACGAAACATGTTTAGCGACTTGTTCTACCCATTCTTGGGTAGTAGATACGGGCTAATCGATCATGTTTGTTACACCTGCAGGGTTCTTGCGACAAGGAGTCGTTTGATGGCGAGATAACGATCTCCATGGGCAACGGCGAAAGTCGAGGCCGTTGCGGTTGGAGATGTTACTTTATGTTTGAGAAAGCAGTTTAGTTTTAAAAGACGCGTTTTATATGTGCGGATTTAGTATGAACCTTGTTTCTGCTTTCAAATTATTTACTCATGGATATTCTGTTATTTTTGATAGTGGTGTTTCTATCATAAGAAATGACGGTTATACGTGTTGCACGTTATATAATTCGCTTTATACTATTTCGCCAAACATAATACCTATAACTATGTTGCATCTTCATCGGACCCTAAAAGAGAAAGTTTTCTTCAGAAGATGACTCTACTTTTCTCTGGCATCTTAGATTAGGTCACATCAATCTAAATAGGATCCAAAGGCGGCTAAGAATGGGCGTTGGGTAATCTCACGGTTACTCCGTTCGATCTGCGAATCTCGTATAGAAGGTAAGATGTCGACCGGACCTTCAAAGCGAAGGGTTATAGAGCCAAAGAAATGTTGGAGTTAGTCCATTCGACTGTGGACCGATGTCCACACAAGCTCGTGGAGGGTGCAGTATTTTGTCACTTTCATTGACGATTACTCAAGGTGCGGATACATATACCGCTTCACCGCAAGTCCGAATGCTTTGAGAAATTCAAAGAGTTTAAGGCGGAAGTGGAGACGAAGCTAGGTAAGAGTATCAAGTCAATGCGGTCCGATCGCGGTGGCGAATACCTCGAGAACGAGTTTATGGACTATCTAGTGAAGTGTGGGATTACATCCCAACAAGATTTCAAGGGCACACCACAAAGAAATGGTGTGTCGAGCGAAGAAATATGACTCTTTTGAAATGGTTAGATCTATGATGAGTTATGCTACATTGCCTATTTCGTTACGGGGTATGCCTTAGAGACGGCGGCATACTTGCTAAATCTAGTACCGTCCAAGTCGATCGAAAGACCCCTTCGAGTTGTGGTTTGGGCGCAGCTCAGTTTAAGCCACATAAGGATATGGGCGATCCAAAGACACGTCTTTGAACAAGAAGGCGACAAGTTGGAGGCTAGATCCGACGCAGCGTCGTTTATTGGCTATCCTAGAGGAACGAAGGTGGTTTATTCTATAGTCCTAAGGATCGGGAAGGTCATTATTAGACTAATGCTCGATTCTTAGAAGAGGACTACATGAAAAATCATAAATCCAAAGTTGAAATCATTCTTCAAGAATTAGAAGATGATCGTATTCCACCACCGAATAGGCCAAAGGTACGAGATGTCGAGTCTAGTGGGAGGGATCGACACCAGATACTTCAAGAAATTGAAGTGGGTCGAGTTCCACTGGAGATACCGACCGCATGTTGGTACCTACACGCAAGTTGTGCAAGTTAGAGAACCACAAGTATCTGCACCCACCGTTGCCATTGTGCTGTAGAACCTCGTCGTGAGTGGGAGGTTGTTCGTCAACCCGAGCGATTTATGTTCGTGGGTGAATCTTGATTTAGTCCAGATTTAACATGCAATAATCGACCCATGGACATACAAGGAGGCGATACAAGATATAGAAGCAAGATCGGCACACCGTATGGACTTAGAAATGGAGTCCATAACGGCTATGGATGTATATGAAAGACACCTCTACCGGATGGCAAGGAAGCCATAGGTAGTAAGTGGATATACAAGAGGAGAGAGATTCCGATGGAGAGGTTTCGCTTTCAAAGCCGTGCTCAGGCGAAAGGGTACACTCGCATTGAGGGCATCGATTTCGATGAGACCTTTCACCGTAGCAATGCTCAAGTCCATCGTAATTCTTACGCCATAGCAGCCCACTGAACCCAGAGGTTTGGCAATGGATGTTAAAACCGCTTTTCTAAACGGTTACCTTGAGGAAGGTAGAGACATCTATATGCAAAGAACGAAGGTTATGTGGTAAGGGTGAAGAGCATCTAGTATGGAAGCTTAAGAAGTCTATTTATGGACTTAAGCGAGCCTCCGATCATGGAACTTACGCTTTGACGAGGTAGTAAAGTCCTATGGATTTACCCAGGTTGCCTAGCGAGAGTTGTGTGTATCGTTAGATGTCAATTGTTATGTGGTTTTCTTGCACTTTATGTAGATGACATCCTTCTAGTTGGCAACAACGTGAAGTCATATCGACGTAAAGAGTTGGCTATCCGATCGTTTCAAATGAAAGACTTAGGAGATGCAGCGTATATTCTTGGGATCAAGGTTTACCGAGATCGCAAGAAGAAAATGTTGAGCTTATCTCAGCGCCTTACATTGATACCGTGATTACTCATTTTAGTACGCACCGCCAAGAAAGGATTGCTATCTTTCGGACATGGCGTTCCTTTATCTAAGATCGATCACCTATGACCGCAAAGGAGATAGAGGAATGAGACAAGTTCCTCACGCCCGTAGGAAGTCTCATGTACGCAATGCTATGCACGAGGTTCGATATCGCTATGCGGTAGCATAGTAGCTAGATATCGCCTAACCTCGACAAGCTCATTGACCGCAGTAAAGCATATACTCAAGCACCGAAAGGACTCGAGATTATAGGCTAGTTTACCATGCGAGATAGTCTAATGCCTTTGGGTTATCTGCACTGGATTTTCAAGCCGACCGTGATAAGAAAAGTCAACCCTGCCATGTGTTTACCTTGGGAGGTGGAGCCGTATCTCATGGAGTGCAAAGCAAATGATGCATTGCGGACTCTAACATGGAAGTCAATATGTAGCCGCCGGAGGCTTCTAAGGAGGTCAGATGGTTCAAGAACTACCTCATGGATCTAGATGTTGTTGGATTTGTATATCGAAAGCGTTTGGTTGAGCTTGTATACAATGTTCTCGTTACCACTATTACAATCTCCTATCCGATTTGAATACTTGATTGCATATATCGTGTCCCCTTATCTCATATATAAGTTAGATCATACAAAGTTGTGTAGAAGATCACGTAAGTCCGTATGATTGGTCAAGCTTAATGAGATATAAAAGTTTCACATTTGAGACGACTTAAGGACGAGTTGTCGGTTTAGCCGCAGATAGATAAGAAGTGACTTGACTTAGTTGCTTGTCTATGCCGGGTACGTCTCGACGTATGAAGGATCACAGTGAGATGTGTTCTTCTTTCGACCGCCGTGAAGAACCAAGATCTCGTGACTTACGATGATCTAAACCTCGATAAGGTATTAGGTGAGTATGAGTTGTCGACCATCACTTTGACTTGTTATGAGTGAGGGTTATATGTTCTAACCCAAGATTCTCCGCATCTTGGGTGGTGCGTCTTGTATGTCAAGCTAGTTATCAGACGAGTCACCGTATCCGTTAAGGATGATGACGTCCCTTAAGGAGCTCAAAGGTTTATTGTACTAAACCCCGCAGTTGAGTTAGCTCAAGTACAATAATAAGGTCGAGTGGTACTACTTAATGAAATGAAGTTATTAATCGCTTTAAGCAATGATTGCTATAAATGATTAATGGACGCTCGATATCTTAAATACGGGATTCAGAATGTCTAAGTGCAAGCCCCGACTCAACTTCGATAATAAAGGGTAAGTCAAGATTCTTTCTCTAGTGGCATGATCGAATGTTTATAAATTAATTTATGTTCTGGTCGAACATAAGATAATTAATTTATTTGAAGCTCATCTTTATTCCTTGATTTGATCCTGGGTGGCCCATCCAGTCCGTAGCTACAAGAAAATCGCGCCCTATGTACTCTCAAAGGAAAGATTTTATTCTCTTTATCCCACAAGGATATAATTATATTTATGGTATATGCATAGATCCTTTCCATATAAGATTATGGAAATAATCCTGAGAGTATGGAAATAATCCTAAGATTATGGTAATATTCCATATAGGATTATGGTAATTTCCATATAGGATTATGGTAATTTCCATATGGGATTAAGGTAGTGCATTATAAATATAAGGTATGAGATAAAGTCTAGGTTAATGATCATTAATCAGGACACCATTATTTTCGAGAATTCCATAAGCTCTTGGAGAGATTTTCAAAATTGTGTAGAGAAAAGAGGGTGATTTTACGTAGCATTCTCCATAGATCGTCCTCACTCGACGCTGGAGATTGGGCATCCGGATACAGTCCGTAAGGTCAAAGCACGAGTCTCGACCGCTCGATCCGCTCATCTCGCTCGATCCACCTCGACGGATCCAAAGGTAAACACGAAAACCCCTACGTGTTGCAATTAATTATATAGACGCATGCTAGGTTTATAATCAATGTATGGTGAATTAAACACCCAAGACGGATCCTCGGGCGAGGGTTAACATACGTTTTCCCTACGGATGTGGTACCGGTTTGCCCAAGAGTATCATAGTTTATCGTGATAACTCGTGTGCGGCAAACTCGAAGGAACCACGGACCCACAAGGCGACCAAACACATAGAGAAAGTACCATGTCATACGAGAAATCGTTAGACGGTGACGTCTTGATTGAAAAGATTGATACGACGAAAAATCTAGCGGATCCATTCACGAAGAGTCGCGCAAAAAGTCTACGATGGACACGTTAGAGGACTCGATTGCGCTTGATGGCACCCACTTAGAAATGAAACTTTGTATAAGTGGGAGAAGCAAAGTGATGGTTGTTTGTAATAGCTAGTAGAGACACATTGATACTAAAAGTTTGCTTTAGTATAAGTGGGAGATTGTTGATTTGTATCTTGAAAAAGTTTGGTTGAGCTTGTATACAATATTTCCGTTACCACTATTACAATCTCCTATCCGAATCAATACTTGATTGCATATATCGTGTCACCTTATCTCATATATAAGTTAGATCATACGGTGTGTAGAAGATCACGAGTCCGTATGATTGGTCGCTTAATGAGATATAAAAGTTTCATGGTGAGACAACTTAAGGACGAGTTGTCGGTTTAGCTCGCAGATAGATAAGAAGTGACTTGACTTAGTTGCTTGTCATGTTGATGCGTCTCGACGTATGAAGGATCACGGTGAGATGAGTTCTTCTTTCGACCGTCGTGAAGAACCAAGATCTCGGTGACTTACGATGATCTAAACCTCGATAAGGTATTAGGTGAGTATGAGTTGTTTGTCCATCACTTTGACTTGTTATGGGTGAGGTTATATGTTCTAACCCAAGATTCTCCGCATCTTGGGTGGTGGCAAGTCTTGTATGTCACGCTAGTTATCTCAGATCGAGTCACCGTATCCGTTTAGGATGATGACGTCCCTAAGGAGCTCAAAAGGTTTATCAGATTAAACCCCGCAGGTTGAGTTAGCTCAAGTACAATAATAAGGTCGAGTGGTACTACTTAAGGAAATGAAGTTATTAATCGCTTTAAGCAATGATTGCTATAAATGATTAATGGACGCTCGATATCTTAAATACGGGATTCGAATGTCTAAGTGCAAGCCCGACTCAACTTCGGTAATAAAGGGTAAGTCAAGATTTATTCTCTAGTGGCATGAATAAATGTTTATAAATTAATTTATGTTCGGTGAACATAAGATAATTAATTTATTTGAGGCCCATCTTTATTCCTTGATTTGATCCTGGTCGGCCCATCCAGTGCCCGTAGCACCGTGGAAATCGCGCCCTATAGCTCTCAAAGGAAAGATTTTATTCTCTTTATCCCGCAAGGATATTATTATATTTATGGTATATGCATAGATCCTTTCCATATAAGATTATGGTAATAATCCCGAGAGTATGGAAATAATCCCGAGAGTATGGAAATAATCACGAGATTATGGTATTTTTCCATATAGATTATGGTAATTTCCATATAGGATTATGGTAATTTCCATATGGGATTAAGGTAGTGCATTATAAATATAAGGTATGAGATAAAGTCTAGGTTAATGCTCACACAACTAACCTATAATTTTCGCCATCATCCTTTCGATACTCTCGAAAATTGTGAGAGTCGGGGATTTTCCGTGCATTCTCCATAGATCGTCCTCACCGACGCTGGAGATCGGGCAACCGGATACAGTCCCGTAAGGTCAAAGCACGAGTCCGATCCGCTCGATCCATTCATCTCGCTCCATCGACCTCTTCGGATCCAAAGGTAAACACGAAAACCCTACGTGTTGCGATTAATTATATAGACGCATGCTAGGTTTATAATCAATGTATGGTGAATTAAATATCCAAGATGGATCCTCGAGGCGAGGTTAACATATTTTTCCTACAATCGTATCCGGTTGCCCAATCTCCAACGCCGAGTGAGGACGATCTATGGAGAATGCTTCAAAAATCACCCAACGCATTTATGGAACAATTTTCGAGAACCTCACAACACTAGAGGTGGACTAAAATTGATGTTCAATAATAAGGATTAACTTTGATTCTATCTCTTACCTCATATTTATAATGCATTACCATAATCCTATATGGAAATTACCATAATCCCATATGGAAATTACCATAATCCTTTATGGAAAGGATTATTACCATAATCCTATATGGAAAGGATCTATGCATATCTCATAAATATAATAATATCCTTATAGGATAAAGAGAATCAAATCCTTGCCTTGTAGAGCATAGGGGCGCCGATTTTGCCTAGCTTACGAGCCTGGATGGGCCAGCCCAGGGATCAAATGTAAGGAATAAAGATGGGCCTCAAATAAATTAATTATCTTATGTTCAAATTTGTAACATAAATTAATTTATAAACATTTATTCATGCCACTAGAGAATAAATGCCGACTTACCCTTTATTACCAAGTTGAGTCGGGCTTGCACTTAGACATTACGAATTCCGTATTTAAGATATCGAACGTCCATTAATTATTTATAGTATTTCATTCGCTTAAAATAATTAATATCTTTAATTCCTTAAGTAGTACCACTCAACCTTATTATTGTACTTGAGCTAACTCAACCGCAGGGTTTAGTACAATAAACCTTTGAGCTCCTTTGGGACGCCATCATCCTAAACGGATACGTGACTCGATATGATAACTAGCATAACATACAAGCACCGCCACCACCCAAGATGCGGAGAATATCAAGTTAGAACATATAACCTCACCCATAACAAGTCAAATGATGGTCAAGAACTCATACTCATCTAATACCTTATCGAGGTTTAGATCATCGTAAGTCACCGAGATCTTGGTTTTCACGACGGTCGATAGAAGAACTCATCTCATCGTGATCCTTCAATACGCCGTAGACGCATCAAAGATAGACAAGCAATCAAGTCAAGTCACTTATCTATACCGCACTTATACCGACAACTCGCCCTCAAGTTGTCTCACCGTGAAACTTTTATATCTCATTAGCTTCGACCAATCATACGTACTTCGTGATCTTCTACACATCGTATGATCTAACTTATATATGAGATAAGGGACACGATATATGCAATCAAGTATTCATTTCAGATAGGAGATTGTAATAGTGGTAACAGAAAACATCAGATACAAGCTCAACCAAAACCGCCAAGATACAAATCCAACAATCTCCCACTTATACTAAAGCAAACTTTTAGTATACAATGTGTCTCTACTAGCTATTACAAACAAAACCATCACTTTGCTTCTCCCACTTATACAAAAGTTTCTTTCTAAGTGGGTGCCATCTAGCGCAATTCAAGTCCTCTAACGCCCCGACGTAGACTTATTGCGCAGCTTTAGCGGTGCCATCTAGCGCAATTCAAGTCCTCTAACGTGCTCGACGAGATTTATTGTGGCGAGGCTTTAGCGGGTGCCATCTAGCGCAATTCAAGTCCTCTAACGTGCCCAACGTAGACTTATTGCGGCGGGGCTTTCGTGAATGGATCCGCTAGGTTATCCGTCAGATCAATCTTTGCAATCAAGACGCCCCTCGCCTAACGATTTCTCGTATGACATGGTACTTTCTCTATGTGTTTTGCTTGCCTTGTGGATCCGTGGTTCCTTCGAGTTTACCTTGCACCGAGTTATCACAAGAAACCATGATACTCATGGGCAAACAAGGTACCACATCTAGATCCATGAGGTATTTCTTGAACCATACACCTCCTTAGCACCTCGAAAGTGGCTACATATTCGGCTTCCATGGTAGAGTCCGCAATGCATCGTTGCTTTGCACTCCGCCAGATACGGTTGCCCACCTCCCAAGGTAAACACATACCGAGGTAGACTTTTCTCATCACGGCCGATTAGAAACCGAGTCCGAATAACCCAAAGACATTAGACTATCTGCACGGTAAGCCACCTATAATCTCGAGTCCTTTTCGTGTACTTGAATATATGCTTTACCGCAATCCAATGAGCTTGTCGAGGTTAGATCGATATTCAGCCACTATGCCCACCGCATAGCGATATCGGGCCTCGTGCATAGATTGCATGCATGAGACTTCCTACATGGAAACGAGGAAACTTGTCTCATTCCTCTATCTTCTTTGCGGTCATAGTGACGCCTTTAGATAAAGGAACGCCATGTCGAAAGGTAGCAATCCTTTCGACGGCCCGCATACTAAAACGAGTAATCACAAGATCAATGTAAGACGCCCGAGATAAGCTCAACATTTTCCTCTTGCGATCTCGGTGAAACCTTGATCCCAAGAATGTACGCTGCATCTCCTAAGTCTTTCATTTAAAACCGATCGGATAACCAACTCTTTACGCCCCGATAACAACTTCACATTGTTGCCAATAGAAGAATGTCATCTACGTAAAGTGCAAGAAATACCACATTACCGCTGACATCTAAACGATACACACAACTCTCGCTAGGCAACGGGTAAATCCATAGGACTTTACCACCTCGCCCAAACGTAAGTTCCATGATCTTGCATCATTGTCTCAGACGTCATTGACGTCCATGGGTCGATTATTGCTGCTCGCTTTCCTCGACTAAACCAAGATTCACCCACGAACATACATCGCCGGGTCGACGAACAACCCTCCCACTATGACGAGGCACTACAGCACAATGGCAACGGGTGCAAGAATCTTGTGGTTCTCATCTCGCACAACTAGCTTGGTAGGTACCACTTCAGACGGTCGGTATCTCCGGTGGAACTCGACCCACTTCAATTTCTTGAAGTATCCGTGTCGATCCTCCCACTAGACTCGACATCTCGCACCTTTGGTCTAATCGGTGGTGGAATACGATCATCTTCTAATTCTTGAAGAATGATTTCAACTTTGGATTTATGATTTTCATGTAGTCCTCTTCTAAGAATCGGCATTAGTGCTAATAATGACCTTCCGATCCTTAGACTATAGAATAAACCACCTTCGTTCCTCTAGGATAGCCAATAAATGACCTTGCGTCGATCTAGCCTCCAACTTGTCGCCCTTCTTGTTCGGCACACGTGGTGGACTGCCTCATATCCTTATGTGACTTAAACTCGGCTTGCGCCCAAACCACAACTCGAAAGGGTCTCTTCGACCGACTTGATGGTACTAGGTTTAGCAAGTATGCCGTCGCTTCTAAGGCATACCCCGTAATGAAATAGCAAAGTTGCATAACTCATCATTGATCTAACCATTTCCAAAAGAGTCATATTTCTTCGCCCGACACACCATTTTGTCAGTGGTGTGCCCGGTGAAGTGCGCTGGGAGGTAATCCCACACTTCACTAGATAGTCCATGATCTCGTTGTTGAGGTATTCGCCACCGTGATCGTAACGCAGCGATGACTTGACACTCTTACCTAGCTTCGCCTCCACTTCCGCCTAAAATTCTTTGAATTTCTCAAAGCATTCGACTTGCGGTGAAGCGGTATACGATCCGCACTCGAGTAATCGTCAATGAAAGTGACAAAATACTGCACCTCCACGAGCTTGTGTGGACATCGGTCCACACAGTCGAATGGACTAGCTCTAACATTTCTTTGGCTCTACGACCCTTCGCTTTGAAGGTCCGGTTAACATCTTACCTTCTATACAGATTCGCAGATCGGGAACCGAGTAGCGTGAGATTACCCAACGCCCATTCTTAGCCGCCTTGGATCCTATTTAGATTGATGTGACCTAATCTAAGATGCCAGAGAAAAGAGGTGTCGCCTTGCAAGAAAACTTTCTTTTAAGGTTTGATGTAGACGCAACATAGTTATAGGTATTATGTATTGCGTAAATAGTATAAAGCTTAATTATATAATGTGCCTACACATATAACTTCGTCATTTCTTATGATAGAAACACCACTATAAAAACAACCGAATATCCATGAATAAACAATTTCAAATGAACAAGGTTTCACGAAAATCCGCACATATAAAACGCCTTTAAAACTAAAACTGTTTTCTCAAACATAAAGTAACATCTCCGACCGAACGGCCTCGACTTTCGCGCGTTGCCCATGGAGATCGTTATCTCGCCATCATTCAGACTCCTTGTCCGCAGAACCCCGCAGGTGTAACAAACATGATCATCGCACTCGTGTCTACTACCCAAGAATGGGTAGAACAAGTCGCTAAACATGTTTCACATTAAAGCAAATGGCGTACCTAGAGCCTTGAGCTTGGGGCACTTAGCCTTCCAATGCCCGCCTCACCGCACTTCAAGCATTTGCCTTCTCCTTCGCTTTTTCAAACATTGGTAGAGCCCTTTCAGACACTCCCACTCTTTTCTTTAGCCTTAGCATCTCTTGAATTCCACTTTTCCTTTTCATCTTTCGATAAAGCGTTGGTTTACTTTGAGGCGCAGATTAAAGATCAGGCACCTTTGCCCATTTTATGCTCTTCCGTTACTAGATCCTCTTACAATGAATCTAGAGTATAACTCTTATCATAAAGGACCGCTTTATAACTAAGTCATCAAAAGACTTGGGCAAAATGTTGAGGATCATATCGATTTCGACTACGCCATCAATATATCCTCCAACCAATTCGAGCTCTCCAAGAGATTAATCATTTGCTCTACATGGTTATGCACCGAATCGCTTCCTTCATTGAACTTGACATTATTGATTTTGTCAAATTATGACAAGCGATTCTCGTCCGACTCCCCATACAATTTCATAAGACTTAGCCATATCGTGGTCGCATCTTCCATCTCTTGATGCCGGAGTTGGGGACTCGCACATGGTGACCAAAAGAAGGCACTTGGCCATTCTATTTGATTTGTCCCATTTTCGTGCTCCTTGCGGCTCCTCATCAATAGATGAATTGTCTAGAGGCTTGGGACGGGGTGTAGTGAGTACAAATAGATTTTCTTCCGCAAGAAGAACATTCTCAATGTTTCATTTCCACTCGATAAAATTTGGACCGATAAGGGATTTTGTGCGAGCATGTTGATAATCGGATGTAAGAGACATATCCGAAACGATAATGTAAACACATAAGCATACGATCGCACATAATTCGTGAATAATAATATTGTAACCATTTGATAAAACAATATTAATTGAAACCTCCAATCGCCCAAGGAATCCCACATGCAAGCCACGCGCGTGTGGGCGTACACATGAACCCCTCGACTGCACTAAAATATACCTTTAGTCGCTTAATTTCAATCCATGTCAACTTATCCTTATGACAAATGAAATTAACGATTGACCTTTCTGACCACATCACTATCGCAAGAAGGACTTCATGGAAGTTGTACTGAGGTGATGTCTAGCAATGACCACAATTTTAACAATAGAAAATGAATTCTTAGAATTGGCATACTCACTCTGACCATACCGCTCCAATTCAAATTTTTGTTATCTCATTTTATATCTATCTCTAGAGAACTTATGAAAATCGCACATGCAAGCCCACGCGTGTGGGCGTTTACACATGAAACTCCCACTTCTCAATAGATTTAAAATGTTTTATTTAGAAATCTCATCTAACAAACTTATGATAAACAAAGGCAAGCAAGCCAATGCGTGTGGGCGTTTACTCACGGTCGCCTCACTTTGTTTAGAGATCAAAAGTGGAGGTCTTGACATTTTAATTTTAAAAATTAATTTGTCGGGTTGTTTGCTTAGTCTTTTTGTTCAAAAGGTTTGTCCATGCGGATCACGTAATCCTAGAATGCTTGTCTATAGAACTCAACATGTAAAACATGCTCAGTAATTCTAAAATATGCTTGAAAACGCGATAAACCTAGCATGCTTACTATGTGCATCCAATTACGAAAACACGAAGGTTTGTCAACGTAATTTAAACATACATAGCATGCTACTACATTATTTAAACATCCACGACATGCAATGAACGATAAAAGTAAAATAAAACGCTCATCGTGGCCCACTGTGGAATCTCGCACTTTCCCGCCTAATCTATTACATAGAATTGCAAAGCAGATCTTTATAATCTTCGAAAACAGGCCTCGCGTGCATGGGCACGGACCGGATTCAAAACGGGCCTCGCGCACGGGCACGGACCGGACTCGCCAAAACAGATTCGGCGGAAAATCGGATCCGACACGGCCCGCCGAGCGCCGTGCACGCCTTGCGTTGCCGCCCGCACGCCGCGCGACCCGCTTTTTCCCGCCGCCTCGATCTGGCCGCCGCGTCTTCGCTTTACTTTTATAGATAAGATTTACGTAAAAATAAATCTATTCTAACCACGGATTTTCTCGTGGTGAAAAAAAAAATCCGACAAAACAAAAACGAGCCACGATGAACGACATATTCAACAATTAATATATAGCGCACGTAATAATCAAACGTGAATTAATCCACACACCCAAGATATCGAACTCGCTCGATACCAATTGTAGGAAAACCGGGTTTAGCCTCTCCCGAGGATCTATCTTCGATGTTTAATTCACCATACATTGATTATATACCTAGCATGCACCGATATAATTAATTGCAACACGTAGGGTTTTCTCGTGTTTACATTTCAATCTGTCGAGGTGGATCGGGAAGAACGGATCGAGACTCGTGCTTTGATCTTACGGATCGTATCCGGTTGCCCAATCTCCAACGCCGAGTGAGGACGATCTATGGAGAATGCTTCGAAAAATCACCCAATGCACTTATGGAACAATTTTCGAGAACCTCACAACACTAGAGGGTGGATGAAAATTTGATGTTCAATAATAAGGATTAACTTTGATTCTATCTCTTACCTCATATTTATAATGCATTATCATAATCCTATATGGAAATTACCATAATCCCATATGGAAATTACCATAATCCTATATGGAAATTACCATAATCCCATATGGAAATTACCATAATCCTTTATGGAAATGATTATTACCATAATCCTATATGGAAAGGATCTATGCATATCCCATAAATATAATAATATCCTTATAGGATAAAGAGAATCAAATCCTTGCCTTCAGAGCATAGGGCTCCGATTTTGCCTAGCTTACGGGCCCGGATGGGCCAGCCTGTGGATCAAATGCAAGGAATAAAGATGGGCCTCAAATAAATTAATTATCTTATGTTCAAATTTTAACATAAATTAATTTATAAATATTTATTCATGCCACTAGAGAATAAATCTTGACTTACCCTTTATTACCGAAGTTGAGTCGGGCTTGCACTTAGACATTACGAATCCCGTATTTAAGATATCGAACGTCCATTAATTATTTATAGCATTCGATCGCTTAAAATAATTAATATTTTTAATTCTTTAAGTAGTACCACTCAACCTTATTATTGTACTTGAGCTAACTCAACTCGCAGGTTTAGTACAATAAACCTTTGAGCTCCTTAAGGGACGCCATCATCCTAAACGGATACGGTGACTGATACGATAACTAGCATGACATACAAGCACCGCCACCACCCAAGATGTGGAGAATATTGGGTTAGAACATATAATCCTCACCCATAACAAGTCAAATGATGGTCAAGAACTCATACTCATCTAATACCTTATCGAGGTTTAGATCATCGTAAGTCACCGAGATCTTGGTTCTTCACGACGGCCGATAGAAGAACTCATCTCACCGTGATCCTTCAATACGCCGAGACGCACTAAAGATAGACAAGCATCCAAGTCAAGTCACTTATCTATACCGCAGCCTATACCGACAACTCGTCCTCAAGTTGTCTCGGTGTGAAACTTTTATATCTCATTGCTTGCCCAATCATACGAGACTCGTGATCTTCTACACATCGTATGATCTAACTTATATATGAGATAAGGGACACGATATATGCAATCAAGTATTCATTTCGGATATGAGATTGTAATAGTGGTAACAGAAACATTGTATACAAGCTCAACCAAAACTGCTTTCAGTATACAAATCCAACATTGCACATGTGGATGGTGTTGAGATGCTGATTGATCATGTTGTATTGGAATTGAGAAATGAAGTTTTGTGGATCCCGCAGTCCGTCATAGGGGGTGATACTTGGCACCCTGTACTTGTTCGGGAGAGGAGTATCGAGTATCTCATTGGAGAAAGGGGTAATAATCATCCCGTATCCATCGAACCCATCTCTCGGAGAGCGATGTTGAGGTCGTCGACGATGACCTATCCCACGTTGCACATCCCTTGCACAATCGGTTTGGATACCGACTCGTGTAGAGGTATTATTCGCAGCACGAGTGCCTAACATCTGAAGGCTGGGGGATCCACTTCGCCGTGCTGCCTCGAGTTTAGATGAGACTTCAGCATCCTTTTCATCATGCCGAAACCGACCTTGTTCTCGGCTGAGGTACTGGAGGAAGATCTCCTTATTTTCTTCGAGGAACCCTTTAACCGCCTCGTCGAGATTCAACTGCGGTGCTTGGGGTTCCCCTCTGTTGCTGTTGCGACCTCCTTCGCTGCGGTGGTCCTCTTCTTCATGTAGGATAGGGTTGCCTCGCTCATCCAGACTTTGAACGTGTCATTCGGGGGTCATATCTCTTATCGGGCTTTTTTCGGGCCGCATTTGATGCGTTTTTTTTCGCCGTTATTGTTGCCGGTAACAGCCCTAGATGTAGCGCTTCTTGTGTTCCTCATTGTTCTGATTGTTACCTGAGAAAAAGTTGATCGAAAACACAGAATTTCGGTTCCCACAGACGGCGCCAGTGATCGATCTTAATTTCGTAAGGTAATAAATGCGCAATGAACACGAGGAATTAACGTGGTTCGATCTGTTGAAATAGATCTACGTCCACGGAGCAAGAGAGTATATGTGTATTGAGTGCGTAAGAAGCGATTACAAAGAGTGTAGATGATCTCTTCCCTTTAATCTAGCCTCTATTTATATACCATCATATTGAGTTTGACTCTAATTCAAATTGAGTTTGACTCTAATACAAATTGAGTTTGACTCTAATAAAAAGTCTTCTCTCATAAGGATTCTTTTAGATATGCATCCGAATCTTCTACGTCTCCAATTGCGATTTGAGTTGTAGTTGGTTGAGGAGTCTTCTTGGGCCGAACTCACATAGGCCGAGCTTAATGTCGGGGCTCACTTATATTGGGCCTGATGCTTGGGCCTAGTAATTGGGCCGTATCCTATCAAGGACCAACTCCAGTGACCACACACTTGAATACAAATACAGTAATACTGAGATATACATTTGTAGGTCTGCAATTACTATTACTATTATTATTAAATATTATTATTATTTTATTATTATTAGGAACTCGTGTTCAATACCAAGTGGCGGATACTCACATACACAATGGGGAGCACATATACACAATGGGAAGTCTCCTCCCTCCCCAATAAATAAATAAATGAATATATATATATATATATATATATAGGGGTTGGTTATGGTGAGAAAGCTCTTAGTGTAGAAAATAAGAATAGTTGCACATCTTTCATATTTGTGTAGCACAATCAGAATTAATACGTTGCATATGTTATTTTAGCACATATTTCATCCCTTCGTAGCACATATGTTAAATATATTAGTATAGCACATCTTTCATTACAGCGTAGCACAAGAATGATTCTAGTGCTGCACAGTAATTCACGTAGCACACAAAACACAAAACCGTAGTACACCCGAAATTAAATCTCAACCATTGATCCAACAAATCAAAGGCCCAGATTCATTCTCATTTCCTACCAAATTATCATTTCCTACATGAACCATATCTTATATATATATTGTCACAGCCCAACTACTTAATCAGATAATTAGGCCGTGACTAAGGGTTAAGAAGAAAATTCTAATAATTAATAACGTCAACAATAATAAAAATATCTTAAGAGACAGATAGGGTAGCAACTTTTATCAAGAAGGATCCAAATGTTTATGGACTAAAGAGGTAAAATGGAATTTAAAAAAAGATGATTTTATGTCCTCAAACCACAATGAAGAATCGAACGAGAAGGATAACGCCTGAGGATAAATAATCACAATGGAATAACCAGTATCAAGAATGTACATTTCAAGCATGTTTCAATCACCATAAGAATCCTTCAAAGGTTCAAAGCATGGTTTGACGATGAGTTCAAGATATAATATTGAATACAACGGAAACTTAATTCTGAGCATTCGAGAAATCCTTGTTCACAGAGCATTGAACATGATCACTTTACCATAGTAGAACACATATAACACGTAAAGGCCAAAGTTCGGCAACGAAAAAACGTGGCTGAGAATTATGTGTGAAGACATAACTCTCTGGGCAACAAAACATGACAACTTTCAACGAATAATATTAACAAATAAACATTTTCAATATGAGTCGAACATTTAGAGAAGCTTCTTTGCACAGCATTCGATTCCAGCATCCTCTCGAACTCAACCTGCATATTTAGAAACATATGCAGACGTGAGTACAAAAATTGCACTCAGTCGGTATACGCCAAAAACATAAAACATTGCCCCTAGGGCTATAAACTTGACTTGCCATAAAATTTTAACTTATGCAGGGTTTTATTGAAATTACCTGCATAAGACATTTCGAACTTGCTCATATATGCTCATATCATCATATCATATGCATATGCATGTTTCATGTTTGCATGCAACTTTCTTCCTTCCCATATCCATGAATTCTTTCTGCGTGTCGAGAAGTAGGCCTCCTTCTCAAACACTTTAACATCACATACCCGAGTTGGTCCCGAAGGTTACCAACTACGGTCATACCCGACGAGGTCATTTCTTTCTTTCTTTCTCGTGGATAGGTAGTGCATCATGCTTATGCTCATGCTCAAAACTTTGCAAGTTAGTTAACTTTTCAAAGAAATGCATATCATATAATCTCATATCATTTTCTATGCAAAAGCATATCATATCATTCGAAAACATTTAAAAGCATAAGCATATCATTAAAGAAAATATGTTTACCCATTCGGCTACAGCCACGGGACTGCACCTTTCGTCTTTCACTTCGTTCTTCTTCCCACTTGGGTCATCATTCAGCATAAAACGACATAAGAGCCTATCAAGAACCAATCAAGAACATAACTTTTCTTAGTCGTCGACACGACTATATCTTCTTGATATCAAGACGCATGATCTATCAACACTTGGGTCATTGCATCCTCTAATATCTTTTTAACAAACAAATTCTACCGAAATTTCGGCAGAGTAACATTTATAAAACGCATCACCATTTCAATACCAAATCCACCAAAATTATCCCAAACTCCACCAAATCATCACCATATGTCTAAATGGGCATAGAAAACTCAATAACAAGCTTCAACTATCCAATCTTAGTCAAAAACTTAACGGCCCCTTAAGACATAGCTTATGTCCAACGTCGAACGTCACATGAGACGTCATCCAACACCAACAAAACTCTATACATGCTAAATTATCACCAAAGATCATCAATTAATCAACACAATACAAAGATCAAAGCTTTAGCATTGAAAACCCATTTTCACCGACAAACTAAAATTTTGTAACTTTTGAATACGTCGGCCGAAAAATCCGAATAAATCATTTAAAGCATTATTCATATCATAGAATCCAAATATGAAGTCAAAATGATCAAATAAAATCAAAATCCAACAATATATGGACTTAGGGTTTTCGGCCATAATAAGCCTTTTAATATAGTTTCGATTTCAAACGTTTTTCTTGCTCCAAACATGTTTATATCTATCCAATAACACATATATGAAAGCAATTCAACCATATCAACATCATATATTCAAGATCAAGGAACCCCCTTTTTTTGAAAATATCATGAAATTCTCAAACAATAATATATGCTTAATAAATTCAACGTTAAACAATACGTAGACGTCAAATCTATCATAATATTAACAAATAATCAACAAAACATAATTCTTCATAATTTCTTCCAAATGACTGAAAATGTGATATACACATATGCTCAGCACCGTTCCTCACATATAATAGGCCCTAGGCAAAATAAGGAATATAGGTCCCCATTTTTTAAAATTCATATAACAACCATCAGTCATTATCTTTTATGCATATTATGTAAAACTTATGTTTCTTTACAATAGCTTGCAAAAGATACATGACGACTAAACCACACTTGAAAAATCGAATGTGACTGCCTTGAACCTATAAAGACGATAATGAGGTTTGAACTCGTGACCTTTGGCCACATGAACTCACTTAACCATTAGACCGTCCAAAAAGGTCCTTTATATTATACTTATAAAATAAATCAAATTTGTAAATTTACGTAAAATTCAAGTGATCTACAAATAAAATAGATAATAAAAAATTATCAAAAACATATACAACTTACTTGTCATCCTTATATTTCTATATCTCAAATCTTATCTACGATATGATATCATAAAAATAATTTATTCGAGTATTTCTGTATCAAAGACCATTAATAATCACATCAACAATAATATTTTCTAATATATTTTGGAACCAAATGAAAACATATATCTATAAGTAAAATATATACAAATTTAATATTTAGACTTTAAAATAAAATAAAATATTTAAATGATATAATATTTTGGATCCAAATAAATTTATATATCTATAAGTAAAATTAATTTTTGAAATAATTTGGGCCCCGAGATGGTGGGCCCAGGCGATCGCCTGGGGTGGGCGACATCGTCGTTTAGCGCTCAAAATAAATTTATAACCTATTGCCCATCACAGCGTAGCCAATGATAAGTATAGGTCGATCCCACGAGGAGTTGGTGTAGCAATCTCGATGTCACGATGTCACTTAAAAAGGACGAGAGTGGTGTAATTATCTTGATCACTATAGGTATGGCTAAAGTAACTCAAACAAACTCAAAGGAATATCAAATATTAAGGCGAGTCCGGCTTGGGCAACAACTTCGTGAAGACGATTAACACTCGGTCCTAGTGCAAAGGTTTTCACTACATGACATGCATCAACCGGTTATAAGAGACATACGTCGTGACCTCGTTGTCACGCGTCACGCCCACGACGCACCCCTCCAAGTCTATCCTTTCGTAAAAAAGGCAAGGACACCCTATGCAAACTATCTAACCCGTAATGCCCACGCACGAGGACACCTCAAGACATGCGGACTACAGCAGCGTTATGATCTAGATAGACCCGGTATTGGCAAAGGCAAATGCTAGGACTACTCCAACTCGCCCACACCGGTCGTACTATTTGGGGTGCGGGACACCCACACCTTAATCCAATTATTACTTGCAACCTCCCTTACCCACTATGTTATTTACAACTAACACACCGAGCTAGGTTAAGTTATATATTGCCCAGGACCTAGTGCTTCGGGAACACACGCATGCAGATCGTAATGCCCTACTTAGACATCTCGAGTTATTTTAATCATGCTTCACTTTGTTATGCCCAAACCAGAATAAAGACTTAGCTAGACATAAAATAAATAAACATGCAACAGTTAATTGAAACCATAATTAAACGGAACCAACTTACTATTAATTGAACGAAATAGAAACGGCGAGCCCAAAGTACCGCCGGCAAAACATACGAATAGCAAATAAAAGCGTTTGCCCCGAAGGGACTTAATGTACGTGGTGGTGGGGTGTGATTATAATTCTGATGCTAAGAAAACAGGAACAAGAGTGTGGAAGAGCGGAAGAGACGCACAAGTCGCGCCTTCATCCATATATATAGGCCTAGAGAGATCGGCGATGGTTTATGGCCCATGGGCTGGACAATCTGGTAGGTTTTCCTTGTTGATCGGCGCTTTTCTTGCCCAGACGGATCCGAGGCGATCTCTCCGGATATCATGAGATTGATGTCGTGCAAGCATCCTTTCCGGATTTAGCGAGATTCGCCCGGATCTCGCGTATCTTGCCCATTAGCCTCCCTCCGCCTTCTCGCCTCCTTCTTCTTCTTAGCTCTCTCGCCGCCTTCTTCACTCCGCTTGCCCATTAGCCTACCCTTCGGAGATTGAACATGCGGTGCAGCAGGAGGTCACGTCGTGAAACGAACAACCACGGAGTTTGAAGCCCAGACCGTGAGCTAAGCTCCTTGTGCCCTCGAGGTGCATCGATCTCTATTCACCCGCCAAGCAAGTTCCACTCCTTCTTGCCCATTTCGCCTGCCTTGTTCCCTGAGACCAATGTGTCCTCCGGACACAAAACACAACAAGAAAGACACAAAAGACTCGATCTAGACCTAGACAAGACACGAAAAGAGCACAAAACTTGGGCTCGTCGCTGGCCTACCCTCGGCGGCCCGCATATGCTCATGATTTTAAATTTTCAATCCGTAGATGTGTTCTAGAGGCGAGATTATACCTCGTTTCAAGACGGATCGAAAATTCAACTATTCGATCTTTCAATTTTTCTCCCAAAATTTTTGAAAATCGTGTGTGTGTGTGTGTGTGAGTGTGTGTAGACGTGAATTAAGGATGAAATGAAGAATGAATAGTGTTATTTCATATTTCTATGCATTTAATCTTATGTAATAATTTAATTTATTTTTTATTTTCTTTAAATAAGTGATTATTCATCACTTATCTAGAAACCTTTTTCTTTCTTTTCTTTTTCTCATTTTCTTTAGTAAATAAATAATAGCTTTTACTTGAAAATTAAATATAATAATTATAAAATAATGCATAACGTTTCTATAGAAAGAAGTCGAAACTAATTATCTGATAAAACAATCTCTACTTGAATCTCCGGTTTTGAACTCAATAATATATCATAAACATCAAAACATAATTATTAAAAATATATTTTGATCTCAAAAGTCATTTTAAATATTTTGCTCTTAATTCGAGCTTAATCGGCAACCGCTGACGTCACAAAACATAGCTTTTGAAATTCTCAGTTTTTTGAAATCAAGACTTCATTGAGCATGTATCTATCATCTTAAGACCCTTAGAATCTAGTTCTTCTTATTCTAAATAAGATCTAAGAATCTTATCTCGGTTTCTATCTCCAGCCCCTCTCTTAGATTCTATCTTCTCAACTCAAGCTTAACGTAAAGCTTCTAACTTAAACAACTTTTTCTTAAGGATCAATGCCCTTCTTATAAAGCTCTTAATCAGAAGCTAATCTACTTCTACAGGAAATGCGGGGTATTACATTCTCACCCCCTTACAAAAATTTCTTCCTCAAAATTTAGTACCTTTGCTGAGGTACTTCTTTATCATCTGATCTTTAGCTTCCTTGTCGCTTCTTCTAAATCATCATGATTCCATGTCGGTCTAAGATGCATTCGATTTCTTTTCGTAGCTTAGATCTTGTTCAAGAACATTTGTTCTCTTGATGTATAATGTGTTTTGACTCAACACATATCTTCGTAACAGCAACACATGGAACACATCATAAATATCGTCGAACTTGAAAGAAATACAAATCTGCAACGACTGGTCCAATCTTCTTTAAAATCTCGTACAGTTCGTTACATCTCGATAGCTTCTTGGATTCTTTTCTTTACTTGTCGTACGATTACGATCATCTCTTTAATTATAGAAGACATCATAGAGCTCCATATAATTCATTACTGGGTAACGGTTGTTGTACGCAAATTCAATCTTACCTTCGTCTCTTGTCAAAACTCGTCCGAAACGATATGTAAACTTGGGGTCTTTATTGGGAATGATGGAGACGGCATTCCCTACAAACGTATTATCTTTTGAACGAATACTTGAGCTAACTTGCCAGCTCCATACATGATAGAGATCAGAATAACATGAGCGTACTTCATGAGTCGATCGATAATTACCCACGTCTTGATTTGGGTAATCAACACGTATGTCCTCTCATCTTTCCAACTCTATAAAGAACATAACGAACTGGTCTACAGAATTCACGATCATATTTTACGACAGCTTGCTTTCTTTGCTTCATGTTCGTAACTAAATTTCTTTCTGTTGCAGAATTCCGAGGTATATGTTTTTCATACAATTCTTCCTTGAATTGTTCCCTTGTAAAATTCTCTAATTGCCCGGAAGAAAAACTTTCTGACGTAATCTCCACCAGAAAATCGTTGACCCTTCCACATTAACGATATACATAGGAGATATTCTTGATAATAGCATTCCATAAACTTGAGAATTCGATCAACGGAGCGAACTCATTTACATCAATTCGGTTACCAGCTTCATTAAGATGGAGACTCTGATGTATAAAACTCTGATATCATTCGATTGATTTAAGGGGGTGAAAGTACAGATAAATCTTGAAAAGAATTGTACTTTCTTATTCTTTCTTTCAGAATGAAGATTTATTCTTCTGGTTAGCATACTGCATTGCAAACAATACCAAAACGCAGTACATCTTGTTTATCAAAAGCAAGGAAAAGGTTTTCAATCAACAAACAGATTTAGTTCTCAAAGATCTTCACAATTTCTTATCACAAGATTATGACGTGAAATAAAACAGTTGGGTAGTGAATGATCATATATATCAAGAGAAAAATTGTCTCATTGAGGACTTTTACAGAAGCAGGGAAAAACTTTACCATCTGGGGTTTAGGTATATAGATGCTTTAACATCTCGGCAAAACACATCTGATACGATCTCCAACTATCAACTTCTACTCGGTCCCCAAAAGGTTGTCTTCAAAAGGTAATTGGCCAACATCTAGGGTTGCAGCTGTGTTGTGCCAATAACTGGTACAACTCGAGTTCATACTCAGAAATCTCGGGACACTTGGGGTCTCAATAAACTAGCTTGAATCTTTTCTCAAATTTCCAAAGGAGAAGTCTTGGAAACAAAAAAATTGAACAAACTGAATCGATGTAAAAATCTCAAGAGATGTGAAAGGCTGATTACATTAGTCTAGGTCAAATAAGAAGCATCTCAATATCGATTTAAGAATAATCAAATTATATAAGATCTACATTAGATTCAAGTATAAATAACTGAGCATTTGATAAAGAAGACTCTATTTCTAGACTAGAGATACTAGCATCATGCTCAGGAATAAAAGAATCAGCATCTATGGTTTCAAGGTTTTCACTATCATCATCAACAAGTGGAGAAGGAAAATTATTAACCAACTGAAGCTGATGAACAACTGAGATAGATTTAACAATAGAGAAAAAATGAATCAAAAGGAGGGGGTTCGAGTGTACATAATATTGAAATTTAATGGTAACTAGGAATCTGGAGAAATCAGCTCGCTTAAAAGCAATAAAACCAGATTCAATATAATCAATGGCAACAACAACAACACAATCTTGTCACCTTTTGGCAATAAAGAAATCGAATGGAATTCTCATCAAATCTCGATACGTCTTCCTCAAACGTCTCTTTCCACAAATGATGGAATCGAGCGAGAAATCTGTCCAAGGTAAGCTACTCGTCTGATGCATATAGATAGAAATTCTCTTTGATCCTTGCTGACGAATATAAACGAAACGACGACAAACGTAATGACGACAACGAGATAACAACAACAGGACGACGACAAACAAGTCGTACTCTTCCGAACTGTCCAGACGATCCTCGTCATTACAGATAAAAACAATACTCGAACTCTTGTGGAAAACATATTCATATTGTTCCGCCATCTCTTTTCAAAACTTCTTTTCAACTTTAGCTCATAGAGCAATAGCTCATTTCAATCACTCATTCTCATATAACAATTCATTCATTAAGGCGTATACTCAAACATCATCTGATATAACCATAATCATCATACTCATAAACATAACCATAATCATAAGCTCTTACCTGGTGAGCTAGAGATGATGGAATCGAATGCTGAGCTTCTCGTAAGAACAACTGACTCTATAACTCATATTCTGAATTCGGAATCAAACAACTGATTCCATAAACTCAGATTCTCAAGATAGAGTCAAACAACTGACTCCATAAACTCAAATTCTCACACATAGTCAGCTCAAAAGAATTTACATACTCAAGGTGCACAAACTACACAAGACTCACAAGATTCATGAATTCAGAATTCAAGACAACGCACAAGCTGCACAAAGATTCACAAGGACTTACATGTTTAGGATTCAAAACTATGCTCAGTCGTGCAAAAGTTCACAAGGATTCACAAGTTCAAAATTTCAAAACTGTGCACAAACTGCACAAATTTACAAAGGTTCACAGGTTCAGAATTCAAAACTGCTCTGATACCATTCTGTCACAGCCCAACTACTTAATCAGGTAATTAGGCCGTGACTAAGGGTTAAGAAGGAAACTCTGATAATTAATAACGTCAACAATGATCAAAATATCTTAAGAGGCAGATAGGGTACCAACTTTTATCAAGAAGGATCCAAATGTTTATGGACTAAAGAGGTAAAATGGAATTTAACAAAAGATGATTTTATGTCATCAAACCACAATGAAGAATCGAACGAGAAGGATAACGCCTGAGGATAAATAATCACAATGGAATAACCAGTATCAAGAATGTACATTTCAAGCATGTTTCAATCACCATAAGAATCCTTCAAAGGTTCAAAGCATGGTTTGACGATGAGTTCAAGATATAATATTGAATACAACGGAAACAATTTCGAGCATTCGAGAAATCCTTGTTCACAGAGCATTGAACATGATCACTTTACCATAGCAGAACACATATAACAAGTAAAGGCCAAAGTTCGACAACTAAAACGTGGTGAGAATTATGTGAAGACATAACTCTCGGCAACAAAACATGACAACTTTCAACGAATAATATTAACAAATAAACATTTTCAACATGAGTCGAACATTTAGAGAAGCTTCGCACAAAGATTCGATTCCAGCATCCTCTCGAACTCAACCTGCATATTTAGAAACATATGCAGACGTGAGTACAAAAATTGCACTCAGTCGGTATACGCCAAAAACATAAAACATTGCCCCTAGGGCTATAAACTTGACTTGCCATAAAATTTTAACTTATGCAGGGTTTTATTGAAATTACCTGCATAAGACATTTCGAACTTGCTCATATATGCTCATATCATCATATCATATGCATATGCATGTTTCATGTTTGCATGCAACTTTCTCTTTTCCTTCCCATATCCATGAATTCTTTCTGCGTGTTGAGAAGTAGGCCTCCTTCTCAAACACTTTAACATCACATACCCGAGTTGGTCCCGAAGGTTACCAACTACGGTCATACCCGACGTCGGTCATTTCTTTCTTTCTTTCTTTCTCGTGGATAGGTAGTGCATCATGCTTATGCTCATGCTCAAAACTTTGGCAAGTTAGTTAACTTTTCAAAGAAATGCATATCATATAATCTCATATCATTTTCTATGCAAAAGCATATCATATCATTCGAAAACATTTAAAAGCATAAGCATATCATTAAAGAAAATATGTTTACCCACCTGGCTACAGTCACTCGGGACTGTACCTTTCGTCTTTCACTTCGTTCTTCTTCCCACTTGGGTCATCATTCAGCATAAAACGACATAAGAGCCTATCAAGAACCAATCAAGAACAAATCAAGAACATAACTTTTCTTAGTCGTCGACACGACTATATCTTCTTGATATCAAGATGCATGATCTATCAACACTTGGGTCATTGCATCCTCTAATATCTTTTTAACAAACAAATTCTACCGAAATTTCGGCAGAGTAACATTTATAAAACGCATCGCCATTTCAATACCAAATCCATCAAAATTATCCCAAACTCCACCAAATCATCACCATATGTCTAAATGAGCATAGAAAACTCAATAACAAGCTTCAACTATCCAATCTTAGTCAAAAACTTAACGGCCCCTTAAGACATAGCTTATGTCCAACGTCGAACGTCACATGAGACGTCATCCAACACCAACAAACCTCTATACATGCTCAATTATCACCAATGATCATCAATTAATCAACACAATATCAAAGATTTAGCATTGAAAACCCATTTTCGCCGACAAACTAAAATTTTGTAACTTTTGAATACGTCGGCCGAAAAATCCGAATAAATCATTTTAAGCATTATTCATATCATAGAATCCAAATATGAAGTCAAAATGATCAAATAAAATCAAAATCCAATAATATATGGACTTAGGGTTTTCGGCCATAATAGGGCTTTTAATATAGTTTCGATTTCAAACGTTTTTCTTGCTCCATACATGTTTATATCTATCCAATAACACATATATGAAAGCAATTCAACCATAACAACATCATATATTCAAGATCAAGGCACCCCCTTTTTTTGAAAATATCATGAAATTCTCAAACAATAATATATGCTTAATAAATTCAACGTTAAACAATACGTAGACGTCAAATCTATCATAATATTAACAAATAATCAACAAAACATAATTCTTCATAATTTCTTCCAAATGACCGAAAATGAGATATACACATATGCTAATGATTTTAAATTTTTCAATACGTAGATGTATTCTAGAGACGAGATTATACCTCGTTTCGAAGACGGATCGAAAATTCAACGGTCGGATCTTTCTATTTTTGTCCCAAATTTTTCAAAAATCATGTGTGTGTGTGAGTGTGTGTAGACGTGAATTAGGGATGAAAATGAAGAATAAATAGTGTTATTCAAATTTCTATGCATTTAATCTTATGTAATAATTTAATTTATTTTTGATTTTATTTAAATAAGTGATTATTCATCACTTATCTAGAAACCTTTTTCTTTCTTTTCTTTTTCTCATTTTCTTTAGTAAATAAATAATAGCTTTTCCTTGAAAATTAAATATAATAATTGTAAAATAATGCATAACGTTTCTATAGAAAGAATCGAAACTAATTATCTGATAAAACAATCTCTACTTGAATCTCTGCTTTTGAACTCAATAATATATCATAAACATCAAAACATAATTATTAAAAATATATTTTGATCTCAAAAACCATTTTAAATATTTTGCTCTTAATTCGAGCTTAATCGGCAACCGCCAACGTCACAAAACATAGCTTTTGAAATTCTCAATTTTCTGAAATCAAGACTTCATTGAGCATGTATCTATCATCTTAAGACCCTTAGAATCTAGGTCTTCTTATTTTAAATAAGATCTAAGAATCTTATCTCGGTTTCTATCTCCAGCCCCCCTCTTAGATTCTATCTTCTCAACTCGAAGCTTAACGTAAAAGCTTCTAACTTAAACAACTCTTTCTTAAGGATGCAATGCCCTTCTTATAAAGCTCTTAATCGTAAGTTTAATCTCTGCTATGAAATGTGGGGTATATATATATATATATATATATATATATATATATATATATATATATATATATATATATGGAAAATCAAATTGGAACTTTAATTTTTTTAGAACTAAGAACTAATTTGGTTTATGTATTTTTGAAATTTGGTGGTCAATATTAATTATATATTTTAATGGTAACGTTTAGCTCTATAATTAAGGGATTTTATATATTCATTTACAATAACTATTCTCATATGCACAATCGCTACGATTACATGCACAACAGCATGAATTACATGAATATAACGATAAATTATAATGTGATAGCATGTACAAGAACTACGATTACATTAACAACAACATGAATTATACGAACAACGGAGAATAGAATATGAAAGATTCAAATAACAAAAATTTAGAGATTTAATTATTTTAATTATTAAATAATTATAAGTTATCGATCTTATTCAATCTATCGGTGGTTATAGGTTTTAGTTTTTATCTAAGAGGTAATTCTCTATAATCAACCTCTATGTATATAATATATATATATATATATATATATATATATATATATATATATATATATAAAACTTGGATCAAATACAAACCAATCTTAAATTATAAAATATGAATCATCACAGTCTTTGATTCAGAAGATCGACGATTAATTCATCACCTTACTGATGAATTCAAACATAGGTTAGAATCTCATGAAGGACAAATTGTTATTTTTAAAATTCAAAAACTTTTGATTTCATGAGTTTATAGTTTAAGGAGGCTTTTACGATGACCACTCCTCAACAAAAAATCCCTTACTTTTCTCTCTTTTAATTTTAAATGTCTTCTCATTCAAGGATAAACTGATAGGTATTAAGCCAGATCCCATGTCTTAATCTTGATGTCAGTTCTGGACATAAACATGTTACATGTATTAGTTCTACTCTACAAGTGAGATATATATCGCTTTAATTTCCTATTACATACAAATTCAAAAAGTAGATTTTTCCTAGTTTACATTAACTCAGCCAAATGCAATGACGGTAGCTACAAGAGGAGAGATTATGGCTCTGCCCTTTCGAGGCGGTTAACAAATTAATGGACCCCATCATGTTTAAATCCATCCACCCGTACCCGTTCAAGTTCAACCAATCCTCTATCTGCAAATTTCTTGATGATTTGGCTCAAATTAATTTTTCACAACATAATTTCTTGATCTTAATTCTCACATATTTCTTTCTCCAAAGCCAGGAACCATACATGTTACAGGTTTGGTGAACTGCATTTTCAACTGAAAAATCTCTGTTTATTCCCAGCTCTGATTGGATATTGAAATTTGCAGTTCTTGAATTCAAGGGCGTTTCCTCTTCACCAAAGCCTTCTGCAAAATCCCTCAAAGGTAAAATGAATCATAACGTCCTAGTTTTCTTTCTCTAATGGTGTTTATTGATCTTATTCGTCTGGAATTCTTTTACCAGTTTCGATGGGGAAAAGGCAGTATCAGACTTGGGACAAAGGGGAATTCTCATTGTAATGATTCTGATTTTTCAACTTATTTTCAAGTATCTTGTAAATACAATAAACTTCATGTAACATGTATATATGCAGTTTACTATATAGGAAGTTGATGATATTTTGACAGCCCTATAACGAGAATCTGCGAAAACATAGTTGTAGCCCTTCTTGATGCTGGGGGGAATGAGATAGCTCATCAAGGTTTGTTGTCTACTTGTGATGTTCCAACATGCTAAACAGCATTGTGCTCTTTGTGTTAGCTATATTTCTTTTACTATTTTGATTTCAATTTGAGTCATTTCGTGGGGTAGATATTCGGACAATGCAGATCATTGAGAAGGGATCGTGGGATGAGGTTTTTTCCATCAATGGAGGTGGGCATGTGCACTTGAAGCTGCACTTCACTCTCAGTGAGGAGGATCGCAGCTGCATTCGCGTTATGGTATTGTTTCACCCACATTTTTCTTGCTATGTATCTAGTTTTTCTGCAGGAGGTGTTCTTGATTGATTCTCAGTCAAATTATAATGATTTCTTGATTTCACAGTTTCTTACCTTATTTGCCTCAAGAAATGGTCATCTTTGGACTCAAATTCTAAGTAATTTTACTATGCACCTGAATCTGCATTCATTCCTCAACTGTGGTTGTGTAACTGTGCTGCTGGTTAAATTCTATGCTTTGCAGAGAGAATCTGCGATGAAGAAGAAGCTCGAAACAAATCCAAACATTAAACTTCGATTTTTGGAAGCTGTTGCCTCCCTTCGTCTGACTCTGCAGAGACATCCATAAAAGATGAACAGCAAGTCTCAGGTCAGAACTCACTGCCGTTCATAAAAAGTGAATCTTTGAGTAGTTTGAATATGAATTTGATACACATTTATGGGCATTCTAATTTTAATATTACACAGAAAGAATTTTAGTGATTGTATCATTGTTGTATGTCTTAAGCTTCCACAAAAGGGTTTGTTGAAATAGATATAAATAGCCCAGAAGTTGAAGCCTCTCAAGCTGGTTCGTCTCCGGCCTCTGTTGCTTCCTCTGCCGTCTCACTGTCCAGTCACCAGATGGGTGAAGGGCTCGTCGTTGATACTGCAATCCCAGTTAAGGAGTTATCAGTTGTGCTGATCCAAATTTTTCATTTGACAAAATAATGATGTGGAAGAAATTTCTTTGTCCTAACAATCAAAAGTTTCCTGTTTTAGAATCCTACAGATGGCATTCAAGATGCTCCATCTTCTCCTGTTAGACATGAAATCGACGTAGAATCTGCTCAAGTTCCGGATGAGAAATTTGAAGCTCCACAGCTTGCTAGTGTAAGGTCAGACAATGGGGATGGGCCCTCGTCTAAGTTGCCAAGATCGGACAATAACAATTTCATTGCCTCCACGTTGCATGATGATCGTCTTGTTCAAAAAACTCAGAAACAAGGCCATCTAAGGAAAACTCCCAGCAATGTGAGAAAAATGATTAGTGCCTTCGAAACTAGCCAAATTCAGGTAGTTTAATTTAGTTCTGTCAGTGTGGTTTCCAAATTGTTTACTCTATTTATTAAAAAAAATCTTACCATAAAAAGAAATTTTTACATTCTAATCATTGACTGAGCAGGAAATGAAGAGAGCAGCATCTATGCCATCTCATGTAAACATATCTAGCAAGGAAGTCTTCTTGGAAGGCCGGGCAAAGAAGACTGTCGTCTCTCCTGCTGATAAGACCTCGACTGATTTCAAGGATCGCCACCTGAGAAGCTTGTGTCGCTCTCCTGCTGATAAGACCTCGACTGATTTCAAGGATCGCCACCTGAGAAGCTTGCACAAGCCACCAACTACAGTCAGTGGAAGGGCTGCTGAAGTTTCGAGGGAATGTGAACCATCTCAAGTCGAAAAGGAGTTGCCTTCAACTGTAACACCTACCTTGTCCAAGCAAAGTGATTCATATGCAGAGGATATGTCGAGAGCATCTTCAAGCAGAACAATACTCAAGGAAGGTGAAAATTTAATAGTTGATATAAGGAGGCAATTAGCTTCAGAAACAGCAACTAGTTCTGGAAGAATGAGCGAGGAACGATCTAAAGTAGCTGAACCTCACGAGCTTTCCTCAAGGTTGCTGAAATCTTTCGAATCTTCAGCTGCAGAAGGAAGTGAGAGAGGAAGAGGAACCGGCTTGAAGAGCTCAACCACGATTAATGCTCAAGTGGCTTCAAACCTGAAAAGGAAAACACTAGAATCCTATAAAGAAGAATATGATTCGGCTCAAACCTCCGGTATGTGGATATTTTCAGATAACACGAGTCGTTTGTGTATCACAACTGCAGGTGAGCTGGACATGAAAATAGTAGGGCACCACAATGAAGCAAAAACCCATCAATCAAACAAAATTTCTTCAGAGACTGAGAAGGTATAATTCCTGTAAGATTTTGGACTGAATTTTGCATTGCGTTTTGTTTATACATAAGTATCTGCAGAATTCAATGCATGAAAAAGAGCACAAGATGGGAAAGAACCAAAAAAAAGTTTATCACCAGCCAGACTCTGGCTCTCCAAATGACTCATCTAATGGACTAGCTGGACAGGTAATTCCAAACCTTGATTTATGTTTAATTATCAAACTCCTAGACAGCTTGTTTTCCTTCTGTTTACTTCTCAGGTGATAAAAGTAGCAGAGATTGTAGGCTTTGGAATACTAGTTCTTCTCACCAGACAAAAGTAACCGCGGTATGAGTTTAGTGATCTGCTATTAAAACATAAAATAAACTAGGTATGTGTTTAACAATACAATGTTTAACAGGAAGAAACAAAAAGAAGTTAAAGATAAAGACAATCTCTTCCACATACCAGATTATGTTGATGAAAGAACATTGAAGCCGTGGACAGGGAAATAATAAAAGATTGACAAACTGTAGTTCTTCTCTCCTAGCTGACAGATAAGACACGCCCCATTCCCCTTGGTGAGCCGTCCATCGTCTGCATAGCTCCAAAGACAACAGATGCAAGCATTTAAATCTGTGAGAATCCTCTAATTTCCTTTTTTGTTGTAATGTTGATCTAATTTGAAACCATATGAGCATTTTCACTAGAATAGTCCAATGTTGGTGAAAGGGCCAATTGTTACACATATAAGCAATTTCAATTTGTGGACATTGATATATATAAGTTGGGTCTAATTTACATTGCCAGTCAAAAGAAATGGTAGTGGATAACAAAGAGATTTGAGGAAAAAAGTGATCACTTTGCAGTCAATGGAAGCAAACATCAATCAGTTTCATAGTTCCTATCATCACTCACAAAAACTAAATGATCACCATCTCTGATCAGCTGTATATCATCAATTGCAGCACCATCTTTGCTCAAAATTTTTGCAGGAACAAATCCATACTTCTTCGCCCCAATTTCAAGTAGTTCTTGAAAGCTTTGCGGAAGTAGGACGAGCTTTCCTGCTAGATCCCCTTTCTCGGGGCAGCTCACAGTAACTCGGGCAGCGTAAGTTCTTCTAACTGCCGGTGCTGCACCTGTAGCGCTGTTGTCTATGGGCAAAACTGAGCTGTCGTCTCCCATTTGTGCTGCTGACATTATCCCAAACAGAGAATTGTAGAAATTGCTGGTCCTACGCCTAGGACGAGACTTTCCCCATGATGCATCGGGTGCTGAAAACGAGGTGTCCTGGTTAACAGATGAAATAGTTGGTTCGCTTCTGAATTTTTCCAAGAAACGAACTCCATGGCGCTCTTCTGGGATTGTGACAGAAGGTTCTTCGGTCTTGGTCCCTTTGTAAGAATCAAAGAGCTCCTTAATCTCATCGTGCCCTTGCTGCTCAGCAAGGTCCCTTGCTGTCCAGCCATTTTCATCCCCCTTATAAACATCAGCACCTTGGTCAAGGAGGTATTTGACCATTTCGATGTTGCCTTCACAAACTGCAACGTGAAGAGCTGTACACCCATTGCTCTTTGGTTGAGTGACATCCCCTCCACGACGAACAATTTCCTTGAGCAAATCCAGATTATTTTGTTCAGCAGCAGTGCAAGCAAACAGACCAACATCGCCAGTGGCTACTGTAGCACCGTTATCTGACAGTAGCTTAACGACTTGCTTGTGCTTGCCAAGCATGGCCTCCCATAATGGTATACTTCCCTCTGAATCTGCATGAATAAATTATGTAGTTCAGCCAAACAACCACTTTTTTAGAAACAGAAAACTTAATAAAATAAAATAATTAAAAAAAAAAAACATTACTGCACATGCAATATCAGTTTGTCCTATGGAGTCGTGGGGCCAAGTCAAATAATACACTTTTGAGTTTCTAAAATATTCCAGCAAGAAAAAAGTCCATTTAAAGTAAAGTCAGCTGATGATATCAATGCACCTAATGTGGCAAGATGACAGATAGTCATGTGATTCTTTAATCATGAAGTTGACTTCTGAATGTCAAATTACGTGAGGATTTATTGGGGAATAAATAAATGTTTCTGACTATTACCGGCCATAACTGGTGTAGTTTTATCCTGTTATAATAAAAAGGAATTGTTTATTAATGTGCATTAGAAGTAAAAGGCCCCAAGATTGATCTCAGATACACCAACTGTACCTCCATACCAGTTCCAACTATCTGATCGCTATAAAAAGTAAGATAAACAGAGTTTGGGGATGTTCACGTAAACAAACAGTGAATTACTTATCAGTACAGATATGCCATCTATAGTGAAAATGTAACTAGAAATCCAAGTCTAGGCGGACAAAATGAATTTCTGTGAATTTAGTTGAATGATGAAAAAGGATGGTAGTTTTATTTTAGCAAGATGACAATGTCAATCAATCATTAAGAAATAACCAAATCAAGATAAGATTTGAAAACACTGAGTTCATACAAAAGCATTATCCCAGACATCATAGAGTGAGTCAATTATATTTTTAAAGCCCTATTAGCTTGTGACAACTTGTATGAGTATGCAAGGAAACATGCCTTGATATATTGACAGAATGTCTAAATATAAACAATTTGCAGTGATCGTCAGAAGTTGGTTATAGAATAAAAAAAAGGAGTAGAGGAGTAAGTCATGAAGTCAATTCAACCGGATAAGAAAATGGATTAGTTAATGCAACCCTAGCTCTTGTGACAAGCATGGCCATATAGGAGTTATCATATGTCAAAATTTGCATAACCTAACATTATTTATCGTTCCACATTAGTCATCGGATAGAAGTCATAGTCCCAGTACCCCTAGTAGCACCAATAACATTGACACACACGAAATCACATTTATCCGATGATTGTAGCTTAAATAGTCTGTACTTGACAGTGAAGAAGAATTATGGATTTATATTCAGGCCAGCATAAAGAACTTTAAAGCTATACAACTAAGTACTACCACATCATGCAAAACAGAAATCTAACTTGAATCAAATTATGATGTCACTTCCGGAAAAGTCTTGTTATTTCATATAACAGACCTCTGCTGTTGACATCTGCCCCAAAATCCAGCAAAAGAAGAACACAGTTCTCATTTCCTTGAGCTGCTGCTATATGCTGAGTAAAATATATCAATAAAGACAATTATATTGAGAAAAATTTATGAACAATGGCCTCTTCACTGTAAGTGTATTAACATTAGCAGATATGTACTCACCAAAGCTGTTCTTCCATTATTATCAGATTCATTTGGATCAAGACCCCTCTTCAGCAGATGATGCAATAGCAAGTCATCTCCTCTAAGTGCTGCAAAACACAGTGTGAGAGGTAGATCCAATCTTCCTCGAGCAAGCATGTTCTCGGTCTCAACAAGAACTCCCTCCATTATTGGGTCCTTCAATTGCTTCAAATGCTGACATGAAGAAAGTCAATGTATCAGCGTAAAAATAAGAAAATGCAGAGAAAGAATTCCGATGATCATATTTAGCAGCCACGTTAAGGATGATAAAGGATAATCGTATAGGCATAGACCTGCAGAAGGTTATTCATGGTTATTGTCCCATCTCCAACGTTCGCCTGAATAATGTTCAGAAATGTGGTGCGGTTAAGACGCAATAGCTGGCATAATCTTTTGGTACGCACTGTGAACAGTTGAGGCCTATAACAAAGGACACCAATCTCTCCGCATAGCTCACCATTTTTGGCCTCTCCAACAACCTGAAAAAAATTGTTGAACTTTTAGTCTGTTATTCTATTTAAAACATCTTTATGACCAATTCAAATCGGACTTGCCTGTTCTACTCCATTTTTTAGGACCAATAAATCCTGTAAAGAAATTTATACATTATGACATCAGTACAAATAGAGGACACTTGAGAAATTAGTCCATGCTGTAGCATAATTATACAGCACACAAAAATATTAGATAATTAGAGGCGAATGAGAGATAAATTAAGTAAAGATTTTAAGGCCAAACTTTACCACTGCCCCAGTGACAAGGATATAAAAGTCAGTTGGAGCTTCATTCTGCAAGATCACATCTTCTTTGGGAGGGAAATACTCAGCCTTCATCTCAGATACCTTTTGATATAAAAAGTTAGAATAAATGAGAATGGGGAAAGTTTAGTGTATAGCAATAGGAAGGAAAATTAAACATAGTTGCAGGAACCTACCAGCTGGAAGAGTAAATCGTTGGACACTCCACGAAACAAGTATGCCTTTTCTACTAGAGCATAGAAAAGGAAGTGGGAAATACTTGATCGAATAGCTTTCGGAAGAGAATCAAGAGTCTCTTGCTGCTGAAGCCCCTCAGAGTCAGTTCGGAACTTTAAGCACAAATGTGAAAGCATCTGGTCCTGAAGGCGAGCAGGCAATTGATTCCTTTGTGCAAAACTTGAAGCAGCTTGAATTGTATCTCTCTAATATTGGACGCCACATAACAGATATACAAGAAACCAATCAATTTGAGGCATGCAGGACCACCCAAGAAATTTTCAACATACAGGTATCAGAAGTTACTCACAAATTGCCGGGTCTTACTAGTCCCATGGACGACCAAATTTGTCATATTTCCTATCAAGTATGCCGTTAGCCCCAAGTTGAAAAGCATGTAAAATATATCAAATATCATCTCCCTTGTATTTTCAGCATGCAAATCTCCATAGCCAACAGTTGTCAGAGTTGTAATGGACCAATAAATTGAAGTCACGTAGCGAAGCCATATGCTTTATCATGGAAATTCTCTATGGCTGCTCCAATCCATGTCTTTTCTGGATTAGGATAATGGGCAGCAAGTAGATAATAGAAGCAACCAGCACAATGAACTGCAAACAGAGTAACCTACACAAAAGAAAAGCATAATTCAATAGAATGAAAACTATATTTTCACTAAAGTGTTCCAAAGGCTCAAGATTTGACTTACACAGACGAGCTTGGCACACCTAACCCAAAAGTAATTGAAGTTCTTATCTTTCTCCAATCTGTTTTGCATAAAGACACATGGGTAAAAAGAGCATATTGCTTAATTGAACTTGAGAATACATAAAATGTGCCTTATAAGAAAATTCGGGACACACTACCGTGCAAATAAGGCGCCGACTCTTCTAAGGCGCCAGAGACGAAGCATATTGAATACTCCATAAGTTTGTAATGGTTTGGGCAGTATCTTCCGAGCAAGCTCAGATGGTATTGTAGATACGGCATCTAACAGGAACCACGAAAATACGTACTTCTTAGCGATCCTCTTCGGGTCATCAACAAGAAGATATGTGCTTCTATCTAGATACGCTACAAAGAATGTAAGGACGATGTCAATAAAAAAAAATCCGTTGACAATATTGTCCGTGACGGAGAGAGGCCTTGCCGGTGTATCAAGAAACCCAAACTCGAACGGAGACACCCAAGCCGTATAAACAACCAGCACAACAAGAAAGTTCTGCCATGCTCTGCAAGATTCAATTCAATCTGAGGTGATTTAGCAGCATACCAAAAAGACAAAAGATTTGCGGCAAAGACATATAATTTGCATTGACAATATGAATCATATGAAAACACACACACAGACCCACGCACAAAAAAGTGCAAAATGAAATTTCCATATGAAAAGAGGGCCATGTTCCCTACCAACAACCATGTCAAAAAGTGGCAGAGGCCATATTCACGTCTTTAAAAAGCTTACCAGAAAATATTTCGAAACAAGGTGGTTCAACTCCCAAAAGGAGATCCAAATTCTGGAATTTTCTCAAAGTCAATTCGAAAAGTTGAGAATATTTGAACCAAGACCGATGGATCTAGTCAGTTTTTTTGACAAGAAACCTGAAAATATTTCTACGTTTATCCATAGATTTTTGTTCATTTCTATGGAAATTCAATACGCCAATAACATAATTGCGGTGAAAAAGAGCTCACTGCTAAGACTAAAAGGTGCCAACACTGCCAAAAGTGTTGAACTTTTAGCACATTTTATAACCACCAATGAATCATGAGAAAGAAAGCAATAAACAGAAAGGTCCAAATAAAAATGAACTATAATTGTATAAAAGTGTCGTAACCTGGAAATCTAGCACTCCTACCATCTTCCCAATTAGACAAACAAAAAAGGCAGAACTTCAGTTCATTAAAAAACACTGAAAACTCGAACAATGAGGCAGCAACGTGTGACATGCAAATCAGTACAAAACTCTCAAAAAACAAAATGATTTTCTAATAAAAATAAAACATGAACGAACCTGTAGCGGCGATCGTAAGGTGATACGACGAAAGGACGAAGCCTCACTCTGCGATTACTTCTGGCGCCAAGTGAAGGGAGAATTCCAGTAGAGAGGCTGTATTGGCTGCCTTCGCGCGACAGCTGTTCAATCTCACGTGCTTGAGCGTCGGCGTCGCCGCCGCTGCACATTGAAACCCTCAGCAGCCCACCGCCTCTGCGATTTCCATATGCATCCGCCATTGTTTGTCTGCAAACAAATTTGGAAGGTTTTATTCTATTTATTTGTGCGCTCTATGATGTGCCTGTGCACTTGTTGAATATTTTCTACTTAAATACAGGTGAGGTGTATGCATAAATAAAAGAGGGCGGGTTTATAATATTATTATTTTATGAGAAAATTATTTTGGGTTCCTGTCAAGTGTCATGTGTGTCTCCACACACTTCACTCACAAGAAAGTCTCTCTTTGTTGTTCATATAAATAAATAAATAATAAAATAGTAAGTCTCCCTTTGATACCGCTCACTCGTGATAATTTTATTCTTTTTCAATTAAATATAGAAGTTTAAAGAGCGTTATGATTGACTCGAATCCGAAATATTTGGTTTCGAACATTAATCTCCCTACCATTAGGTGACCACACACGTACACCATTCGTGACAAATTCAATTACTGTATAACCTCTAAATTATTGTTTTAGAAAAATAGAATTAATAGATATTAATTAAAATATATTCACAAAATTATTTTAATTAGATAGAAATTCAGTATACGGTAGAAGTCTTATTAAAGTAGATTATTATGAGACCCTGGCAAATATGAGGGTTGAAGATATCTATAGATAATATAACATTGATAAACTTTCCGTAAAAAGATAGCCTAAGCAGATCCATAGCCAGTATACAGTATTTGAAAAAAAGATATTCCATATTAATAGTATAAATTTTGATACCTTATTGAAAAAAATACTATTGCCAAATATATCACACCATCTATATAAAAATAGCAGCGAGCCGGCGAGTAATCCCCAAAATTAAATTAAAAAGAAAAACGAAAAATAAACCAGACCGCCAAAGTGGATATGCTAATAATACTCCTTTCATCCTTGATATATAGTTTTAGTTTTTACCAATACGGATTTTAATAAATGCAATGAGTGTAAAGTAAGACTCACGTAATAAAATATATAATGTGAGTGGAAAAATGGTCATTGATGGTTTTTTGTAAATAAGTGGGTTGAGTCTGATTAAAAGTATTGACTTTTAGATGGAGTCAATATCTATAAAAAGAAAATGAACAATTTTTGTAAACGTACCAAAATGAAATTAAATGAACAAATATGGTGGACAGATGGAGTAATATTTAACACTTTTTTCCATGAACTATTTTCTATGATATGACCAGCAGTTTTAATTATGAAGATACTACTAGTGTGTAACCCGTCGAATTTCGACGGGAAATATTTTATGTTATATTTAGAATTATATTAAATAAAATAATCTTATATCAAGGCGATACGTCTGAATTTGATATATTAAATGAAAAAATCTTTATATCAGGATAATATGTCTGAATGTGATATGTATTTTCGTCGAATTCTAATGAAAAATCACTTTATATTGTAATTTACGCATATAAAATTAAATATTCTTAGACATGTTAATAATTCTTGTTTAGAATGTATATACATATACCCGTCTTAAATTCGATTAATTATCTGAAATTGTTTAAATTTATAAATATAATTTGTTATAATGATTGATTATTCATCTCTATAAAAATAAAAAAATAAAAAGTAATAATAAAAAGTATAAATAACGAAAGATAAAAAAAATAGAGAAAATTTTATGTATGCGTGTCGATTAATGCTAAAATTCCTTTAGAATTTATATGCTCGTACATATCCCAAACCTGACTAAAAAATATTTTTACTACTCGTTTTCATCTCAACCCGTATAGTTAATATATGCTAACTACCCAAATATGTTTAAATTTATACATATAAGTTGTTGCATTAATTGATTATATATTTTAATAATGACTTGAACATTATAGAATAAATATTAATAATAAATAATATAAATATCAAAAGATTAAAAAATAGAGAACATGTCCGCACTCGTCTCAAATTTGATTAATTACATGAAATTGATTAATTTTATGAATGTAGTTATTCATTTCAATAAGACTTTAACATTAATAGTAATTATTAATAATAAATAATATGGATAGCTAAAAATTAAAACTAAGCAAACTTCACATAAACGTACCATTTAATGTATTGACTTATTTAGAATTTATATACATGTAGTTGTCACAAAACGAATTAAAAATTGATTTTATTATATCTTCTCGTCTCATTCTCATATAGTAGTATCCATTAATTACCTGAGTTCGTTTAAATTTATAAAATATCTAATTAATATAATATTTATTAATTCTCATACCCACATAATATAAATAATATAAATTTGACGGGTGAAGTTTAAATTCTTGTACCTGAATCATATAAATAGCAAAAGACTTAGATATAGAGAAAATTATATTCTCTTCAAATTTCACATAGTAAGTTTCGTTTAATGTATTGACATGTTTAGAATTTATATACATATATAACTGTCACAAATCAGATTAAATTTTATTTTACTATATGTTCTCATCTTATTTTTGTATAGTAGTATCCACTAATTACCTAAATTCATTTAAATTATAAAAGATCTAATTAATAAAATATATATTTATTCCAATAATGGGTTATCCTCTCGATTTAAATTTGAATTTACTATTTATTTCAAAACTTTTTATTAATTATGAAGGCTCACCAAAAAAATAATGTGAGCTTCAAAATTCCGCATTGATATGTCGATAAATGTTTGTACCCGTCTAGAATGTATATTCTTGTACCAAATAATATAAATAGCAAAAGAATTAAAAATAGAGAAAATTATGTTCTCGTCTTATTCTCGTATAGTAATATCCGCTAATTCTCAGAATTTATTTAAGTTAGTATACATTAAAATGTACTTTATATATGTCATATATATACTCATTAATTGTTAATGATACTTTTACGTATTTTAAATAGAATTCATGAACTAAATAAAAAAAGCCCATAAATATTTCTTAATTAAAAGCCTTAAAATTAAAAGCCACAATTCACTTAAGGTTTTTTTTGACAAAGATAAGATTTGGTACGTTTACTTAATCAATTGTTGGTGCGTACGGTACGATTATGCTAATTATTTTTAGTAGTAAATAAAAATTTTACTAATTAATTTTATGTTAGTATACATTTACTTCTACATTATATATGTCATATATATACTCACTACTCTTAAGATTTTCGGGAGGTGTTTAATTTTTTTTAATGATAATACAAATACTATTACCTATATTATAAAATTTATATTTTATATTGCATCAAATAAACCATAAAACTAATTAGGCGTGAATGCAACTTAATTTGTGTGATTAATTTCTTCCACATAATAATTACAATAACTTATACATAAATTAAGTACAAAATATCATTTTGTAGTAGATAAAGTAAATGTATAAAGGTACATTAATAGATAAGTACACATATATATTATGTACTCTATACCTATATAATAACACAATAACTTATTTGACAAACTTAAATATTCTTGACTAAAATAAGTTAAGTAGCCTTAAGCAAATTAAACTTTCAAAATTAATTTTAATAAAAATATAAGTATTTTTTGGTCAATTAATTAATTAATTAGTCAAATTAAATGAACATCTTATCAAAAGGTAATTTTCAAGTCTTTTAGTATATTTTTCAATCCATGGTTTTCATTCTTATCGCAATTCCATTCTTAAATCCATTATTCATCCATAAGGTGTCATTAAATGGATAGATTAAAATTTAAAAATATAACTATTTATTTGTTCATACATTATATACTTCATCTTTTTCCGTATAAGACATAATTTTGGTGGAATTATTCGGGGTTCACATGATTTTAAATAAAGACAAAAATATTCATTCAAATAATTAACATTTCTGTAAACTATTTAAAATAAAGATGATTTATCCCATGAAAAAATGATTTTCGTCAATTAAATTTCAATTCGAGAAAATAATTACATATTATTAGCCAAATTAAATTAGTAGTGTAAAATATATAACTATATTTTGGCCATCTAACTAATTAATTAGCCAAATAAATTAGTGGTGAAAAATAATTGTAGAAAGAAAAATATACATTGATTCTAAGTATATATATAAGTTGTTCAATTGGTGGAGTATGATTAGAAATCAATGTGGGATAAGATATTTTAGTATGATTAGAATTAGAATTATAATTAGAAATTAAAAGATATTAAATAGAGAATTTAGATAAAAATAAGAATGGATGAATATAATGATGCCACATAAGATATGAGGATGATGTGGCATCAAGTTTCACTAATCATATTTATACTTATACAACATTTAATTTAGTTCGTTGCATAAGTAGAACCTCGTTTAAGAATATTTATCACCTTTTATCTATGTTTAATGGAGTGAGTGAGCTAGCAGAAGCCCATGTTCTGATAAACGAAATCTCAATTTGATTTTCATTTTGCAATATGACCTTAAAATTTGTTCTTTCCAAACTGCACAATCCTATTTATACTTATACAACATTTAATTTAGTTCGTTGCATAAGTAGAACCTCATTTAATAATATTTATCACCTTTTATCTATGTTTAATGGAGCGAGTGAGCTAGCAGAAGCCCACGTTCTGGTAAACGAAATCTCAATTTGATTTTCATTTTGCAATATGACCTTAAAATTTGTTCCTTCCAAACTGCACAAAAAGATTAATAAATTAGATTTGTTGAAAAGTTACTACAGTATATATAATAGCGCATGCACTTTCATTAAAAAATCGTGAAGATAGATTGAATATAATTGTTGCCATAACTCGTAATGCAGATTACATTTAAATTGATTAATCATGTATCGTTAAAATTTTGCCCTTGAAAACTAAAAAATGGGGAAAGAAATGATGACATAGAATAATTAGTCATGTACTCATAACTCATATAATGCCATCAAAAAATTAATAATAGTAGCAAATGTAACATAAATCATCTAATTAAGGTAATCAATTTATAGCAATAATCTAATTAAGGTAAATTGGAATGATTGGAATATAACATAATTAATAGAAATAAAATATGGAATTAAGTAGGTATAAATTAAGAATTAAGAAAAATAAGATTGAAGAAACATGAGAATGCCAAGTAGGATCAAATAATGATGTGGCAATATATTTTAGTAATAGTATTATATATAGATTATATGTAAACATTATTTAAATTAATGAAGAATTAATGAGAGGTCTTTGGTACAATTTTTTTTTAGAATGGGGGTGTCTTTCCAATTTATTTGGATGTGGTTTAATATATATTAGTTTGGTTATAGTGCGAATTATTTAGAATATTTTGCTATATTTAATCAATTTATGATGGGATATACCTTGTATTTCTCAAAAAGAATTACGAATAGTATCGTATTTTCAATTTGTGTATCCTTAGCTTTTTATGTGATGTTGTTGGCTTTAATTTTCTTGTTGGTGTAACTTTACATTTCAATATTTTATAATGTTATTTTTTAAAATCTTTATAATTTTAAATGTGTAGTATTTTATATGCAATAACACTTTAAATTTATTGCTATTAAATTACACGTCATGTTATTGTTTCCTTATTGGACACAATTGAGTTAACTTTAATATTAATTCACAACTAAAACGTAAAACAATGATTCAGACAAAATATAACCCAAAAAGGTTCTTTTGTGAAGATAACAAAAACAAAAAAGTTTAAAAATAATAATATAATGTAAAATGTTGCGCTGGAAATGGCGCACCTCGGAGAAGCCCTGGTGATATAATTAATCACAAGGAGGTATACTGAATTTAATTATTATATAAAAACTCATGTATATTCATTCGTACTATACGGACAGATAAAAGTATCATTTGTCATAAAAAAAATATATAATTTACATTAAAGAAAAATATCATTTGCTTAAATATCATTTATATTGAATAAAAATATCAAATATCATTTACCTTGAAAAAAAGTATCAAAGTTCATATATGTGGATGGATATACAGGAGACCACCTCTAAATGTATTTGAAAATGGAGCACATTTTTGCCATGAAAAGTGGATAGCCGAAAAGGTTAAAGAATCATCTTACCGAATTTGATTTATTAGTTTATTAATCTATTATTTAAATAGACTCTCTATTAATCAATAGTTCGTGTTCGGAACTCCGATTATGAGAAAAAAAACTTCTCTAGGATAAAATAACATACAAAAGGTGGAGAGAGATCTCAGTTACTATCTGATCAAGCAAAATCTCATACCTTAGTCTTCTAAATATATTTTATACAGTACTTATTAGAATCTATGAAAAGTAAGTAAGGTTAATCAGAAAAAGAGTGTTGGTGCTGTCATTTGGAGTTGGAAAATTTTCTATTTACACTCACTTGATATGCAACGTATGAAAAATATCTTATTGACTTATTGCAGTGAAGTAGTGATGTTGGGAAAATCATATCATAACTGTATGTTTTGATTATATCTCAAAACTCGCTGAAGATTGTCTTGTTGATGTAACATGTTATGAAGTTGGCCTTTTTGAGTATAGGTTTCAGCAAAAGAACTATCAGTTTGGACAGACTCAAGACTAATGAAGTTCAAGCAGTATTGAAGTCAGTCGTACTGAAAGAAATTTCAATATTAGCGAATCAAGGCGAAGTCGCGGATCAAGGCGATGCTCAGCGATACTGATGAATAGAATTACTGGAGAGTGAAGTCCAAGACAAGACCGGCGTCGGAGATCAAGATTGAAAATCGAGATCAAGACTGGTACGAAAACAAAGAATTCTGAAATATGACTAAGTGTTATACCAACAGCTGGAAAGTCAAAGCTACTGATAACAAATCAAAACTACTATATCTACGTCAAAACTGAAGCGTCATATTGGCTCAGTTTATCCAAAATGATAGAAGACGGAGTCCAGCCTGATGATAAAAGACGAAGCAGATTCGATTGTCTCAACCTGAAATCAACGTACTAAAAAAATATGGAGTCAACTCAACTGAAGAAACACAGAGTTATTTAAGCCTTGGGTGTTTTACTCGTCACGTATCGTAGCGTATCCACAGAAGATCCTGACATGTCAGATCCATTTTTCAGGGTTGCATAGCTACAGTGTATGATGATACAGTCCCCGATATCGATGTACGAGAATTAAAACGGGAAGAATTCAAATGATAAATAGAATGGATGCGATCGGTGCTCTCCAATGGTGCTATCCATCACCCCCTCTATAAATACGTATAGAATCCTATATTTGAAGGTTACCGAAATGCGGCGTATTCAAATATTCTAAAGCATCCAAAGTTTACATCTCACAAACATTTAACCAGCGGTTTTGAAGATGGAAGTTTACAAAGTATTATCAGAAAATCTTCAAAACTCAAATATATTTACCAGCTCAAGATTTCAGTGTATACTCCCTGAAGTTCTAGGATAATATCTTGTTTCTCTTAAGCATAGACATATTGAATTTGTCGCATGTGACAACTCAACTTTTAGTTGAAAAATCCTCTACTCAAAACCCTCAATTTAAGTAAAAGTTGGGTAAGTAGGCAACGAAATATTAGTTGTTGAAAGCTTGATTGTCTTGCATCTGTAAGCAAGAAGTTAGGTCGATTGCACCCGTAAGTAGTCAGATATTGTCTAGCACCAGTAAGCGTATGAGGAACGCTAAATTCGATGGGATACAGAAAATATTAAAGTTTGTATCTAGGTTTATATCTTGTATCCGTAAATAAGATCAAATCCCAATTAGTGGATTGACTAAGCAATCAGACCGTAGATGTAGGAGTTGATCTCTTTGAACCACATAAAACTAAGTGTTTTTTACATTCAATTATTTAATTTTAATATCGTATATACTGCATGTTATTGAAATGATTATCACCAGCACACACAGCACAACACTATTTTAAAATACTCTATCAATATCAATTTGATACTGTAGAGATAAACTGAAAATTGATAGCCAATATTTGACTAAGTATTTTTCGCAAGTTTGAGTTTTCAATAAGGTAAAAATGTAACCACCATATTTCGCAAACACATCAGTCATATGTCCAACTGACCAACTGCCTCAGCAGTCAGTATGTCTGCTAACTGATATCACTCTGAACAAGATTCACATATCTTGAACTAATCAATGATCGACATCGATATTGAATCGACTTTTGTTAACCGACAGCTATGTTGGATTTGTATACTGGAAACAGTTTTGGTTGAGCTTGTATACAATGTTTCTGTTACCACTATTACAATCTCCTATCCGAATTGAATACTTGATTGCATATATCGTGTCCCTTATCTCATATATAAGTTAGATCATACGGTGTGTAGAAGATGGCGTAAGTGCATATGATTGGTTGCTTAATGAGATATAAAAGTTTCACAATTGAGACAACTTGAGGACGAGTTGTCGGTATAGTGCATGTATAGATAAGAAGTGACTTGACTTGGTTGCTTGTCTATGCGTGCGTCTCGACATATTGAAGGATCACGGTGAGATGAGTTCTTCTATCTCGACCGTAGTGAAGAACCTAGATCTCGGTGACTTACGATGATCTAAATCTCGATAAGGTATTAGGTGAGTATGAGTTCTTGACCATCACTTTGACTTGTTATGGGTGAGGTTATATGTTCTAACCCAATATTCTCCGCATCTTGGGTGGTGGCGGTGCTTGTATGTCATGCTAGTTATCTCGTATCGAGTCACCGTATCCGTTAAGGATGATGGCGTCCCTTAAGGAGCTCAAAGGTTTATTGTACTAAACCCGCGAGTTGAGTTAGCTCAAGTACAATAATAAGGTTGAGTGGTACTACTTAAGGAATTAAAGCTATTAATTATTTTAAGCGATCGAATGCTATAAATAATTAATGGACGTTCGATATCTTAAATACGGGGATTCGTAATGTCTAAGTGCAAGCCCGACTCACCTTCGGCAATAAAGGGGTAAGTCAGCATTTATTCTCTAGTGGCATGAATAAATGTTTATAAATTAATTTATGTTCTGGGCTGAACATAAGATAATTAATTTATTTGAGGCCCATCTTTATTCCTTGCATTTGATCCCTGGGCTGGCCCATCCAGGCCCGTAGCACTAAGGAAATCGGCGCCCCATAGCTCTCAAAGGAAAGATTTTATTCTCTTTATCCTATAAGGATATTATTATATTTATGGGATATGCATAAATCATTTCCTTGTGGGATTATGGTAATGCATTATAAATATAAGGTAAGAGATAAAGTCTAGGTTAATGCTCACAATTTACCTACAATTTTCGAGAATCACAAGCTTTTCTTGTGAGGATTTTCGAGAGCTTTGAGAGAGCAATTGGGTGATTTTCTGGTGCATTCTCCATAGATCGTCCTCACTCGGCGTTGGAGATTGGGCAACCGGGATACAGTCCAGAAGGTCAAAGCACGAGTCCGTTCCGTTCGATCCGTTCGTCCTGTTCGACCGACCTCTACAGATCCAAAGGTAAACACGAGAAAACCCCTACGTGTTGCAATTAATTATATAGACGCATGCTAGGTATATAATCAATGTATGGTGAATTAAATATCCAAGATAGATCCTCGGGGCGAGGGCTAAACCTAGTTTTTCCCATCAATCTACTGCCATAATAGACAGTCCAATCTTGAGAAAAAAAAGAAGTTTTAAATTTAACTTTACTGGTGTATTCTTATCCTCTTTCTCCCATCTCTCCCTCCCCATCCATACATCAATACGTACCCCTATGGACCACCAAATGAAAATTAAATATAATTTCTTAAAAGGAAATTAGCATATAATCCTTCGAGTTTTGACAGGGAATGATTATGGCGCATGATAATGAACCGAAATGATGATATTATGATTCAGTCATTGGAACCTGTCTAAAATATATATACTTGTATTCGTCATAAACTAGACTTAAAAGTGATTTTAATATGCATTCTCATCTCAAATCCTTATAATAATACATGCTAATTACCCTAACTCATTTGGATTTATAAGCATAAGTTGTTACAATAATTGGTTAGTCGTTTCAATAACAACTTGAACATTACAAAGTAAACATCTAATAAATAGAATAAATAATAAAAGATTAATTTTAAAAAAAAATCACATAAACATATCGATTAATATTCTGATCGATTTAGAATTTATATATTCATCGATGTCCCAAATTTGATTGAAAAGTAATTTTACTATCTGTTTTCATCCCAAATATGTATAGTAATACCGAGTAATTATTTAAAACATATTTAAATTTATAAATTATCTAAATATTAAGTATAACTTGTTACAGTAATAGGTCATATGTAACTCGATACATATTAAATATTATTAGAAATTAGTATAAATACATATTAGTTTCTTGTTTTCCTCTCAAATCCGTATAGTAGTACGCGCTCCGACCTCATTTGAGTTTATAAATATAAGTAGTTACAATAATTGACTATATGTCGCAATTATAAACTAGACATTTGTAATATGTAGTTAAAAAAAGATTAACAATAGAGAAAATTTCATGTGAGCATGTTGATACATGTTTGTACCTATTTATAACATACTCATAGTCATCCCAAATTCAATTAATTACCGAACCTATTTCAAATTATAAATGTAAGTTGTTGTAGTAAATAATATAAATAACAAAAGATTTAAAAAATTGAGAAAATTTCACGTTGACATGTCAATTAATGTTTGAACTCCTTTAAATTTTATATGTTCATATCCCAAACCCAACTAAAAAGTGATTTACTACTCGTTTTCGTCTTTAACCTGTATAATTAAAACCCGATAGCTACTCAAATTTATTTAAATTTATAAATATAAGTTTTTAAATAATTGATTAACTGTCTCAATAATGACTCGACTATTATAGAAGAAACATTAATAATAAATAATACAAATAATAAAAAGAAAAATTACATAGGAATGTCTAAATATTCGTAGCTATCTAGAATGTATATACTCATACCTAAATAATATAAATAAAAAAGCTTTAGAAATTAATTAATTAATTGATCTAATTAAATTGGTGGTGCCAAACAATTGTGGGATGGGAAAACAAATATTGATTCTAAGTGTTTATATAGATTTTTCAATGGGTAAAGTGTGATTAAAAAACGATATAGAATAAGGTATATGAGGAAAATAAGAATAAAGGATTTAAGTATCGAAGTGTGATTTTTCAATAAGGTATTTATAAATTTCAAAAAAATCGTTATTTTGGTTCTATCATAGTTTTAGGCATAAAAATTTGAATAATTGAATATCGAACATTATTATAAGAATATATATAACTATAATTAAATAATTATATTTATATTTAATAACCTACAAAATGCAAATTAAATATTAACTGAGCCGCTTCACTTTCGTAATCTCATTCTCACTTCTCAATCTCACTTTTTCAATTTTGTTTGCTCACAAAACCTTACCCACGTCCGCCACACCACACTTCCATCACCGTCATGGAATTTTGTAATGTCATAAAATTTCGGTTTTTCGGTTTATACCAAAATCAAATAGATTTTTTGATTTGGTTAAGTTTGATTTTAGTCTATATGGTTCAATTAATTAAGATAGATTAATTTAATTATAGCAATGCGATTATGTTCGATAATAGGACCAAGCGACCTCGGCCGAAAAGGAAAGGATAAATATTTTCAAATAATTTCCTGGTTTTAACAGGAAAAAATGAAAATGAAAAAAGAAAACCATATAAAAAACCAAAACATTTTGTTAGTTTTTCAGTAATCCAAGCATTCATTTATACTTATCGGCTATAATATTGGATCCAAAATCTGTGGGCCACTTTATCTTGCTTCTTCACTACTGACCGACCATTATCCAATACATCTTTCCCTTTTTTTGTTCATTTAACTTGTGACCGTTGGCTGTTCTCAACGGTCATTTACACATTTTTCCCTTTTCAGTATAATAGAATAGTGATATTTTATGCGGTAAGCGAGAGTATGAATTGGTTAATCGATTATTTAATTAAAATAAAATAAATTGACTATACAATTTCTTTATGGTTTGATTAACCTCTAAGAAATGAAATCAAAGACAAAAAGTTGTTTATATGTTAACCTAAAAATTAAATTGTTTAACTGATTATTCAATATTTAACCATAACAATAAAAAGTTACACTTTTGTGTATAATTCAAAAAATATAAATTATAAATCTCAAACAGTGCTCGCTCACTATTGAAGAAGACTCACTGTAACTTGCAAGTGTCATCAACTGTGGATTTAAAAAAATTATAAATAATTCAAGTATAAAAGTAACAACCACAAAGCATAGTTACATAAAATAATCTAATATAACATTTATGTAATATAATTAATATTTTTATAATTATCTATGGATATCGCGTTTGTTCGGTTATTCACGATTTTTTGTAAGTAAAAAACCAAAACCTAACCGACAACCTCAGTTTTTAAAATTAGAAGAAGAAAAAACTAATCATCCGATTCAGTTAACCATATTTTCAGTATGATTTATCGGTCTGATCGATTTCTTGGATTTTTTTGCTCACCCTTGCTTTATGGTCCGACCTTTGGATCACATTATTGGCTAATTTTTAAAATATTAAAAGAAATACTATTTATTTTTAAAAAGTTGTAAATCTAACACAAGAGAAAATTTTGACATTGGAACCTAAGAAAATATTCGGTTATAATTTATGAAATTATGTGAAAATGGTTAAATACACTTTGTGGCTTTAACCATTTTAAATACACTCTGAAATACTAATTTCATTTATCCTATTCATTTTCTAACTTGATGTTCTCTTTTCAATTTCACTATTCAAATTAAAATGTCTTGTATACTTGATATAATACATTAAGGTGGTGTTTACTTTGCATGATTAGGTTGGATAGATAAAATTAATCCAACCTAATCAAGTGTTTACTTTAAGGATTAATATTTGAGGATATCCCAAAGTCCGGATTATTTTAATCCTTTGAATTATTCTTCATTAATTTTAATCCAATCAATATAGGTAGGATTGAAATAATCCTCCAAATAAAGGGAGACTTATTTATTCCAATTTTAATCCTTCACTAATCCTTTGTAGTAAACAAATGATTGATAGATAAAAATTATCTTATCACACATTTAATCCATCAAATAATCAATCCTTCAAAATGATAATCATAAAAAGTAAACACCACCTAAATAAATATAGGACGTGACAAGTGTAGTATGTGATATCTTTTTTTTTGGTCAATTAATACAGAAATTTTAAAGGCTGCGTCACGGTGGACTCGAACCCGAAACCTTTGGCCTCGGGCATTAACCACTCTACCACTAGGCCAACACACACACACAGTATGTGATATCTTGGTGTGTATTAGAGTACACAGAACATTTCAATAATTGGCATGTATTAAGGTTGCTCGTAAATTATGGACACTCTCTAATTATATTTTGAAATTATATACACAAACAAATATATATAATTTATAGCTAGAATGTAATCACAATTCACAATAGAGATTCTGAATCTCTATATATGTGTAATCTCAATGAGCCAATTGCACTCCACCTGCTTTTTATTCATCAACATATTAAATTTTATTGATGATTTCTTTCTCCAAAAAGAAAGAATAAACCGTAATAACAAATCGAAGAAAATAAAAGGATTTTGTTTTAATCCGTTCAAATCTTCAAATTTTGATTCTTCCGGCTCAATTTTAAATCAAACAGCTTATGCTCATCACCAATTAATAACACATATCCAAATAATTTCGATTTTATTCACTTTAGAAAGTGTTTACTTTTCATGATTACCATTTTGAAGGATTGATGATTATTTGATGGATTAAATGTGTGACAAGATAATTTTTATGTATCAATCGTTTGTTTACTACAAAGGATTAGTGAAGGATTAAAATTGGGATAAATAATTTTCCCTTTATTTGGATGATTATTTCAATCCTACCTATATAGAACAATTCAAATGATTAAAATAATCACGGGCTTTGGGATATCCTCAAATATTAATCCTTGAAAGTAAATACTTGATTAAGTTGGATTAATTTTATCTATCCAACCTAATCATGCAAAGTAAACATCGCCTTAGGGAGTGTTTACTTTGCATGATTAGCATTTTGAAGGATTGATTATTTGATAGATTAAATATATGATAAGATAATTTTTATCTATCAATCCTTTGTTTACTACAAAGGATTAGTGAAGGATTAAAATTGGGATAAATAATTCTCCATTTATTTGTAGAATTATTTCAATCCTACCTATATTAGTTGAATTATTATTAATAGAGAACAATTCAAAGGATTAAAATAATCCGGCTTTGGGATATCATCAAATGATAATCCTTAAATATAAACACTTGATTAGGTTGGATTAATTTTATCTATCCAACCTAATCATGGCAAGTAAACACCGAGTATTATATATTCAACGAAATAAACATGCACAGGCCCCTACAAATAGAGGAGGTTAGTTAAACCTCCACGTTTAAAGTCCAACCAAATCTGTGGATCATTGAAATTTGTTAATTTACTAAGGAACTAAGGAATTATTTAGGATTGTGACTAGGCAACATAATTGACGCAGAATCAAGTATCTTTTCGTAGTGGTGTGTCACCAACGTTGAAAAACGTCTAGAAAAGTAAGAAGATTGAAATATCATTTCTAGTTTGTTCTTTCTTACTTTTTATAGATATATTTTGGTGTTGGTGATACCTTCGAATTCTACTAAAGAAAAAAATTAGAAATGAATTAATTGTCTCTTTAAGATAATTCAGTAGTTGGGTGGATTTTACCGTGATCAAATTTGACAGGTTTAAATTAAAGTCTTTATAAGTCTTCTTATTATACTTGATTTTTCAAGTATAGTTTATCACGTCCTATATGATTTACAAGTATTGCGGGAGAATATGAGTTATTGAGTGTGTACTGAAAAATAGTGTATGTGGGTTTTCATGAATTACTAAAAAAGAAGAATGAAGAAATAATGAAACAATTTGGTCGGACGAAACAAAAAGACTAAAATCTAATAATGAATTCTCAGCAGTTCCGAACCAAAGGGAACAATTAAAGTGATTTTGATTGGTCTCGCCCATTTAAAAGGATCCAAAACAGCCCAAACAATTCATCCACAGATGAAAACTTTCAAATCAGCAATCAATCAAGAAAACAAGGTCAACGAGCTAAGACGAAATTATATTGATAATTCTTGGCTTCATAAAAGTTTATGCAAAAATCAGCTCACAAAGAAGAGAATAAATAAGAAGTTTATTGTATTTCAATTCAAATTGAAAATCACGGTTATTGTTATTTTCATGCATGATATGATTATGGTTACTAGTTCATCCCTTCCAAAACATCCTAGGGTATTCAATTCTCATAGTCTTCTTCCCCTTATTAAAAAAATTATTACTAGCTTGTATGAAATAATTCTTTTGTCTGGTTATTTGGTCGAAATAGATAAAAAAAATATAATTTGTTGACAGTCTGAAAGCTCATTAATATGGTTGCCTAATGTCTAGCTAGCTCATGAACAAACTTATTAAGTATATTAATTTTAAAATATAAAATCATTAAGCTGGCACAACTTATATTTTTATACATACTAGAATGCACGTACATTTATTCTTTTGAGTAGCAACAGTGTAGTCTTTAATTTTATTACAATTAATGTCAAACCCCCATTATTTCTTATTCAAGATTTTTTTATATTGAAGACAGAAATATTATGTCCTCTTTGGTGTAGCTGAGGTATCGGTGCGATCCTCCACCCTTTACTTTTAAGAAGATCAATTGGTTAGATATAACTTATTCGAAATATGATTATGATATCATGCAGTTGCACATTACGTTAAAAAATATCAGATATCTTGAATCTTATCGAATTATTCGTATATTTGAATAATATCTAATCTTGTTATGGGAATAGATCAAATAAAAATATTTTTTCGTAAAAATCTAAAAACCGATGCATTTTATGTACAAAGTTAGTGCACTTTATATATGAAGTTACTGCATTATGAAATATCGATGAATAATGTTGTCTTTTACCAAAACTCAAAGGTGCATTAACTTTGTACATAAAGTGCATTAGTTTTTAGGTTTTTACGAAAAAATAAGTTTTTATTATAACTCATCCCATCTTATTATTATGTTAACTAATACTATGGAACCTACAATTACATGATCACGACAACCATACTATATACTAAAGAATGATCGCTTACCTCTAAGGAGAACACTATTGCAACATTATTAGCCATAAGTTAATCTTGTTGACTTTATAAGATAGTGATGAAAGAAAGATATATTTGAATTTTCATTGCTAGTTAGTTGATTTAGGAGAAGAAGATCAAACCTATACTAAAAGTCAATGATCTTCTACAACATCGAAAATATATAAGTGGATTGCCAATTTTTCTAAAATAGGAATTTTATTTTCGGATTCCGTGGACTTACCTTAGTTAATTAAGAGGTAACAAATTTGGAGCAAATAATTTTAATTCGTTATCGTTTCTCTCGTGGCACACTTTGGTTGGAGAAAACTGATGACATCACATTAATGATGGTTTAACTAAATGTCAAATAAACTAATTTCTTTCTTTTGAGGGGAGGGGACTAATTAATTATTTTTTCGTTAAAAATTGGGAATGTGAGATTGTGATTCATATCGAGAGAGAGAAATACTATTAAACCACAAGCCTTGGGTAGTTAAATTCACCTTAAACATGCATGCTGAATAATTATGGTGCAACGGGGGTCTTTCTGAACATAGTTAAGAAAAGCAATATTTTGTAATTAAATTAGTAGGGTTAATTATAATTTTTATTTCGATCTTTTCTGCTTCTACAAAAACGTTTGAAAATTTTCAATCTAATGTATTTATCATTGCTGCTAATATAATAATGTGAGAAAAAAAAGTATTTTTATTAATATTAACTTTTGAGGGTTATAAAGATACAGATTAACGAATGAATCGAATTAAGGTGGATGATAAATTGCATTGTAAGGGCACAAAGGCTGAGACCAAACCAATAAGCTCAAACTGCCACTAATAAATGGGCCTAATCCATGTCCATTTGCTGTCAAGCCTTCAAGTGAGAGAGATGTGAATTATATTTTAGGCTAAAATTAAATCGAATCGAACTCATACTTTAAATTGAACTAGTATTTGTGTTAGGCTACTGATATTGTAGCTAACGAGTACCCAGAAGAGTAGAAGATATAGAATAGAATAGAATATTAGGTTGAGAGAGAGAGAGAGAGAGAGAGAGAGAGAGAGAGAGAGAGAGAGAGAGAGAGAGAGAGAGAATTTATCTGTCAAAACTTATCATTGCTTTTCTTGTTTCCCAAACTAATACCCTTTCTGGTATAGTTCCAGAAGGACAATACTAACAAAAATGAAATAACATGTGGAAGCATCACACACCTTACACGTGTATGCACAGGATGTGTTCTTCTTTAATTGAAAGCAAACAAAAACAAATTGAATTTCTCGTCCCCTTTCTTCCCCCAATTACTCTGTACCACTTGAACCTTACCTTCTTCACACACTTCACATATCGATTCACAACAATACTTCCCCCTTTCAAAGATCCTTGTCTTCAAGGATCAAAAGTTGGAAACTTTCGCGCAGGAAGCTCACATCTTCCCACGACGACACCCCAGCAGAGGGTGGATCCCACAAGACCAGAACTTGCTGAACCCTTCGTCCCCGACGCACCGCCTCCCGCTCCTGTAAGATAGATGATGGTACCACGACAAAGATCCCATCTTGGTCCGTGATGGGTAGATCTGGAACTGGAGCAATATTGGGACTGATAGCCCGCTTGAGGAGCGATACATGAAAAACAGGTGTATCTTCGACCCCTCAGGTAATTCCAGTTTATAAGCTACCTTTCCGATTTTCTCCAAAATTTGGTAGGGACCGTAATATTTGGCTGACAATTTCAGATTCTTGCGAAGGCAGACAGAATGCTGCCTGAGGGTTGCAATTTTAAGTAGACCAAGTCTCCCACCAAAAACTCTCTTTCCTGGCGATGTCTGTCGGCATACTGCTTCATACGATTCTGCGCGACAATCAGGTTATCTCTCAACTCTTGCGTGCGTGCGTGCCTCTGTGTCAGTAGGTTTTGGGCTGCGTCGTTGTGAATAGGTAGAAACTGGTTAATAGAGTGCATAGGGGGTTTAAAACCATACAGAGCTTCGAATGGGGTTGCCTTCAAGCCCGAGTGATAGTTAGTGTTATACCAGAACTCAGCTAAGGCCAACCATCGACACCACAACTTAGGATTTTGATGTACCATGCACCGTAGGTAGGACTCCAGACACTGATTCAGATGCTCGGTCTGTCCATCCGTTTGAGGATGGTAGGCTGAAGATAAATCTAGTGACCTATGTAGACCCTTGAACAGTTCCTTCCAGAACACACTTGTGAAAACTTTATCTCTATCTGTGACAATGCTCACAGGAATCCCATGTAACTTGTAGATATGCTCTAGGAAGGCCTGAGCAACTGATTGGGCAGTAAAAGGGTGGCATAGGGGAAGAAAATGACCATATTTGGTGTATCTATCAACCACCACCAATATAGTGTCCTTACCTCTAGATTTAGGCAAGCCCTCAATGAAATCTATAGAAATATGGGACCAAGCTTGAGTGGGAATAGGCAGTGGTTGTAATAATCCAGGTAGGTGGCCACCTAAGGATTTACTCTTGCAGCAAGTGTCAAAAGATTGTATCCAAGTGTGGATATCCTTCATCATTGAAGGCCAATAGAATAAAGCCTTTATTCTCTCATAAGTACCTCTTTCCCCAGAGTGCCCTCCATACCCACTGTTATGCATCTCTTGCATTAGTTTCTGTCTTAAATCAGTGGTGATACCCACTGCCACTCTGCCCTTGTACCTTAGAATATCTCATGTAATGACCCAATCAGGTAGGGATAGGGGCTGAACCAGTTTCTGATGCCTGACCTTTTCCAAGAAAAGATCCCATCCATAGCTAGCAAAAATCTGTTGCATCCAAGTAGGCGTTAGTGTAGTCACAGAGTTGACTTCTTCTGTTTGGTTCCCCTCCTAGATAAGGCATCAGCCACCTTATTCTCACTTCCTTTTTTGTATTGTATATCATAGTTAAATCCTAACAATTTCACCACCCATTTTTGCTGCATTGGTGTAACAATTTTCTGATCCAATAAATGCTTTAGGGCTTGCTGATCAGTTTTTATGGTAAACTGATGACCTTGGAGGTAGTGCCTCCATCTTTGAGTAGCCAATAATATAGCCAGGAACTCCCTCTCATAGACTGACAATGCCTGGTGTTTTGGGCTAAGCTGTTTGCTTAGGAAGGAAATAGGTTGCGCTCTCCGCACGAAACCGCACCAATTCCGCACCACCGCATCCGTTTCTAGCACAAATGGTAGGGTAAAATCGGTAGAGCCGATCTTGGGGCACGCTCATAGCTTGTTTCAAGTGATTAAAAGCTTGTTCTGCTTCTTCAGACCACTTATAAGCTCCATTTTTTAGCAAGTTGGTCAGGGGTTTGCTAATAATCCCATACCCTCTCACAAATTTTCTGTAATAACCAGTGAGACCTAAGAATCCCCTGAGTTGTTTGAGAGTAGTAGGAGTAGGCCACTCCTTCATGGCTGAAATTTTTTCAGGATCAGTAGCCACACCAAACTCCGAGATAATATGTCCCAAGAATCCAATTCGAACCTGCCCAAAACTGCACTTACTCCTCTTAGCATATAGCTTGTGTGTTCTAACGAGAGATAGAATAATCCTTAAGTGATTATAATGCTCTTCCTTGGTCTTGCTGTAAATCAGGATATCATCAAAGAATACCAACACCACCTTCCTCAAATACTGCCCAAAAATCCTATTCTTTAGGGACTGAAATGTAGCAGGTGCATTGCATAACCCAAAGGGCATGACTAAGAACTCATAGTGACCATGGTGTGTCCTGAAGGCAGTCAGGTACCTATGGGATGAGTGCATACGAATCTGAAAATACCCAGATCTCAAATCAATCTTGGAAAAATATTGGCTGCCATGTAGTTCATCCAGTAGCTCTTCAATCACTGGTATTGGGTAGTTATGTTTGACTGTAAGGCCATTTAGGTACCTGTAATCCACACACATTCTCCATGTGGAATCCTTCTTCTTTACTAGCAACACTGGTGATGCAAAAGGACTAGTGATGTGTCTTATGAGCCCTGAGTCTAGCAATTCTTTCACAATTTTTCTATTTCAGATTTCTGGTCATGTGACACCCTATAGGGATACTGCTGCTTGGAAATACTCCCTGGTTTTAGAATAATTTGATGCTCCACTTCTCTAGCTGGGGGTATCTCCTTGGGTTCCTCAAATAGGTCAGCAAATTCGTGTAATAAGGGTTCCCATTCTGATTCATCTCCAGTACAGTCTCCCTTAGCCTTAACCCAATACATATCTTCAATACTATCCATATTCTTGGCAAGAATATGAAATAGGCCTGGTCCAGAAATTAGATGACATTGGCCCCTCTCAGTAATGGCTTGAAGTTTAATCCTCTTACCCATCCATGTTACCGCAATGACCATCTTATCATAATCCAATTCCACTGGTGTGCATACCTTGAGCCAATCCCCTCCCATTATTAAGTCACACCCCTCAATGTCCAACAACCTTGGTGAAAAAGTGAAAGAGTGTTGCTGCATTTTCCATTTGAATGATTGTACTCGTTTGGTACTCACCATCTTGTTTCCATTAGCAACCTTAACCAATATAGGGTTTGTGGTTTCCAGGTGACAACCCAGATTATGTGCAGTGGCTATATTGATGAAGCTCAAGGTACTGCCTGAATCAATGAGGATATTAATCTTTTGTTTGTCCACCTCCCCAATCACTCTCATAGTTGTCAGCCCTCCCCCTCCACCTTTGGAGCTCAAGGTCAACTGTACCTCCTCCACTGGCTGTTCTTCCATCTCATCACTGTCACTTTCAGGGGGAATGTGTTCATAGAAGGTACTCTCCTCTTGCTCGGTCATGATTAGGTAGGATATTCTTTGTTTACACCTGTGCCCTGGCATATATTTCTCATCACAGTTGTAACATAACCCCTGCTCTCTTCTAGCATTCATTTCGATTGAGGTTAGGTATTTGAAAGGGGGTTTGCCCGGAATAGCTACTCCCTTCCCTGAACTATTAGGGTTGGTTTCCATCCTTCTACCCTGTTGGAAATTACCCATTATCTTACCAACTCCCTTCATCCTTCTTGTGATAACATCAAGAGATTGCATCTGTTCACTACCCAATTCAATAGCTTCTTCAACTGTAGAGGGTCTGAACAATCCTCACTGCTGGTTGTAAGTCAGGATTTAATCCACTAATAAAGCTAGCAACAAAATACTCCTCCGGGAAATCTGTCCTCCCTGTTAATGAAAGACAAGCTCTCAGTTCCTCAAATTTACTAACATATTCAGTAAAACTTCCATGTTGAGTGAGTTTGTTAAATTCCCCAATGACCCTAGCTTCTTTTAGATCCTCGAACCTTCCTGACACCAGTCCCACAAAGCTGCTCCACCCTAAATCTGGATGTCTAGTGGCAACATTTTGATACCACAATTCAGCTTTCCCTTCAAAATGCATAGTGGCTATTTTCACTCTCTGCAAATCAGGTATATTAGGAATAAGAGAAAAGTAATTTTAGCATTTCAACATCCATGATCTAGGATTTGTCCCATCAAACCTAGGGAAGTCCACCTTGGGTAGAGGGCTTATGACATTACCCTGATGTCCGTTTATGCTACCAGGGGGTCCTCAGTCTAAATCCTTGTGAAAATTCCCCTTGTGACCCATCTTCTCCCCCATAGGCTCCTAGAATAGATCCCTTGCCCTTCCCCATGTTTGTCAATTGTAATTGCATGCTTCCCAAGGTTTCAGTGAGTTGATCGAATTACCATATATGCCAGTAATTTGTTCTTGTAATTTGATTTCCGATGCTTCCCTCTTTGTGATCTCTTCCTGCAAAATCTGATCTATTTTTTTCTGTGCTTCCTGCAGCTCTCGGAGAATCGTGCCCTCAGCCATTCCACAGCCTAGCTCTGATACCAATTGTTAGGCTACTGATATTGTAGCTAACGAGTACCCAGAAGAGTAGAAGATATAGAATAGAATAGAATATTAGGTTGAGAGAGAGAGAGAGAGAGAGAATTTATCTGTCAAAACTTATCCTTGCTTTTCGTGTTTCCCAAACTAATACCCTTTCTGGTATAATTCCAGAAGGACAATACTAACAAAAATGAAATAACATGTGGAAGCATCACACACCTTACACGTGTATGCACATGATGTGTTCTTCTTTAATTGAAAGCAAACAAAAACAAATTGAATTTCTCGTCCCCTTTCTTCCCCCAATTACTCTGTACCGCCTGAACCTTACCTTCTTCACACACTTCACATATCGATTCACAACAATTTGCATATGTACGATGCATCATAATGTTTTTAGATTTATTTGTTATATAAAATAGATATTAATTCAATTTATTATCTAGAAAAATTAAAATTACAATAAAAATATAATTTTATTATAAAATTTAATCAAATAACAGAATGCCTTAAAAAAAGAATAAGTTATAAATTATTATGATTCTTTGTCTTATGATAATGCTTCTTAAATTATATTTGGACATATTTGTGTATTCCAATAATTATTAATTTAAATCTCTTAATTTCAGAAAAAAAGAAAACTGATATCATTAACCATAAGTCTTATCCAAATGCCTAAAACAATAGAAAATATGAACTGTCCATCATCAATGCATCATATATATTCAAGATCGATGGTTGAAAATAATGTTTATATACTATGAGATCATTAACCATCAGACTTATATATTTTGGATGATGTTTTTAGGAATTATTTTTGATGATTTATGGGATTATTTTTGTTAGAATGTTGTGGTATTAAAATTCAAATAATTTTTTTGCTTTCCCAAGAATATGAATTAGTAGCACATTATTACTATAATGTTCAATCGGCAAAATTTTACTTTTAAGTTTTGGGAGCTGAGTTGCATTCAATCATCTAATATATTTATCATTATTGGAGTTTAGTGATATATGTAAGCAAACAATTTCAAGTTTTGAACAATAACTAATTGGTTTGTTAATGAAATGGTGAATCGCCGTTTGCATAAATGTTTATATAAAATTTCAAAATAATTCAGGAATATTTTAATTATTGGTGATTTATATAATTGATTCATGCATATATATAAATATTTAACCATGTATTTTACAACATATATATATATATATATATATATATATATATATATATATATATATAAAATTCAGGGTTATTTTTGTAATCACTGTTCAACTTAACATAAAATTCGACAAATACATCCTTACTACATACAAAATTAACTAAAATTTTGTTGTAAGATTCTAATTTTTATATACACAATTTTACTAGTATACATAATATTACTATATTTTAAACAACTATTTACTATTTTTATCCATGTTCCTTTATTTGACACATTTTACTAATATGCACATATACTCGAACTCATAATCAACTTTTTGGTGGTCCCTGGAAAAATGTGTCAGATGTATGAGAAGAGGGGAGAACACACCTAATGTAAAATTTTCTGATTTTCTTTACCTTATCAAGAGTATAGCCGAGTCAGTAGTTGAACTCTCTGATGACAAGAACTGTCAGTGAACAAGATATCTGACTCAGTGTGTGTGCAGAATGTGGTAAAACAGAGAAGTAGACCTATGTCAACACACTTAACACCTCTGGATTATTTGCTTGCAGAGACGTCAGAGAGTAGTGGTGTCTCAAATTTAGTCTGAGTCTACCATAACATGTTGAAGGTAAGATGAACAATATAAAGCAATCAGTTGTACATAAAGTAAACGATATAAGAGTTTAACATGGCTCGAAGAAATCCCTAATATATCTATGAACCTATCAGGTAGGTGAATTCCAATTAACCTTGAGAATTCTTTTATTTATACTTCTAATGGAACTGACTGTGGGTCTCAGTAACCGTCGAGATTCGATTTCAGTAATATGTCCAGCCCATCAGTCCCTAAATTATCAGGCCATGACTTCTCACATTTACTTTCACTCAGTTTATCTTAGGACTACTAACCACATCTAGTTTCAGTCAGCTACACATTGCTGCTTATTCATGGCACCCTAACTTCTACCTTACAGGTCTGGTTGGGAATATTTTCCAACTACTTTGAATAAGCCTTTACAATGAAGCACAAAACTAAAGATAGGTTGCACTCACTCTAAAATCTATTACAAATTTTACAAGAATGTTTGACTTAGAGATATGGGAGATTGAACCTAAATAGTTTCACAGTAGAAGAAGTGATGAAATCATCTATAAATTTGGAAGGATGAATTATGTCCAAGTCTTGTTGGAATTGGAGTCGGAGTTTGAATTGTGTCTTCTTTCTTAAGAGCACAAACTCGTTGAACTCACATATGCCCACAACTTGGGCATACTTCTCCAGTTGAGAATTCCCATTTTTATAGAAGAATGTCTTCAAATTAGCCATTGAAAGAAAACAGTTTGAAATTCAAACATGTTGTCTTCTGCTTTATCGTTTAGTAATCAGATAGATGCTTCCAGTAAGCTATCAATAGATCTTCTTCATTAGCGTCTGTCTTCAGTCTTCAACGAAGTCTACGTCTGATCCCGTGCTGAGTCTCTCAAACTTCTCTGACTTTATCTTCAGGTAATCTACAACAAGCCTGTGTTTAACTTCAGATCTCTGAGCGAGTTTTGAGTCCTTTAGATTCTCAAATTTTCTGATGTCTGTCCGACTCAGACTATCTAATGCAAGTGATCATCAATTCTCTTAACAATTTAGGCTTCCTGAATCCTTTCACTGAACTTAGTCTTTTTAACAACATATCTTTTAACATTGAGCTTTTTCCTCTTGATGCTTTGAGATTGACATTACACGTTGTCCATTGTTTCTGACTTTGTTGACTCATTTTGACTACTTTAAAGCTTGAGGCTTATCCTCTTGTGAGTCAATTGGATCCGTCCGATTAACTTCTCGACTGAAAGTCTTTAGCATAATACTCATTTAAATTAAGTTCAACTTCCTAACAGATATACTCATTAACAGACAATACACCGGTGATTATCATCGAGTGGATATAACATATCTTTTCAATTGGTTTAGAGATTTAATCAAAACATGTCTCGATCCCAAATTTCTAATTTTTTCTTTTATTTTTATTTTTATATCATATCATAAATAATTTTTACTTTTTATGTATAAATATTATGTAAATATTTAGTTGTTTCTGTACAATTTGGTAGACAAATTATATATGATAGTATTATTAAGCAATGGTAATATTTTAATTAGTATACATTTGTGTGTGTTTTATTTTATATAAATATATATAAAATTGCATGTATATATATAGAAATATTTTATTATTCCTTTCATATTATTAGTTTGATTAATAACCTAAATCAGTTTTTGATTACTTTTGATATGGATCCCACTATAACATATATAATATAATTATATATGTAATTGTTTTCATATAATATATCTTTTCTATATATTAATTTAGTTCCAATGACATATTTAATCAAATTTCGTAGAATCTATCATTTAACGCAATTTATAACTAAAATAGCATATTAAGCTAAAATTCCAATTAATAATTCAAATAAAATGAGAAAAATAAAAAGGTAAGAGAAAAAAATTATACGCATATATATTGTACAAATTGTACATATTTGAATATGCATTATACATATAATATTTATATATGTCTCAAAAGTTTAAATGATTATAATTTGTTGATTTTAAATCTATTTTTATATATTTAATATCAAATCAAAGTTGTTTTCGCGATCTTTAATTCAATAAGCATATTTTATATACTTTTTATAAGCAGAATAACACGATTTCCACAAAGAATGAAACTATAGGAAAGATAAAGAGAAAAAAGAGAGGAAGGAGAACAAGACATGCAGAAAAAGCACGGTTATGAAACTGTTTTGATTTTGAACTTTTGTGTAAATTGTGACCTTAATTTCCTCTTTATATGCAAAATTGTCATTGAAATCAATTTTAAATTGATTTCAAATTGTAGATTCATGCTTTAATTTTAATATAATATAAAACCAAAATGTTCGGTTCGTTACATACTTATTAAAATTTTGACATATTAAATGGTTGATTGATTGTGTACTCTATAATTAATCATTGTGGAATTGCAAATTCAAATATGTAAAAATGTATATAAAAGAATATTAAAATTTCATTCTATCGAATTATAGAAATCAAATCAAATTGAACCAAAATTAATTTGACTTTGAATTTTCAATCAAAATGAAATCAACCAAAATCATCGACTTTTAATTTATTAATAATAATAATAATAATAATAATAAAAATAATAATAATAATAATAATAATAATAATAATAATAATAATAATAATAATAATAATAATAATAATAATAATAAATTCAGTTGGATTTTGGTCGCTCCTCCGATAATCTACCAAAGCCAAGTAACTGTAAGAAGGTCGCCGTCTCCAACCAACAGAAACTTGGTTTGGACGGCAAATTACAGTCCACCTTCTTTGACAGCTTCATGTTAACCACCACCACCTTCATTCCACCCCTCATTTCTGATTCACCAATGTCTCATTTCTCTCTAGTTGTCCATATCTCCAAAACTCAAATTTTGATCCAAAACTCCAAACCTCACCTTAACTCAATCCCGAGCTCCAAAAGGGTTCAATTTCCATAAAATCTCGAGTTGAGATCAATCTGAAATGGCATCTGATTCCGTACCGATCCTCACTCCAAGACACAACGAAACAGTGCCCATCACCGCAAATGAAGAAGACGATCATCCCAACGCCGCCACCGCAGCTCTTCTACCCCTCACCACTGACTCTTCTTCCTCAAACTCAAACCCTAAACTGGCTGCCACCACCCTCATCTTCATCTCCCTCCTTCTCTCCACCTGCATTGCTTTCGCCGCCGCCCTCGCCTTCGCCTTCCTCTTCTTCCATGCCTCCAATCCGTCGCGGAGGTCTCGAGGCCCCTCGCAAAGCTCAAGAGCCCAGTCGTCTTACTAATTTCAATGGATGGATTCAGATTCGGATACCAATTCAAGACCGACACGCCCCACATCCGTAGATTGATCAACAATGGGACCGAAGCTGACCTAGGTTTGATCCCTGTGTTCCCAACGCTCACATTCCCAAATCATTACTCAATTGTCACAGGATTGTACCCTGCTTACCACGGAATTGTCAACAATTTCTTCACCGATCCCGCCACCGGCGACTTCTTCACGATGTCCAGCCACGAGGCGAAGTGGTGGCTCGGTGAGCCGCTGTGGGAGACGCTGGCGAATCACGGCTTGAAAGCCGCGACCTATTTCTGGCCTGGTTCTGAGGTAGTGAAGGGCTCTTGGAACTGCTCTAATGAATATTGCATGATTTATAACAGCTCAGTGCCTTATGAAGATAGAGTTGATGCTGTTTTGAGCTACTTTGATTTGAATAGTAGTGAGATTCCCTCGTTTATGACATTGTATTTCGAGGATCCGGATCATCGGGGCCATAAGGTTGGCTCGATGATCCTTTGATCACGGAGGCGATTGCTAGGGTTGATAGCATGATTGGGAGGTTGATTAGTGGTTTGGAGAAAAGAGGGTTTTGAGGATGTGAGTATCATTTGGTTGGTGATCATGGGATGGTTGGGACATGTGATAAGAAGTTGATATATTTAGATGATTTGGGGATACCTAAGGATTGGATTCAATCGTATAGCCCATTGCTTGCCATTCGCCCGCCATCTGGTAATTCACCTAGGGAAGTTGTGACGAAGATGAATGAGGCGTTGAAGTCAGGGAGTGTTGGGAATGGTGAATATTTGAAGGTTTATCTCAAGGAGGATCTGCCTAGGAGGCTGCATTATGCGGATAGTGACCGTATCGCCCAGTTATAGGGTTGGTCGAGGAAGGGTTCAAGGTGGAGCAGACGAGGTTGAGGAGGCAAGAATGTGGGGGATCACATGGATATGACAATGCGATCTTCTCCATGAGGAGTGTTTTTGTTGGTCACGGACCTCTGTTCGGTAGGGGGAGGAAAGTCCCGTCGTTTGAGAATGTGCAGATATACAACTTGGTTACGAGCATTTTGAACATTGATGGAGCTCCAAATAATGGGACAGAGTCATTTCCCTCGAGTGTTCTTCTCCCTAACCATTGAGATCATAGTCGTTTCTTGATGAGAAATGGAGTGAATTGGGTGTGATCTGGTGCCAGAGTGGCAAATTGTGCAATGTTCGATGATGAGTAGTGTTCTTCATGAGAAATGGCTGGTGTTCGGATGATAGAACGGGGGTTTGGCCAAGAGAAAGAATACGGGTTAGGTTATTTTGCAGAGATGGATGCGTAAAGTCATGAAATAAGGTGGATATTATCATCACCAGCTTATTGTTTGCTGTATATAGAAGATAATTCAATTTTTTTGGTGTCATTGTATCAATAATCCTCAAGTCTAACTTGAATTTGCTCTTCAATCTAAGATGCTCTATTCAGCCATGGCAGCGCTTTTCATGTGTAGTTTCTCGTGAATCGTGATAATGGGACAGTTTATACTTGCTGAGGCGAATACACGAAGTTCTGCAGAGACCGGCATCTGTTGCGATGATTGTGCTTTGCTTCATTTCTAAGTGAAGTCATCTGCAAGTCTGAATGAAACTGAATCTTTACTGATCAGTGATGTTCTGATCGATTCCATTGGTTTGATACTAAATCTTACTAGTTATGATGCTTTTGCAGTTATATATATACTAATGAATTTGATCATTCTTGTCTCTAAATTGAATTGAATGTTGAGATCTTAGTAAAATGTCTGAAAACTGAGTGAGTTTGTTGTGTATATATATTATATATATGTAGTTCCTTTGAATTAGGCTGAAAGGTTTTCCAGCCTTTTGTTCCTTTGCAAGTTGCTTCCAGACTTATATTTGATTTGGGATGCAATAATGATTTAAGGTTAAGTAAGAGTTGATGCTGCTGTTATAATGAGATGTTTTTGTGTATGTTTTTCTTTTCTTTTTTTGTTTTATTTAGTAGAAAATTGAGATGTTTTTTGTTTATGTTTTTAGAAAAATAATCGAAAAGATGATCTTTACTGTGTTAAATCATTTATGAAAATTGATATGTGAGACTAATTGTTACAAAATTCAGGGTTGATGGTCGAATTCATCCCAATCTTCAACGATTTTATCAATTATATTTACCTTTTGAAAATTATCAATTTTACCAGAACTTTTTCAACTCGTCTCAAGTTTATCACTGAAGCTCCCTCCAACGACCAAATTTAGTGCGTTCCGCCAAAGGATGCCCTGTTATTTCGTCTAAAAAAATAAGTTTGTACGTGAATATTCTATATTCAACATATACTATTTTTTTTTTGAGGTGTTCGGAGTCTGTTATTAAAAATAATCGAATGGGTCATCAAAATCTCACTTTTTTTTAAAGTGATATTTTTATACAAATTTCAAATGGATTTTTTGTGATTTTTATTTTTTAGGCATCATTTAACTATTTAAGAGGTTACGTTTTTAGGACAAAAACCATATTACGTCCCAATTTTTGGACCTTACCAGTTACCACGAAAATCTCCCCATGTTTAATGAATGACATCCAACCTTTAGTCCAAACCCCATTTTTTCCATCTAAATCCTTTCGTATTTCTTAAAAATTTAAAGCTTTGCTTATTTATTCCAATAATTTGCTCAATATTATTATGTTATTATCGATGAATTTGGGTAAGATAATATGTTCGTTTTTTTTCTAAAAACTTTTACACCAAAAATATCATTTTGTATGATGTGGTGGGTGAAAACTTCACATAATTTTTAAGTATTTGAGATTGATAAATCTAGTATATGTAAATAGACGAGATTTATGAAAAGCAGTAAAGAATACAAGAGTTTTTACGTGATTCGATCAAGAATGAGATCTACGTCCACGGAGGTGATGATCCTCAATACTTTCACTATAAACGGATTACAATGAGTGTATCTAAAAAGCTCTAGTATTCAATAAATTGCTAACCCTTTTACTGTCGACCTAACCTCTATTTATATATTATCGTGGATCTCATGCTGGATCCCTTGATTGGTGGGATCACGATCCTTCCATAACTGACCATGATCTCCGCCGTAACTGACCACGATCTCCGCCGTAACTGACCACGATCTCTACCTTTGATTTCGTCTTAATTAGGGTCTTGATTAGGGTTTAGAGGCCGGGCTTTAGGCTTAACCGCGTGGGGATGTCATCAGGTCAGACCCAGCTCGTTTGGGCTTGCCAGTGGGCCTGAGCGGTTGGGCCATATCCCATCATAGCCTCCCCCCCCAAATAGTCGAGTAACAACTATGCCGAGGTGAGGAGAAGATCGTATTCTACCGAGGCTGGTTGGTGTTCGGCTGAGGTTGTTGTCGAAGGTGTTGTCTTTTTGACGTTAGGGCTAGATCTGACGATCTGGGTCCGAACTGAGTTGGACGGTGTGTCGGCCTGGGCGTGCACTGCTTGTCGAGGACCGAACTGAGTCGTCTGTCATGGGACAGAGATGTCCTGCAGGGGGATGTTGAGGTCCGACCTGGATAGCAGTATTCATCCGAGTAATACCGAGATCCGACCTGGATAGAGATACCCTTTGATGATACCGAGGACCGAGCTGGCTAGCGATATCTGTCTGGATGATACCGAGGTCCGAGCTGGATAGAGATATCCATCTGGATGATGCTGAGGTCCGATCTGGATAGAAATATCCTCCTGGATGATACCGAGGTCCGAGCTGGATAGAGATATCCATCTGGACGATGCCGAAGTCCGATCTGGATAGAAATATCCTTCTGGATGATACCGAGGTCCGAGCTGGCTCGTCTGACGCTGGATAGCAACGTCGCTTGGAAGGACGACTCCGAGGTCCGGAGTTAGAGTGATGATTGCACGATTAGACCGGTGTGTCAACGCATCTTTGATCACGTCACTTGCGCCAGACGGTTGGTGGGCGCTCGAAATGCGTGCGCACGTCTACTCTACATCAAATTGTAATCAGCCACGTGGGAAGTTGAAACGGCAATTTGGGCGCCCATTCGTGCTATAAATAGGCCCTAAGGAGGAAACTGTTCACTTTCTTCCCCCCATCGTTCCAGAGCAAATGAAAACAGACCAGATTTTCAGAGTTCTCAGAAATTTATTCCCCATTCATCGAAGAAGCAATAACCCATCACTAAAAAGTAAGTATGACTTCTTCTTCCATATCTGGTTCTGCTCGTTCTTCTTCTTCCCCTGATAGCGAGGTAGAGATTATGGACTACATGTGCCATAATTTTGTGGGTAAATCCTTAGGCATTAGCGCTAGGGTTCCGTCGATTTCTCCTGCTTGGGATGGTTATAGGGTCAGGGACGTTAGATCGTCTCTGACCGTGTTCGACGGAATTAGCGTAGGGAGGGATTGCCATCTGCCGGCGGAGGCATGGTGGTGCCTGTCGGGACCCCGTGATCGAGCTTTGGCTCCCCCGGAGTGTTTTTTGACAGTATATGTAGATGCCCTGAGGGCGGGTCTTAGGTTCCTTTAGCCCCATTTTTTGCACATTCAGAATATTTTCAAATTCCATATGCCAATTTACCCCAAACTCCATTAGGTCGGTAGTTGGGATGGGATTTCTTGTTACAAGCATAGCCGAGGAGTTTACTTTGAGGTTCTGATGCGATTTTTCAGCGTCAAGAGTACGGGGGGTGTGTACTATTTTTTGCCTCGGCAGCCATTTAGGATTACCGCCCCCTCGAAGGTACCGCAGTGGCAAAGTAAATATTTCTTTTTGCTGGCTGAGGGGCACCCGAGCTACGAGTGGGGGTTGGGTAGAATGAAGGATTTGAAAGTGAAACCCCTAGTCGGCCGTAGAGGACCAGCTCAATATGCTCGGTGAAGTCTCCGTAGGGTTCACCGAGGACGACCTGAATAAGGCCGGACTGAGTTCACAGGTCAAAGGCCCCAGGGTCGGGGTCCGAGATGGGTGAGGCACCTCTTCTTCTTTATAAACCGATCTCGCCGTGTTAACGCGATTTTCTTGTTGTGCTGATGAAGCCGGTTCCACGAGAGAAGGCTCCTCCTCACCGAGCAAGGCGCCCGAAGAAGAAGGCGGGCGGGCTGAATCGCCAAGCCCCAGAAGAAGGTTGGCGATCTCAGCCAACTGATGATGGGGGCTCTGCCGGGGTTGAAGGGAAAACTAGGTTTAGCCCTCGCCCCGAGAATCTATCTTGGATATTTAATTCACCATACATTGATTATATTCCTAGCATGCGTCTATATAATTAATTGCAACACGTAGGGGTTTTCTCGTGTTTACCTTTGGATCTGTCGAGGTGGATTGGGATGAACGGATCGGACGGGTCGAGACTCCTTCTTTGACCTTCTGGACTGTATCCCGATTGTCCAATCTCCAACGTCGAGTGAGGACGAACTATGGAGAATGCTTCGGAAAATCACCCAATGCTCCCTCAAAATTCTCGAAAATATCTCCCAATTCTCTCTTGGAATTCTCGAAAATAATGTGTTCAATAATGAAGCATTAACCTAGACTTTATCTCATACCTTATATTTATAATGCACTACCTTAATCCCATATGGAAATTACCATAATCCTATATGGAAATTACCATAATCCCATATGGAAATTACCATAATACTTTATGGAAATTACCATACTCAAGGATTATTACCATACTCCCAGGATTATTACCATAATCTTATATGGAAAGGATCCATGCATATACCATAAATATAACAATATCCTTGTAGGATAAAGAGAATAAAATCTTGCCAATGGGAGCATCATGGGGCGTCGATTTTCCTCCAGCTAACGGGCCTGGATGGGCCAGCCCAGGGATCAAATGCAAGGAATAAAGATGGACCTCAAATAAATTAATTATCTTATGTTCACCCGAACATAAATTAATTTATAAACATTTATTCATGCCACTAGAGAATAAATCTTGACTTACCCTTTATTACCGAAGTTGAGTCGGGCTTGCACTTAGACATTACGAATCCCGTATTTAAGATATCGAACGTCCATTAATTATTTATAGCACTGATCGCTTAAAATAATTAATATCTTTAAATTCTAAGTAGTACCACTCAACCTTATTATTGTACTTGAGCTAACTCAACTGCAGGTTTAGTACAATAAACCTTTGAGCTCCTTAAGGGACGTCATCATCCTAAACGGATACGGTGACTCGACATGATAACTAGCGTGACATACAAGATCGCCACCACCCAAGATGCGTCGAATCTTGGGTTAGAACATATAACCCTCACCCATAACAAGTCAAAGTGATGGTCAACAACTCATACTCACCTAATACCTTATCGAGGTTTAGATCATCGTAAGTCACCGAGATCTGGGTTCTTCACTACGGTCGGATAGAAGAACTCATCTCACCGTGATCCTTCAATACGTCAAAGACGCATCAAAGATAGACAAGTAACCAAGTCAAGTCACTTTTATCTATACCGCAGACTATACCGACAACTCGTCCTCAAGTTGTCTCGGTGTGAAACTTTTATATCTCATTAAGCTTGACCAATCATATGAGACTTACGTGATCTTCTACACATCGTATGATCTAACTTATATATGAGATAATGGGACACGATATATGCAAACAAGTATTCAATTCAGATAGGAGATTGTAATAGTGGTAACAGGAAACATTGTATACAAGCTCAACCAAACTGCTTTCAGTATACAAATCCAACAATCTCCCACTTATACTAAAGCAAACTTTTAGTATACAATGTGTCTCTACTAGCTATTACACACAACCATCACTTTGCTTCTCCCACTTATACAAAAGTTTCCTTTCTAAGTGGGTGCCATCTAGCATAATTCAAGCCCTCTAACGTCCCCGACGTAGACTTATTGCGGCAAGCTTTAGTGAATAGATCCGCTAGGTTATCCGTCGTATCAATCTTTGCAATCAGCATGTCCCCTCGTCTAACGATTTCTCGTATGACATGGTACTTTCTCTCTATGTGTTTGGTCGCTTGTGGGTCCGTGGTTCCTTCGAGTTTGCCATTTCACCGAGTTATCACGAAGAAACTATGATACTCTTGGGCAAACCAGTACCACTTCTATATCCTCGAGTAGTTCTTGAACCATACCGCCTCCTTAGTAGCCTCAAGTGGCTACATGTTCGCTTCCATGGTAGAGTCCGCAATGCATCGTTGCTTGCACTCCGCCAGATACGGCTCCACCTCACAAGGTAAACACATAGTCCGAGGTAGACTTATTCTTATCACGGTCGACTTGAAATCCGAGTCAGATAACCCAAAGGCATTAGACTATCGCATGGTAAACTAGCCTATAATCTCGAGTCCTTTTCGGTACTTGAGTATATGCTTTCGCAGATCAATGTGCTTGTCCGTGGTTAGGCGATATCGGCTACTATGCTCATCGCATGCCAGATATCGAGCCTCGTGCATAGCATTGCATACATGAGACTTCTAAAGGCGGAAACTTAGGGAACTTGTCTCATTTCCTCTATCTCTCTCTGCGATCAAAAGTGATCTGCTCCTTAGATAAAGGAACGTCATGTCCGAAGGTAGCAATCCTTTTTAGGCGGTCTCGCATACTAAAACAGTAGTCACAGATTAATGCAAGATGCCCGAGATAAGCTCAACATTTTCCTCTTGCGATCTCGGTAAACCTTGATCCCAAGAATGTCTGTTGTATCTTCTTAGTCTTTCATTTGAAACCGATCGGATAACTAACTCTTTATGTCGATAACAACTTCACATTGTTGCCAATAGAAGAATGTCATCTACATAAAGTGCAAGAAATACCACATCACCGTTGACATCTAAATGATACACACAACTTTCGCTAGCAACGGGTAAATCCATGGACTTTACCACCCGCCCAAACGTAAGTTCCATGATCTTGCATCATTGTCTTATAACGCCTCTACAAGCGTCCATGGGTCGATTATCGCTGTTCGTTTTCGGGACTAAACCAAGATTCTCCCACGAACATAAATCGCTCGGGTCGACGAACAACCTCCCATTACGATGAGGTGCTATGACACAATGACAACGGTGGGTGCATTAACTTGTGGTTCTCTATCTTGCACAACTTCTGGGTAGGTACCACTGCGATCGGTATCTCGGTGGAACTCGACCCACTTCAATTTCTTGAAGTATCGGTGTCGATCCTCCCACTAGACTCGACATCTCATACCTTTGGCCTGTCGGTGGTGGAATACGATCATCTTCTAATTCTTGAAGAATGATTTCAACTTTGGATTTATGATTTTTCATGTAGTCCTCTTCTAAGAATCGAGCATTAGTGCTAATAATGACCTTCTGATCCTTAGGACTATAGAATAAACCACCTTTCGTTCCTCTAGGATAGCCAATAAACAACCTTGCGTCGGATCTAGCCTCCAACTTGTCAGCCTTCTTGTTCAGCACGTGTGCTGGACTGTCCCATATCCTTATGTGACTTAAACTTGGCTTGCTCCCAAACCACAACTCGAAAGGGGTCTTTTCGACTGACTTGGATGGTACTAGATTTAGCAAGTATGCCGCTGTTTCTAAGGCATACCCCCAGAACGAAATAGGCAATGTAGCATAACTCATCATAGATCTAACCATTTCAAAAGAGTCATATTTCTTCGCCCGACACACCATTTCTTTGTGGTGTGTCGGTGAAATCTTGTTGGGATGTAATCCCACACTTCACTAGATAGTCCATAAACTCACATCGAGGTATTCGCCACCGCGATCGGACCGCATCGACTTGATACTCTTACCTAGCTTCGTCTCCACTTCCGCCTTAAACTCTTATTGAATTTCTCAAAGCATTCGGACTTGCGGTGAAGCGGTATATGTATCCATACCTTGAGTAATCGTCAATGAAAGTGACAAAATACTCGTATTCTCCACGAGCTTGTGTGGACATCGGTCCACACAGTCGAATGGACTAACTCAACATTTCTTTGGCTCTATAACCTTCGCTTTGAAGGGTGCGGTCGACATCTTACCTTCATATAGTGATTCGCAGATCGAACAGAGTAACCGTGAGATTACCCAACGCTCCATTCTTAGCAGGTCTTTGGATCCTATTTAGATTGATGTGACCTAATCTAAGATGCCGAGAAAAGTAGAGTCATCTTGAAGAAAACTTTCTTTTGAGGTCCGATGAAGATGCAACATAGTTATAGGTATTATGTTTGGCGAAATAGTATAAAGCTTAATTATATAACGTGCAACACGAGATAACTTCGTCATTTCTTATGATAGAAACACCACTATCAAAAATAATGAATATCCATGAGTAAATAATTTCAAACAGAACAAGGTTCCATGAAAATCCGGCACATATAAAACGTCTTTCAAAACTAAAACTGCTTTCAAAACATAAAGTAACATCTCCAAGCGCAACGGCCTCGAATTTCGCTGTTTGCCCATGGAGATCGTTATCTCACCATCAAACAGCTCCCTTGTCCGCAGAACCTCGCAAGGTGTAACAAACATGATCGATTGCGCAGTATCTACTACCCAAGAATGGGTAGAACAAGTCGCTAAACATGTTTCCGTTACTAAAGCAAGCGGCGTACTGAGCCTTGAGCATAGGGCACTGGCCTTCCAATGCCCGTCTTACCGCACTTGAAGCACTTGCCTTCTCCTTGGCTTCTTCAAGCCTCGGTGGCATCCACGTTCTTGTTCCCATTACTCCCATCGCTTGCCTTGCCTCTTCCACCTTTGGTACCCCTTTTCTTTTCCATTTTGCAAAGAAAATTTTGGACCCTTAGATGTGCTAGCAAGAGCATGTGCTCCTTTTCCCATAACTCCTTCGCAAAGAACGAGATCATTAAGCAACCGACTAAGTGTAAAGTCGGTCTTGCTCATGATCGCATTCACGCGAAAGTTCTCAAAAGACTTGGGCGGTGTATTAAGAATGATATCGACCTTGGCCACCGTCAATACCTCCTCCCAACCGATCAAGACTATCCATGAGATGAGTCGTGTGGGAGACATGTTCATGGACCGAACTTCCTTCTTCCATCTTACACGCCAAGATTTCTCTCATTGTGTGGAAGCGGATCGTCCGATCCGATCGCCCAAACTTACTCTCGAGACTTGACCAAATATCGTCGTGTCTACCATCGATCGATCTTTACTGCAAGCCTTTGGACATAGTAGTCATCATATAGCATTTAGCCATATTGTTCGACTTATTCCAAAGTCCGCTTGACTCGCTGCTCATTAGTCGATCGTCGATAAGGCATCGGGTTTAGGAGTAGTGAGAACAAACATGTGTTCTTCACGATAAGAACATATTCCATGTTTCGCTTCCACTCGATAAAATTTGGACCGGATGACGGTTTTGTGCGAGCATATTGATTATCGGCGTAAGAGACATATCTCAAACGATAATGTAAACACATAAGCATACGATCGCATATAATTCGTAATAATAATATTGTAACCTTTTGATAAAACAATATTAATTGAAACCTCCAATCGCCCAAGGAATCCCACATGCAAGCCACGCGTGTGGACGCGTTTACATGAACCCCCGACCGGACTAAAATATACCTTTTAGTCGCTTAATTTCAATCCATGTCAACTTATCCTTATGACAAATGAAATTAACTATTGGACCTTACTAGACCACATCACTATCGCAAGAAGGGACTTCATGGAAGTTGTACTTGAGGTGATGTCTAGCAATGACCACAATTTTAATAAAGAAAATGAATTCTTAGAATTGGCATACTCACTCGGACCATACCGCCCAATTCAAATTCTTTTGTTATCTCATTTTATATCTATCTCTAGAGAACTTATGAAAATCGCACATGCAAGCCACGCGTGTGGGCGTTTACATGAAACTCCCACTTCAATAGATTTAAAAGTTTTATTTAGAAATCTCATCTAACAAACTTATGATAAACAGTGCAAGCAAGCATGGTGGGCGTTTACTCACAGATGTGTCTCACTTTGTTTAGAGATCAAAAGTGGAGGTCTTGACATTTTAATTTAAAATTAATATGTCGGGTTACTTGCTTAGTCTTTTTATTCAAAAGGTTTGTCCATGCGAATCACGTAATCCTAGCATGCTTTTCTATAGAACTCAACATGTAAAACATGCTCGCAGTAATTCTAAAATATGCTTGATAAACGCGATAAACCTAGCATGCTTACTATGCGCGTCCAATTACGTAAAACACTTAAAGGTTTGTCAACGTAATTTAAACATACATAGTATGCTACTTGCATAATTTAAACATCCACGACATGCATATGAACGATAAAATAAAATAAAGCGCTCATCGCGCCCATTTGAAAACCCACTTTCCGCCTAATCTATTACATAGATTTGCAAAGTGCGAAATTAAACCACGTAAAACGGGCCTCGCGTGCACGGGCACGCACCGGATTGAACAAAGGGCCTCGGCGTGCGGGCACGGACGGTTGTCAAAGCGGATTTGGGCGGATCGGTGGAACGGGCGGATCGGGCCTAAAATCTAGAATCGAATTGGAAAAAGTGCGGGCGGGTCGGGTCGGGTCGGCCCAAGATGGGCTGGGCCGCGCGCTAGGGCACAGCCCATGCGCGCCCAGCACACATTCGCCGCCCATTCTCGCGCCGCCTGCAGCCCCAGCGTCCGCACCCCCTGCCGAGGAGTCACCGCCGAGGTGCCGCACACGCTGCCGAGCCCTGCCGAGATGAGCCGTGCCGCGTCGCCGAGCGCAGCCTGGCTTCAGGCAAAATGCGCGCGCGCATCGCCTGCCGCCGCACGCCTGCGCTCTTTGAGGTTCCCTAAATGCGGCGTCTCGCCGAGGCCGCCGAGCGCCGCAGGCCTCGCGTTATTTCACGCCTCGCGTCGCCCGTGCTCGCCGAGGCGCGCTGAGGTTTCCTCGTGCGCCGCCTCGCCTGATCTTTGGCGCCAACTGCCGAAACGTGCTTGCACGCCGCGTGCCCCGTCCGTCCTCGCGGTCGCGAAGCGTGTTTCGCGTGGCGCCGGGATCTCGCGCGACAAACGCCGCCCATCGACCTGCGCGCCGTCTCGCGCGACGATGCGCGATCCTTGCGGACGCGCGGCGCCATGATCGCGACGAAGCGCCGCGGTTGGATCGATGCCGAGCGGTGCGAGGCATCCCGCAAGCAACGCGCGCCCGCACCGCCGCTCGCCGATCCGCGCGCCGCGTCGCCCTTTGCCTCGCCGCGCCGCCGCCTCTCCGCCGAAAGCGCTGCGATGGCACCGAAGCGGTGTGCTGCGGCGCCGAGCACGCACGGCGTGTCGTCGCCCGCGACACCGCCGCGTGCATCCGGTTTCTCCGACGAGCCATCGCCGCCTCGTTCTTCGTGCTTTCGTCTTCGTTCTTCTTTACGGATAAGATTTACGGGAAAAATCTAATCTAACCACGGATTTTCTCGTGGTGAAAAACAAATCCCAACAAAACAAAACGAGCGACGATTTAACGGATCCAATAATTAATTAGCGCATCGTAATAATCAAACGCGAATTAATCCAACAGAGCCAAGATCATCGATCCTGTGCTCGATACCAATTGAAGGAAAACTAGGTTTAGCCTCACCCCGAGAATCTATCTTGGATATTTAATTCACCATACATTGATTATATTCCAAGCATGCGTCTATATAATTAATTGCAACACGTAGGGATTTCTCGTGTTTACCTTTCGATCCGTCGAGGTGGATCGGGATGAACGGATCGGACGGGTCGAGACTCGCTTTGACCTTCCGGATCATATCCGGTTGCCCAATCTCCAACGTCGAGCGAGGACTAACTATGGAGAATGCTTCGAAAATCACCCAATGCTCCTCAAAATTCTAGAAAATATCTCCCAATTCTCTTAGAATTCTCAAAAATAATGTGTTCAATAATGAAGCATTAACCTAGACTTTATCTCATACCTTATATTTATAATGCACTACCTAATCCCATATGGAAATTACCATAATCCTATATGGAAATTACCATAATCCCATATGGAAATTACCATAATACTTTATGGAAATTACCATACTCAAGGATTATTACCATACTCCCGTGATTATTACCATAATCTTATATGGAAAGGATCCATGCATATACCATAAATATAACAATATCCTTGTAGGATAAAGATAATAAAATCTTGCCAATGGGAGCATCATGGGCCGATTTTCCTCGACTAACGGCCCTGGATGGGCATGCCCAGGATCAAATCCAAGGAATAAAGATGAGCCTCAAATAAATTAATTATCTTATGTTCAATTGTAACATAAATTAATTTATAAACATTTATTCATGCCACTAGAGAATAAATGATGACTTACCCTTTATTACCGAAGTTGAGTCGGGCTTGCACTTAGACATTACGAATCCTCGTATTTAAGATATCGAACGTCCATTAATTATTTATAGCACTGATCGCTTAAAATAATTAATATCTTTAAATTCCTAAGTAGTACCACTCAACCTTATTATTGTACTTGAGCTAACTCAACCGCAGGGTTTAGTACAATAAACCTTTGAGCTCCTTAAGGGACGCCATCATCCTAAACGGATACGGTGACTGACATGCATAACTAGCGTGACATACAAGATCGCCACCACCCAAGATGCGGAGAATCTGGTTAGAACATATAACCTCACCCATAACAAGTCAAAGTGATGGTCAACAACTCATACTCACCTAATACCTTATCGAGGTTTAGATCATCGAAGTCACCGAGATCTAGGTTCTTCACTACTACGATAGAAGAACTCATCTCATCGTGATCCTTCAATACGCCAAAGACGCATCAAAGATAGACAAGTAACCAAGTCAAGTCACTTATCTATACAAGACTATATACCGACAACTCGTCCTCAAGTTGTCTCACCAGAAACTTTTATATCTCATTAAGCTTGACCAATCATACTGCACTCGTGATCTTCTACACATCAGATGATCTAACTTATATATGAGATAAGGGACACATATATGCAAACAAGTATTCAATTCAGATAGGAGATTGTAATAGTGGTAACAAGAAACATTGTATACAAGCTCAACCAAACCGCTTTCAAGATACAACCAACAGCGGGTCGAGTCCGGCATCGTAGAAAGCAGACTCACCCGCATCACAGATGAGTGCCGCCTCCGGCTCGCCGTGTCCCTCCCAAGGTATAAAACTCTTCCATATTTTGTTTTATCCGCCTGTGATGTGTACTAACTTGTATTGTTTCGAAGCGAGCTCGGTGATCGGGACCCGCAACGTGTTGGGTACATCACCAGAGCTCGCCGTACGAGGTGCTGGAACGGAGCTCGCCGCATGTGCAGATGCCGATGCCGCCGTGGCCGCCGCGGGCGCTGAGGTCGATGCCACAAGGTCGGCGCCGAGGCCGCCCCAGAAGGGGCTTGGCGCGAAGGTCGCTTCGGGGAGCTCGGGAGGCACGTGAGGAGGCAACGGGCGAAGAAGGAGCTCGCCGATGAGAGAAGTGTCATCAAGGTGTCGGGGCCAATGTTGAGGGCCTTCGCAAAGAAGTCGCCGAGTCGAGAGAGCTCGCCTTCATCTTCACCGCCGCCAGACCAAGACCAGGTGGTGTCGGCACCACCTGGAGGAGCTGGCGGCCGCCATGCCCGACTTTGACAAGGTCACATGGCGGGTCGAGGTCGCCTCGAACCGAATAAGGCGTATGCCCGGGTGATCTCCGGTTGGGTCATTCTCGTGGCCGAGGCTGGCGCCAGCCTCCCTTCTCGATGGCCGAGGCCGCTGCTCAAGGAAGATGAAGATCCCGAGCTTCGGAGCTTCTCCACCGAGGCGCGGGCCGGCCGGCGAGGAGCCGATCTCCGAGCTCCTTCCGCGGGGACAATCATAGCAGTTAGCAGGCAGCAGGAGGTCGACGAGTCGGCAAAGATCCCGAGGTCGCGGACCCGATGTAATAGGTTGATTTGCCGGTCGATAGGATCCCGAGCCTTGTAAAATTTCCCACTTATGAATAATAATAGTTACGACTTTCTCGAAATGTGTGTTGTCCCTTTATTTTTAGCACTCCACTCTCAATACCTGACTCGATCATGATTTGTTGACCAAGCTAAAAGAGGCCCGAGGTTCCCGCCGAGAAGGACGAAGAGGAGCTGCTTTGGGATGGCCGGTCACCGAACCCACCCGCACTTTGGCCAACATGGACATCACTCGGCCGCTCACCGAGCTAAGCGAAGAAGTTGCAAGAGGCCGAACGTGAGGTGCCCGCTCTCGTTGAGAACGAAACTCAAGCCAAGGATCATACATCTCAAGTCCGTAAGATTTATCTGTCGACGCCATTCGTGACGCTTAATATAACGCGAGAGCACCTGTTCGACGACTTTAGAAGTCGCTCGATCTCGAGGAACACGCGAATATGAAAAGATGATCCACCGATCCGTGGAGTTACCATATCGAGGCCGGCGATCGAGCGCAGAGCTTGCCGCCGAGGCATGGCCGAGGGACGCGAGGCCCAATAGCAAAATTTTAAAGACCGCCGACCCATCGTGAAATACGCCTAGATATAATGAGCTCATCCGTAGCGATGCATGCCGCAATCCCGCAGCCGAGTCTCTGCGCTGCCCACCGACGTAAGAATCAAGAACCCGAGGCGTGGCTATGCCGACCATGCCAAGTGTCCTGCTACAGTCCAACAAGAGGGAGCAACTAGGGGTCGGGCCGTTAAGCAAAGCGAGGCGCCCGAGGACCCCGGTCGGGCGAAGGGTGGCAGTCGGGGCGAGGTCGATTCCCAGCCAAGCCAATCTCGAGGGTCAAGTGCGACTTGTTCCGGAGCTGCCCTTCGTGCCTGGGACCCATCTGCGGGTTGCTCAGTACGGCCGAGTAGGCCGCGGTGGTGCCGATTTCATCGATTGGGTAGAAGGCACCGAGTTTTATCCCGGTGTTCATCGCCGACCCGGATTTTGTCTCGAATCGTGTAGCTTCAAAGAAGACTTGGCGGTGAAACCCTGCCGGAGTGAGTTGTATATAGCTTAGACTTGGTGTATAGTAGTGAATGTATTTAGCATTGTATCAAGTGTATATTTTCCCATAGAGAGGTACAAATATAGCTTAGACTTGGTTTTAGCCGTAAATGTATTCATACTGCTTATCAAGTGTATATCTTCCCAAATAAAGGGTATAATTTGACGAGATCCGATCCGACGCCGCTTGCATGTAGATTTTCAATTTAATGAGTTATCTCGTATGCCTTGCATGTAGACGCTCAATTTAATGAGTAATCAGATGTCTGCACTTAGACGCTCAAGTACATGAGTTGTCTCAGATGCCATCTTCGCGGTATGCCCCTGAAGGTTAAATGTGGTATATCCAAACGGATGTTCACATGATATAAGACGAGATTTAAGGAAATACTCATTAGAAAACAAATGTTTTATTGAACAAGTAAATAACATCGCACTTCGCAAAGCAATGAGAGGGCTAACATGATGCCGATCCGAATTCAAAATTATGTAAAATACCTCCTCAAATGAGCGATATGTCGTTCGGGAATAAGTGCAACTGATAGGTGAGAAAGTGATTAAGCCCTTTGCCGAGGTCCTCGTGAACGCGGTATGGACCTTCCCATGTCGGATCTAGCTTGTTAAGATGCTCGCCCCACCGGCTTCACTATTCCATAGGACGAGGTCGCCACTTGGAGCGCGGAGGCTTTACCCTCTTGTTGTAGTACCGCGCACCGGCACTTGTACTTGGCTTCATAATGAAGGCGAGCTCGCTTTTCCTCGAAAGCGCCAAGGTTGACCCGTGAGGTCCTCCCTCGTCGTTCTAGTCAAGTGAAGAGTACGCGGCCTGATGCGCCGATCTCGATGGTATGACGACCCGGTCCCGTAGACCAAGTCAAGCGGGTTTCTCCGTCAAGTCCGAGGTGTTGTCTCAGAGACCAGAGGACTTGAGGAAGATTTTCAACATGCCTCCTTTAGCTCGGCCTAACCTCTTTTCAATCCTTCACAATCGCAGCGGTTCGTCACCCTGGCCCGACCATTCACCTGCGTGTGACGATCGAGGTGAAATGTTGCCCGATCCGGAGCTCTTCACACCATTCCTTGAAGTTTTGTCAACGAACTGGGTGTCGTTGTCCGAGATCAAACATGCGTATGCCAAGCGGCAAACTATGTTTTCCACACGGGCCTCAACTTCTGACTGTGAGGCTCGAAAGTGGCTCCACTGACCCATTTTGTGAAGTAGTCTACGCCACGACTACATCGAAGCCGACCGGTGCTCGGTCAAATGGACCAACGATGTCGATCCCCATCGCATGAAAGGCCATGCACTGTAGCTACCGAGATCGGTCCGTAGCTTCTTGACCGTGGAGTGAAGTCGCACTTCGACACTTTTGACGAGCTCACCAATCTTGACGAGGGGCCGCGAATACCGACCTAAGTGTCTTTAAGAGAGCTCGGGTCCGACGTGGCTTCCACAAGATCCCATGTGAATCTCGCTTAACACGTAGTCTCGCTTCTTCCGCCCAAGGCATCTCAGAGAGGTGAAGATAGATTTCTATAGAGTACCATCACGTATAAGGTACTTTGGGATTTGACCATCATCTTTTCGCTTCGAGCCGATCCCGAGGTAGTTCTTCTTCCGATATGCCTTTATAGGAGACATCCGCCGGTTCCATCTTGATGATGCCGACGGGACTCGCAATGCTTCGAACGAACTTCCACCGGAGGTTTTGTTGATGATGAAGCCAACTTATCGAGGATGTCACCGCTGTTTTCCCTCGTGGATACGATAAATCATGGAGTACCGAACGAGGTCAAGATCTCATTTGCCTTCTCAAGGTATTGCTTCATTCGATCCTCCTCGGCCTCAGATTTACCTGTGACCCGGTTTACTACGACCGGAATCTCCAAAGATCCGGATCTTTCCACTTTCAATTCACTTTGTGAGTACGGGAGCTTCGAGATCGTCAGATTCCACTCGTTGTTTGAGGTCGAGAAGGTAAACCAAGTGAATAGTTCATTTCTTGTTTGTCCGCCAAGCGAGCAAGACGCCCGCCTCCGCTTCCGCTTTTGCACGAAGCCCATCCACGCACATCCGCCAGCCAGCCCTTCGTGTATGTCGAGGTCAGTTCTGCCAGGTGTAGGAGTAATGGAGTGACCTTTTCGGGGTCACCTAACCGACTTCACCGTAAAATCGCCTAGGGCTTGCCCCTTTATGGCCGGTCTCGCGAGTATAAATGTCGTGCTCGCCGAGCTCCAAAGGCCCACTGGCTATACGCCTCGATGATTCCGCTTTGACAAGACTTTTCTCGGAGGTAAGTCCACCAAGACTGAATTGAACGGGCTTGGAAATAAGGTCGGAGACGCCGCATGGCTCACCAAAGGCCATAGTTTCAAGCTTGTGTATCTTGTCTCCGCCCTCGAGAGCTCGGCCGATGAAGTAGATAGAAGTTGTTTACCGCCCTCATCTCGCACCAAGACACACCGATCGCCTCTTCCGAGGCGGCTGTATAAAGAAACGAGCTCACCTTCTTCTAAGTGCATAAAGGCAAGTGGGCAAGGTATAAGCCACCGGTAAATACGACATGATGTTCTTCCTTCCAAGCGATGTCCGGCTCTTCTCAAGATTTTGAAGAAGGGAGTTGCTTTCACAGTCCGAGACAGAATCTATCGAGGCGACCAGACATCCGGTGAGTTTGTGGATCTCATGGATGGTTTTGGTACTTGCATGTCGAGTATCATTTGACCTTAGTGGGATTCGCCAAGCCTTCTCGGAAACCCAACATCCTGTGATTTTCCTGCTTTCACCATGAATGTGCACTTTTGGGGTTGAGCTTGAGGTTCACGATCCGAGGAGTTTGAGGATTGTTTTGAGGTCGCCAACGCAACTTTCGCTTTTTAGCTGACACGATGTCGCCGACGAGACCTCGACGATTTTACCAATATGATCTTTGAATATGGCGCCCACCATCCTTCGATAGGTAGCTCCGGCGCCAGTCGGGAAATGCATTTTTCGGACGCTGAAAACAAAGTCGTTGATGAACGCCGCCTTGGAGCATCCTCCGCCCATCAGACTTGGTGGTACCCATATAGATCCGTGAAACTGAAGATCTCGTGGCCCACCAAGGTTTCCACCTTTGTCAACATCATTATGTAGCAATCTTTGGGCGTTGTTTGTTGAGGTCGGTATAGTCGACACATGCGCCCACCCTCCTCCCACAAGCTTCGGACCACGAATCGATTAGCCATCCGTGCGGGTATTTGACCGGTCAGGATCTTGCCCGTGAGTCAGGTCACTCGCCTCTTATGACCGGCCGCGCTTCACCGCTAAACTCTCTTTTCGCCGAATTAGTTTGGTGGCGGGTCAATGTTGAGGCGATGAGTGACGAGCTCGGGTGACACCGATCATGTCGAGTGGGGACCACGCAAACACATCTCTTGATTCCCTCGTGTTCGCTTGACATTCCGTCAATATCACTGACCTGGGCCGACCTGACGACTTTGGAGGATCGCCGCCGATAGTTGAAGGTTCTCGGTCCAGTCATCCCGTGTCGCCTTCGAGGTTCTCAGAATCACAGCCCCGGCAAGGCCACATCTGGGTTGAGACTGTAGGCATTCTTCGTCGCCGCTTGGTCACCCCGATGTTAGCACTCCACACCGTGGGTATCTTGATGGTGAGACGCATACACCGAGGCACGGCTTTGGTGGCGAGCAGCCGCCTCTTCCGTAACGATGTTGTACGGAGAAGGAACTCGCACTGTGAAAATTGAATGGCCTCGGTGACCACCGGGAGCACGCCCTACATGAATCCGAAGGTAATGACGCCTCAGTTGAACCGCCTCCCGAGTGAAGCCCGTAGCGGGATGGCGCGGACGATTGAATCCCACCGACTCGAGTTTATCCAGCAACTCGAAAGATGATGTCGACGGAGGCACCGGCGTCGATGTAGAACCGTGGACATTCTTGCTGCCCACCACGCTTGTATGGTGATGGTATCTTGGTGGGGCATGATCTTGGGCACCGGGTCCTTGGAGAACACTATGTTCTCACCGCCCGAGTCGCTATTTTTTCGCTCATCGGGACCCGCCTCGAGTTCATTTTCAACGACGACTCGCCGCTCCTATGGGCGTCCGGTAATGGCGAGACTCGCTCCATCGCATTGGGACCTTCGCCCTGTCGCCTTTAGGTTGGGTATCGCCGAGGTCGGCCCGCAATTGTTGCCACCTCCATTCTTTCTCTGGCACTTGCTCCCGCCTGTGTCGACCGAGGTATTTCTTACAGCGCCTCCTTTGATGAGCTCATCGATCCGCGAGCCCAAGTTTATGCACTCTTGCATTGTGACCATACCCTTGGGCGAGCAGTCACAATATTCTCGCCGACCTCTTCTTCGATCCTCCTTTCATAGAAGCTGGGCTTCGAAAAGCTCAACGTGGAGCTCAAATATCTCCGCCTCGATTTGACAGATGGGGTGCGTCGTCGCTGTGGTTCGCCGAGGTCTAGCACTCGATTCGATCGGCCCTTCGATCCTCTCAAGGCACTTCGCGATCGCCAGTAATAACCCGTAAAATAAAATTGTGTTAACAAAGAATTTAATCCAAATTGTTATGTGATCTTTTCCTTTTATTTAGAAACGAGAAAATTTATCGATTGATAATCAAATGATAGCGTATTATGATTCGATCCGATAAATCGAATCGCGAATGTATGCAATGACAATCGAGGTAACATTCCTCGATATCCTAATCATGGCGAGTCAGTCAATCATCGATCCTCGCTCGACTAAACGAGTGATATGTCGCTATCGTAAATTATCTAAAATTTATAATTTAAAAAAGTATTCATCACTGTGAGTATAACAACAACTCCACCAATCTTTGCTCTCTCTCACCTCTCGCAAACTGTGATACCAAATCAGCAGCTCCGCCACACAAGACAATAAAGTCTTCTTCTCACTTTAACTATTCCATTCTACTCATTCACATACGAGAACCCACTCTCAAAATTTCACTCTCAACCTCATAACACTCCAGACAAAGAAATAGAGGAAACAAGAAGGTAATGAAATTTCGCTTTTCTTTTTAACATTCAACATATTCTTAAATGTATAAACCCATTTCCATTTCTTTCCTCAAGCTTATTTTGCGCCGATTAAAAGAAAAGAAAGGAAGTATATACTTTAATCTCACCAAGGTTCCATCTTAGAACCCTACCCATTTACGTATATCTCACATTACAATTATAAACTTGTTCATCGATACAAACATGTACGAACACATAGAGTCGGAAATTTTAAGCTCAAGAACATAGGAATTTAATACAAATGAAACAAAAAATGAGACTAAACCAACGGCGATGAAGCTCGGAGCCGGCGGTTTAAGACGCGACGCAGACGCCTGCTTCCCGGACAGCGGTGCTCATTGGTCTCGGACGTCGCTGGTGGTCGGAACACGGCCGAGACGTGAGAAGATCAGCAATGATGTTGCGAGAGAGGAGACATGCGCTGCACATGGCGCGTGTGTGTCTCGAGCGAGATCCATGAGAAGATGAGGTCGCCGACGCCATGCGTGTAGATCAAGGTGTGTGTGAGTGTGTGCGTTGTTCGCCAAGAGGACGAGATGTAGACGAGGAGGCGCTAGTTGCGACGGTGATGGCGCGGCTCGCCGGAGACAAGGAGACGCCGGCGACGATGTAAATGGAGGGTAGAGATTGTGTAAATCTCGTGTGAGGAGAGGCGGCAGTGGCGAGGGACGCACTGGCTGGCAGGCGACGACGCCGGACGGCATGGCGCGTGGCGCGTGAAAATGGAAAGTCACCGAGAATAGGAGTAAGAGGTTCTGAACGAGCAAGCGTGTGTCCGAGAAGAGCGAGAATGGAGAAAGTATGGCTAGGGTAGTGGGGTAGGTTAGTTCTTTTTGTTGGGCAAGTGGCAAGGGCCAATTAATTAAAATGATGTTGGGATTTGCAATTAATTTAATTAGATGGGCTGGAAATTATTTAATTAGTTGGGCCAGTTATTTATTTAATTGGGCGAAATAAGGAGGTTCACGAAATGGGTCGAATATTGGGCCTGGAAATTATTAATTGGTCGACCTATTTATTGTGATGAGCCTGAGACACGGGCCTCCCTAATTAATCAGAGACTCATTTGATTTAAGTGTTGGACTTAAGTTATAATAGAATTGGGCTTTAATTAATTTAAGTTGGCTTCAATTAATTAAATCCTTTCGACTTATGAATTAATTAGATCAACTTTAATTAAATAAAGTTGATAAGCACTAATTAATTATAATTAGCATTAATTAATTATGCTACTTAAGCTTAATTGATTGATTTAGACGGACCTTAATATTTAATTGAACTAGACTCTAATTAATTAATTGTTACTTAAGCTTAATTAATTAGTTGGGAGGACTTTAATTAATTAAGAGCAACGAGCCTTAACTAATTAATTTAAATAGGTCTTTGACCAATTAAGTCATGTTGAGTTGATCAATTAAAATAATATTGATATGGGCTTTTAATTAATTGAGTGGGAATATAATTAAATGGGTGGACCCTTTAATTAAATTGAAAACGGGCTTAGACTTATTTTTAAATAACGGGCTAAGTATATAAATGGATAATGGACTTGAATTAATTACTTCTAGAATCCAATAAATTGAATTAAGGATCAATTAATTCAGACACTAAATAGGAGATTTAATTCTAATAATTAAATTTTGGTGATTTATTTTAGTTAATTAAATAATTATCTAAATATCAACTAATTAAAGTAATTTGATTGATTAATCAAATGTTATCGACTTTAAATTAATCCATTTAGTTAACTTTAATTAATGATTTAATTAATTAAATTAAAGATTTAATTAATTAATTAATTAATTAATTAATGATACCGACTCATGTCAAGTGGATGCTTGAGAAGTATTAGTAACTTTAACTCGTGAAATGTTTGTTAGATTAAGATCAATTACGAGAAATATTTATTGTTTGTGTATGAGTTTTCCATAGAATATATGGACGTGGTGAGGTGAGAAACGCCGACGAGGAAATGATGATAACGAACGAGTTATCGAACTCGAATTCGCTGATACGCATTAACAAACGCATTTAATATTAGTTATGAACTTAGGATTCATAAATTATACTAAACGACGAAGAAACATCGATCGCAGAGAAGAATGTAACGACAAAGTGTCGCTCATCGCTATGACGAGACTAATCGAATAGACTAAATATAATTGTTAATCGAGTCTTATCGATAACAAAATTCTAAAACCCAAGGACTTAAAGGATATCGAGTACGTTAAATATTAGCAATACTTCTCAAAAGAAAGCGAATGACATACTAAATTATATCTCTTACGCTGATAAGGTCCAGGTGGACGAGACGAAAACGCATAAGGATCACTAGCAGATACTTCAAGAAGGACAATTTTGAGGTGGCATCTCTTCAAATAAAATATTACGCATATCTCAAAGCATGTTTACAAAGCTTTATGAAATATTATCACATGAAATGTTATTGATCGGGCAAATGTTTATGTTTTGTTGTTATCCTATCCGAGATTGGTATATCAATGTGGTATGTGAATGTGTTGGTCCACCAACGAAAAAAAGGGTAACGATCGGATCCGACTTAGTTGAGGACTAACTCGGATTGTGTACACGCAGGATCGTGTGTTAAGGTTAGCCACTCGATCGCACACGACGACTATGCGAGTGGCCACCCATAGTGCGCGAATGGAATGAATGAATGATCGACATAGAAACAACGAATGAAATAGTCGCCCGACGCTTGGAAAACGATAAATGTTGATGGTACGAGTCTTTAACTAAAATCCTCGCGCTTATTGAGCGATTAATAACTTTTGACAAAGAAAATATTTTCGCAACGAGTCCATCGAGTACTTTTGTACTTAGCCCCGCATTTTGTTTTTGATGCGAGAGAGCAAGGATCGATGATGGGCGCGAGGTGGCGCAGAGTAGCAGCTATTTTTGATGCTTAATTAGAAAGGTTTTAGAACCTCGGGCATGCATCGTCATACGCATGCCCACATGCTTGTTTGCCGCCTAACTCGATATTATTTTGATGCCTCGAATTGTAATTGCTTACACCAGACGAACTCTCGAGGTCGCACTGCCTCGAATTGTGCCCCGATGGGTAATTGTTGAACCTCGAACCTTTGACGAGTCCTTCGTGACTCAATTGGTATCGAACAGCTTTACCCTTTGCCTATGCATTATCGAGTAATTAAATGGTTAATTGCATGGATTAGTTGTGTTTATATCCACGCCTTTATTATACCAAAGGACGATCCATATGATCCGCATTCTTGGGAAGTCGGGTCGTCATTAAACCGGTATCGAGCACTTGTTCGCCCGAACCCTAGAAACCCTTCTCGAACCCTAAGTTGAAAGTCGAGTCTAGAAATTGTTCAGGTTTCGACTTTCATCGACCGCACTCCATCGTCAGCCCCGCTCAACGAGGAAAAGGTAACTATCTCAACTAAAAGTTATTTTGAAATGATGGAAGTATATGAAATGTGAATTGAAATTTCAATATTGCCTTGTTGAGAAGTTGAGAAATATTTTGAAAGTGGAAATTTTCGAAATTGAAAAGTTGTTCAATTGATTGGTCATTAGTTGAAAGAAAGTCACAAGCTTTAGGATCTTGGTAAATGAGTAAATGAGAATACTTGATTATCGCCCAACGTGTCGCTATTTGTGTTTACTGTTGTATGCGAAGCATGATAGAAGCATGATGTAAATGAGTATGTTTTCCCCATGAGAACATAGACTCTTAAGACGCATGATCCCTTTATGCCAAACCTAGTACGAGAACATAAGTACCCCCAATTGAACGAAATACTAAGAAAGGACGAGAACATAGAAATCTTAAGAATCACAATCCTAACGGATTCGAGGATGAGAACGCGATGAGTTACGATGACGAAGCAACTGCTTAACTGAAAGTTCGTACTATTATGAGTCCCAACCGCTCGACGCGAAGGAATTCCGAACGTCATGCGTGTTGCCTCTATCGTAACAATAATGAAATGAAAAAAAGTATAACGCTATGAAGGTATAAGAAGAAATGATGATTTGTAAGTGCATAATGAGAACAGATAGGACGCGATGCGATAATGTGAGTAGTAATAAGAAACTAAGTCCCAATAAGATAGGGTGACCTCCAAGCCTTTACCCAAGGTTAGACCTCGATCGTTACCCTACCCAAGAGACCATACCGCCTCTTCCGTAGACCAAACCAAGAAAATAATGCCATAAGGATTTGGGTATGTAGGTCAGTAGAAAGGTAGATCGCTATAACCCTTTGTATAGATGTTTATTGATACGCATTCCTTCTAGATACAATCGCTATGTTTACCGTGTCCACCATAGTGATACTTTCCTTTCGGATGGCTCGGACCGTGTTCACGACTGTATCGCCCGTCCGCTTAGGGCCACCTCGAAGAGGTGATACGCTCAGATCGCCTCGCTAGATGTGCTACAGACGACCTTGGCGCAGTTTCTCAAGCACTTCACACGCCATCGGGCGCCGCACATGCCCGGTACATCGCACTACGACGTGTACTCGGCCGACCGCGAGGCTGCCATCCGACCGCGGTGGTTATGACCGTGAGATATGGGCGACTACATTTACCGTCGCCGAGAGAGCTTTGACCTCGAGGCGGACCGCCTCACTTTGCTAGCCATCCAGCTATGTGTTCACGGTGCACTGAGTCGCACCACGTGGACTGTATCTTCCCGCCGAATACACTTCATGTGACGAGATTCCTGAGTGGCTCCATCCAGAGGCGCCTGCCTAGCACCGATGGACGGTGTTCTGCCTCAGGCGGCACGCAGAGCATGTTCAGGCGACCTTCCTGCATCTCGACTGTACCACCTTCCCAGCCCCTACCACTGCGATTCCAACCGACATTGCCCGCCCGACCATCACCGCCGGTCATGCCATGCCCATATCCACCTCCACCGCCGGCCTCCACCAGCCCACTGTCACCCCCATTGTGCACTGTACCACAATTCAGGAGATCAAGACCCATACGGCCTAGTCAGAGGCAACGCGAGAGAGGTGGTACTGTCTGGGTCGCTGCCCCACCCACAGCCCATCTGCCGAGGTGAGGTCATGGCCGAGATCCGCCGAGACCTAGTAGCTATGGAAGACGCCAGGTCATTAGATCCATGAGCCCGTGGCCCCCGTGTCTGGCGTCAAGAGTAAGACCCCTGTGAAGATCCGCAGGAGACCCCGAGGAAGATCCAGATAAGATCCCGAGGAAGATCTAGAGAGACCCCTAGGTGATCTACCAAATGATGATGAGATGGAGGAGGGATAACTCCCATGCTTCCACCGAGCTCCGACGCATGGAGCCCGATCTACACCCCGGCGTACCATAGATCTAGTTCTTAGGACTAGATTATCTTTGTCTATATATCAGATATCTTTTGATGCATGCGAGACACGAGTCGTCGGCTACGAACCCTATTTTGATGACCACGCAGTATGCTTAGATTTTTGTACGCACCGTGACTAGGTACACCGAGTGATGTCGATAATTGTTTTTGGCCATCATACTGCACTCGGCCCTTTGTAATCTTCAAAACGCTCGATGAAAGTCCTCGTAGAGGCAATTGATATGATATGTGATAGCTCCGAGAGCCTTTTTTATATTACGATATGTGGTGCTCAATGATGTGTTGAAATTATGTTCATATTTATAAATACCGTATGATATATATATATATATATATAATACATTAATCCCGAGGGATAGTATAAGAAAATTTCTAATTGCGGTGTTTGTGAATGACGAGGATGTCACGAGAAGAAGAAATCATAAGCAACACCGAGAGGAAGACACCCACCCCCACCACCACCAACCAGGCGAGACGGATTGAGGAACTATTCCTCGTGCGTAACCCATCGACCTTCAACGGACTGGAATCCCGTGATGCGGAACTGATTCAAGGCCTGAGTAATTCAACTTCCTCCACCGCACATCTCGTGAACGCTTGTCTCGTATCGCCTTCCAGATGACCGTGCCACCACCTTCAGTGGGCGGCCAAGAGGAAGACTCTATCCGAGCAAGAATCGAAAATTTCTCCTAGGAGGAATTTAGGAGCGAGGTGTACGGAAGTACATTCCTAAGAGTTACCCAAGAAGAAAGAACATGAGTTCTACAACCTACGCCAAGAAAGATTTAGTCACAGATTACGACACGACAAGCATTCTGTGAGACGTCGCGGTATGCGCTGCAGCTTGGTCGACACCGACGAGAAGAGACCGACAATTTCGGGCAAGGACTCGCCATGAGATCGTGGTGTCGTTAGCTGGTCACGGAATTGACTTACCGTGAGGCCCTCACCGGCATTGGACATGAGGCCTGCTATGCCCGAAGATGATTGAACAGTCACAAG